>BQMF02000586.1:0-232917 GCA_027922465.2 Turritopsis dohrnii | reverse complement strand
TTTCGAGCAATAGTTGTTTATTGATGAAATCGATCCTTTCCTGTCGTTTTTGCTGCCATTCAATCTGTGCTTTTTGTAATTTTTCTATGGCCAAATCATGACGTTTTCTTTCCTTATCGATTCTGTCTTTGGATAAACTTGAAAATAGATAGCTTGATCCTGTGAAAGCCAAAGCGTTAGCCAAAGCTCCACCCAACATCATTGCGATAGAAGCCATATTTAGATATTGATATTTTCAGGCAAAATCTTTTGTTTGATTAAGTAGTCCTTCGTCACTTCACTAGCGGCGATAATGGCAACTAGTTTTCCCGTATCTTCCAAGTCGAACTTTTGAATAGAGGGTGGTGTCATTTTTAACACCTTTTTTCCTAGCATAGAGTAGCCGATAGCGAAAACGCAGACAACTGATGCATGATATAAATCGTTGATGATACTTTTCTTGTCCATGTTTGTTATATATACATTTTTTCTTTTTATTCCATTTCATGTTTATTGATTTTCACTGGTATTTTAGATTTTTGTGGAAGTGGGGTGGATGGTGACCCACGGGGTAATATTTGCTCTTTCTTTTTATACATAAAATAAGCAAATCCACCAACTAAACCGAGAGCTATTATTCCACCTACACCATAGGTGTAATTCATAGGTTGTTGTTCATTTGGTTTGGTGAGAGAGTCATCGAGCTTATTCACTTCTTTTTGAGGTGACACTTGTTTTAATTGTTCTCGTTTTTTACGGTTGTATTCCGCCAACTTCTTACCCGCTTCAACCTTTTTTGGGTTCTTCGTTGTCACTTGAATGGGAGTCTGTTCTTCTGACATTTTTATTATCTGCTGTATTTATATTATCATCGGATTTATTTAAATTCCTTTCATTGATATAATGCCTCCCGGTAATAAGTCCAACACTGAGTGGTGCTAATAATGAGCCGAATTTATAATATAAGTCACACGTAAATCTTTGAAGGGCAGAGTTTAAGAAGGGGTCAGTTTCCAGGTCATTGCTCAGCGCTTCTTGATTGTTTATTCCTAACGTTGTACAAGCCCCCATCGAATAAATGCGTATCAGTGATTTCCCCAAGGATTTTAACATTTGACCTGATAGTTTAGCCTCGTAAATACTAAAAAGTTTTTCTACCTCTTCATCTTTGAGTTTGTTAATTTGCTCTTCCGTGTACATTTTCCCTAAGTATAGCTTGCTTTTCCCGGTTAAGACACACTCGAGTAATTTTTGTCTTTTACCATCTGAAGGTGGAAATTCACCCGGAACATCATAACTCTGGTTGATTAAATTATCGATCGCTGTTTCCGCCATTTTTATTAGAGAGAGGTATTTTTTTAACACAAAATAAAAGTAAAATAGCGAGATCAGCAGTATGCTTAATAACACGAAGTTGACATATTCTATCATTTTTGTTGTGTTTGTTATAATTTTCTTATACTCTCTTATAATTTTGTTGAAATTTGTTGTATAAGAGTTTGCTATCCTCTTATAAGTTTGTTGAAATTTGTTGTATAAGAGTTTACTGTCTTCTTATAATTTTGTTGAAATTTACTGTATAAGAGTTTGCTGTCTTCTTATAATTTTGTTGACAAAATAATTATAAGAGGATGACGATGTTTAATAATATATTCTAACATTGTTAAATAAATAAACATTGTTTACTTAAACAATTATGTTCGATGATGATGATGAATCCTCAGATGATGATATTATATTTTCCCATCAAGATACAAAAAGGGTTACTTTTAATGATAAAGTAATGGTCCATTATATCTCTGCTTGTGAATCTCGTAGAAGTAACTGGATAGAGGCTGCTGTTGACAGAGTACGCTTTGAATCGAGGATTAAACATAATGGTAAAATTCTAGATCCTGTATTGAGACGTAAATTATTCTCTTACAATAGTCTTATAGGAGACTTATAACAGTCTTACAGTTTTTGTTACAACAGTCATGTAACAAATATATCAACCTGTTTAACAAATCATGTGCGTTCTTGGGTGTTCCATTCTCATGACTAGGCACGTGTGTTTACCTTCTTTCAGTTTTTCCTTGACATTTTTCAATTCTTCTTGCGATTCAATGACATCGTTCTCTTCATGAATGGTGGCTAGATCGTTTCTATCTTTTGGATACCACACATATAACATTTTAGCTTGCCGTCGTAAATTTTTAGGTATAGCCATGTATGATTGTGTAAGTAACCATAGCGAATGGTTTCGATGGCGACCACTAATTGCCAACTCGAGCAAAGAATTTCTCTTTTTGTCCAATTTTTCATCAGCTATGATGTCGTCAATGAGGAATAAGGTTTTGTATCCGGCGCAAAAGAAGTCCATTTTCTTAATATATTCATACAAAGATCCTTCCGGTTCAATTAAAATCACATAGTTGTCAGTCCAAAACCACTTCCGATCTCTGTATGTTTGATTCCACCTTAAGGTGGGACATATAATCACGATGAAATCAAAGTGATCAAAGTATTCATTTTCTAATAATTTTATGACACGATCCGTTTTGCCGCACGATGTTGGTCCGACGAATAATGCTGTGTGAGGTTCTTTCATGTAAAGTGTGTTCATTTTACTAATATAATGCAGACATAAATTGACCGTTTTGTATGTTTAATTGAGCATCCATTATTAGATATATATATGCGTTTAAGTTTCCTGCAGTTTCAGCGGTCTTTTCAATCTGTAAAGTGATGCCTTCACTTGCATTTTCAATCTTTCGACCGGTGCCATGCAAAGCATTCTCATCAATTGTTCTGAAATCTAACCATAGAGCATACTTGTTTGTTAAGTAATCAGAGACTTTTACATCATGTAATCCCAAGCGCTTTCGGTTTTCGCCGACGCTATTATCTTTTGGTTTTCCTTCAGCAAAATATTTGCAAATCTCATTGTATTGTTCAAACGGCTGCATCCCTTGAGCAAAAAGTTGGTTAGGCTTACCCTCGACGATGACAGATACCTTTTCGATCTTTGGATTGTAGAATTTGCAGGTTTCTCGTTTGTAGGATTTTTCTTCTTCAAATAGAACTAAAATACCCTTCAAAGATTTGGCAGGTGTGTTGAATGACCAATTCCACGTTGTGTCTGACTTGTTTACTCTAATTTGTCTGTGCCGCAAAATCCTATCATAGAGCAAAGCCATGTTTTGATATTCAGAAACGATTTGTCTAGCCAACGTGGGTTGTGTCACAAGCTCATACTCAAGTGAGTTGTTAGATATTTTGTATTTACCATCTGGGTTACGTTTTTGACCTGCGGCAGTATCTAGAGGGTCAGAATAAATAACTCGGTTATAGTCGTTAAATGTGATCTCGTAGCAAAGCCTATTACCTAAACCTGCTTGATAATATGGAATAGTACTATCTAGCATCTCAAAGTCGAGTGGAATGACAAACTTGTTTTTATAGGTGTCAGCAATGGCTTTGTCTTCCGCATCATCGTCCTTTTTATCTGAAGCACCAATCCTCAATTTCATACAATTCTCTGTACACCCATCATCGATGATGATACCCTGTCTTATCGCGTTTCTCTTTTCAAACTTGGTTAACCATAAATCTCTGTAACACCCAAAAAGATCAAAGTCGTCGATACTCAATATCTCGTTACCTTCGAACTTGACAGCCAACTTTTTAACGATAGCTCTCCCAATGTTACTGACCAATGTTCTTTTTGAGTCAGCTTTCGACTCGAGTTCAATATCAAAACTTAGATTCGTTGTTCCTGGGATAATGACATCATCACTTCCTAAATTTGGAAACCTAACCAATAATAGCTGATTTTGATCGATCTCACTCGGATTGTGTGTGACAATTACTTTTTGACGAGAACCTTTTACACCGCGGGCAGTTCTAAGTGAACGTTCTGGATTTAACCTCTTTCCATACTCCATTATTAATTAATTATGATATATAATTAATTTTTACTTTTTATCTCGTTTTAGCGAATGTGCAAAACAACGGTTGTACCTAGGTCTTCTTTTAGCATATTGCAATGTTGATCTGTGAGTTTCAACGTGAGATACTGAAATACACCATTTTTTAATTTTTTGTATTGAGGGTTTTTAGGCTGAACATGTGTGAAGTCACTATATTCAACCATGTGATAGGTTAGTAAAATATCACTTAGCTTTCCTTTCTCAAGATTTTGAGTGTTGTCAAGTTCAGAGAGATGCAAATTAATTTTGGTTACGTTAGCGAGCTTATTTGTTTTGATTATTTGAGGGTATTTGGCTAATGATTTAATTTCTATATCGCCTTCTAAAAAGGCACCTGCTAAAAAGGCATTCAATCCCCTACTCGTGAATGTTCGTTTTGGTATCGACTTTTCAGCTTTCCCATCGTCAGACGTTTTCAATGTTATCGGTGTTGTGATTTCATATGTAACATTGTCTGCAAACATATCAACCAATGCAATTTCTTTTGAGCCATCCAAGTTTTGAATGGGGTAAGATAGATATATGGTCTTCTCACCCCTTACGAGATTTGCTGTGATATACATTTTCTTGTATTAGAGAATAGAGGATTATATTTTTAAATAATAATAATGGAGGATATTTTTAAATATGTTCCCAATGCGCTTTATAATCCCAATGGAGGACAATACCTTCAGATATTGAATGCTAAAGATTTATACAAACAAACAATTATTGTCTCTGAGAGCGGTTCTTTCCCCGCAACTTTTCCAAATATATTTACTAATTACGAAATGGAAGAGAATGATCAACGTATGAAAATTTGGCAGGAACAACCGTTTAAAATATGGCAAACCCAACTCAATTTTGTCACTTGGTTTGCTTCAAGCGCTTGTGGAGTCAGTTCTGAACATCTGAAAGAAAGTCGCTCTACTCCTATGATTAGAGCAGTATATCGTTTTCACGTCTATTATCATATTAGACGAATCATTAAGCGTCTGCAGACACCTCTACCTTTTGAAGATAGTTTCAACCAATATGATAATCCTTATAATAAAGAAGAGTTTTTAAAAATCTGTAGTGAATATGGTGTTGATTCTGATCCTAAAAAATACAAAGGGCAATATTTTTACAGTTCATATCAAAAAAGACGTAGAGACTATCCAACGCCAGGTGTGAGTTATTTCACAGACGACTCCATGACACGATGGATTATAGAAAAATCTAAAGGCTTTACAAAAACAGGTCTTGTAAAAATTTCAGAGAGTGTTAGAGCATATGCTTATCTTGTTCTTAGTTCACAAGCCTCAGCTCGTTCTTCTATTTTAGGTAATAATTCAAGCGCTTTGACAGCTCAAAGAGTTTTTATGAACAACTTTGAAGACATTGTTAACCGCAGAGTTGATATTCAAGATGACATTAAACGTTATCAAGATACTTTAAATTACGCTTCAAGCAAGGTTGATTATTCTGTTGGACAAGGTATTTACATGTTACCTAGTGACATGAATCTAAACATCAAGTCGGGAGTGTCTGGTTATAATAATAAAATTCTCATATCTAATGACAACTTGAGCCTCGGAAGAAACAAAATGATTAATGTTATGCAAGAGCATCATATTTCGCCCAAAGTGACTAGCTCTCCAACACAAACAAAAAATAAAAGTTCACAAAAGAAAGTTCAAACAAGAGTAGTGAGTCAAACAGATTCACTCCCATCTCATGAAGAAGAGAAAATAGCTTTGGTTTTAGCGATTACCACGATGTTTAGTATATGGTATTATTATTATTATTGAAAACAAAACTCCTTAGGAGAACCCCCTAGGGTTTTGTACCGACAGCCACATGTGATAGTAGTTTAGCTTCATCCTAACACCTTCAAGCCCTGACGTTTATATCCCGACAGCCACATGTGATAGTAGTTTAGGTTCATGCTAACACCTTCAAGCCCTGACGTTTATGTTGAATTTCGATCGATTTGACGGTAACCTGAATGTCTCTGTGGACCAGTGAAACCTGACAGTGATTAATCACCCAGACCGAAGTCTACCCAAACCGCGATATATCCAACGCAACTGCGGGGAAGTGCGCACTCATGCAAGTTTTTCAACCAGGACATGAGAGACCGAGTGGGGATCGAACACACGACCTTGTTGTTACAAGTTAGCGTTCTTATCCACTAGACTACGCTGATCTGTATGTCATATGTATTGTTAGCTCATTTATGTTATAAAAATGAAACTACTACAAACTGCTTTTTACTACATTTTATGAGATATTTAATTGTTTACAATTATGAGTAATTTGTGGTTATAATAATAGAAACTGCTTACGTAATCAAAATAACACATTTCGTAACTCATATCGCGTTATGAAAACAAAGATCTTATATGATAATATTAGCTATAGTAGGGAAATTCCCGAAATCATATGATTTTGCGCTAGCATCCGCACTTTCCTATCTCTAAAGGTGGTGATAAAAAGGACGATGCAAAGGAATGGATAAAAAACTCAAAGCGTTAGCATCACTTCTAGGCAGATTGACATCTAAAGCGGCAGAGGCTTTACCTGGAATAATTGGGTCTATCGTATCATGGATATTGAACAGAGCAAAAGAAGTTGTAGGTTGGTTAAGTCAAAATTTATGGGCTCTGATTGTAGGGGTTGGAGGGTTGATCTATACCTACCTTGTCACTAGACGGTAACCACCTGAAAGTGTATATGTCACATATATCGTGTAACATAATTTTTGTTGATGGTCTTCATCTTTCAAAATACCACACAATTCCACCAATTCCAAGCATACTCAGAGCTATAAAATACAATTCCCTTTCATGTTGATCATGAGTCGGTGTATAAAAGTCGCTCAATACAGGCTGCCGTGGTAATGGTTCAAGATGATTACCAAACACCCTATTGTACTCTCTCATTGCATCATTTAGCTCTACGAATTTAGTCTCAGCCTTCTTTTCGAGCGCTAGTTGTTTATTGATGAAATCGATCCTTTCCTGTCGTTTTTGCTGCCATTCAATCTGTGCTTTTTGTAATTTTTCTATGGCCAAATCATGACGTTTTCTTTCCTTATCGATTCTGTCTTTGGATAAACTTGAAAACAGATAGCTTGATCCTGTGAAAGCCAAAGCGTTAGCTAAAGCTCCACCTAACATCATTGCGATAGAAGCCATATTTAGATATTGATATTTTCAGGCAAAATCTTTTGTTTGATTAAGTAATCCTTTGTTATTTCACCAGCGGCGATAATGGCAACTAGTTTTGCCGTATCTTCCAATTCGAACTTTTGAATTAAGGGAGGTGTCATTTTTAATACCTTTTTTCCTAGCATAGAGTAGCCGATAGCAAAAACGCAGACGACTGATGCGTGATATAAATCGTTGACGATACTTTTCTTGTCCATGTTTGTTACATATATTGTGAGATTATATATTGCCAGATTATCCTTTTATTCCATTTCATGTTTATTGATTTTCACCGGTATTTTAGATTTTTTTGGAAGTGGGGTGGGTGGTGACCCACGGGGTAATATTTGCTCTTTCTTTTTATACACAAAATAAGCAAATCCACCAACTAAACCGAGAGCTATTATTCCACCATAGGTGTTGTTCATAGGTTGTTCATTTGGTTTGCTGAGAGAGTCCTCGGGCTTCTCCACTTCTTTTTGAGGTGACACTTGTTTCAATTCTTCTCGTTTTTTACGGTTGTATTCTGCCAACCTCTTACCTGCTTCAACCTTTTTAGGGTTTTTCGTTGTCACTTGAATGGGATTCTGTTCTTCTGACATTTTTATTATCTGCTGTATTTATATTATCATCGGATTTATTTAAATTTATTCCATTAAGGTAATGCCTCCCGGTAATAAGTCCAACACTGAGTGGTGCTAATAATGAGCCGAATTTATAATATAAGTCACATGTAAATCTTTGAAGAGCAGAGTTTAAGAAGGGGTCAGTTTCCAAGTCATTGCTCAATGCATCTTGATTGTTTATTCCTAACGTTGCACAAGCTCCCATGGAATAAGTGCGTATGAGTGATTTCCCCAAGGATTTTACCATTTGACCTGATAGTTTAGCCTCGTAAATACTAAAAAGTTTTTCTACCTCTTCATCTTTGAGTTTGTTAATTTGCTCTTCCGTGTACATTTTCCCTAAGTATAGCTTGCTATTTCCAGTTAAGACACACTCGAGCAATTTTTGCTTTTTACCATCTGAAGGTGGTGGTGGGAATTCACCTGGAATATCGTAGCCGATTAAATTATCGATCGCTGTTTCCGCCATTTTTATTAGAGAGAGGTATTTTTTTAATACAGAATAAAATCAAAATAGCGAGACCAGCAGTATGCTTAATAACATGAAGTTGACATATTGTATCATTTTGTTGTGCTTGTCATAATTTTCTTATATTCTCTTATAATTTTGCTGTAATTTGCTGTATAAGAGTTTGCTATCTTCTTATAATTTTGCTGTAATTTGCTGTACAAGAGTTTGCTATCTTCTTATAACAGTCTTGCAAGTCTTATAGCTTTGTTACAAGAGTCATGTAACAAATAACATCAACCTGATCAGCAAATCACATACGTTCTTGGGTGTTCCATTCTCATGACTAGACACGCGTGTTTCCCTATTTTCAGTTTTTCTTTGACATTTTTCAATTCTTCTCGCGAATCAATGACATCATTCTCTTCATGTATAGTGGCTAGATCGTTTCTATCTTTTGGATGCCACACATATAACATTTTAGCTTGCCGTCGTAAATTTTTAGGTATAGCCGTGTATGATTGTGTGAGTAACCATAGCGAATGATTTCGATGTCTACCACTAATTGCCAATTCAAGCAAACACTGTCTCTTTTTGTCCAATTTTTCATCAGCGATGATGTCATCAACGAGGAATAAGGTTTTGTATCCAGCACAGAAAAAGTCCATTTTCTTAATCCATTCATACAAAGATCCTTCCGGTTCAATTAAAATCACATAGCTGTCATTCCAGAACCACTTCCGATCTCTGTAAGTCTGATTCCACCTCAAGGTGGGACATATAATCACGATGAAATCAAAGTGATCATAGTAACAGTTTTCTAATAATTTTACAACATGGGCAGTTTTACCGCACGATGTTGGTCCAACGAATAATGCTGTGTGAGGCTCTTTCATGTAAAGTGTGTCCATTTTACTAATATAATGCAGACATAAGTTGACCGTCTTGTATGTTTAATTGAGCGTCCATTATTAGATATATATAAGCGTTTAAGTTTCCTGCAGTTTCAGCTGTCTTTTCAATCTGTAAGGTGATGCCTTCACTCGCATTTTCAATCTTTCGACCGGTCCCATGCAAGACATTCTCATCAATTGTTCTGAAATCTAACCATAGAGCATACTTTTTTGTCAAGTAATCAGAGACTTTTACATCATGTAATCTCGGCCGCTTTCGGTTTTCGCCGACGCTATTATCTTTTGGTTTTCCTTCAGCAAAATACTTGCAAATCTCATTGTATTGTTCAAACGGCTGCATCCCTTGAGCAAAAAGTTGGTTAGGCTTGCCTTCAACGATGACTGATACCTTTTTGATCTTTGGATTGTAGAATTTACCGGTATCTCGCTTGTAGGATTCTTCTTCTTCTTCAAACAGAACTAAGATACCCTTCAAAGATTTGGCAGGTGTGTTGAATGACCAATTCCACGTTGTGTCTGACTTGTTTACTCTAATTTGTCTGTGCCGCAAAATCCTATCATAGAGCAAAGCCATGTTTTCGTATTCAGATGTGATTTGTCTAGCCAATGTGGAGTGTGTCACAATCTCATATTCAAGTGAGATGTTAGATATTTTGTATTTACCGTCTGGGGTTTTTCTTTGACCTGCGGCAGAAGTTGGGGGGTCAGAATAAACAACTCGGTTATAATCGTGAAATGTGATCTCGCAGCATAACCTATTCCCTAAACCCGCTTGATAATATGGGATAGTACTATCTAACATCTCAAAGTCAAGTGGAATGACAAACTTGTTTTTATAGGTGTCAGCAATGGCCTTGTCTTCTGCATCAGTGGTGTCTTTATCAGAAGCACCAATCCTTAATTTCATACAATTTTCTGTACACCCATCGTCGATGATGATACCCTGTCTTATCGAGTTTCTCTTTTCAAACTTGGTTAACCATAAATCTCTGTAACACCCAAAAAGATCAAAGTCATCGATACTCAATATCTCGCTACCTTCGAACTTGACAGCCAACTTTTTAACGATAGCTCTCTCAATGTTACTGACCAATGTTCTTTTTGAGTCAGCTTTCGATTCGAGTTCAATATCAAAACTTAGATTAGTTGTTCCTGGAATAATAACATCATCGCTTCCTAAATTTGGAAATCTAACCAACAATAGCTGATTTTGGTCGATCTCACTCGGATTGTGCGTGACAATTACTTTTTGACGAGAGCCTTTTTCACCGCGGGCAGTTCTAAGTGAACGTTCTGGATTTAATCTTTTTCCATACTCCATTATTAATTATGATATGTAATTTATTATTTCTTTTTATCTCGGTTTAGCGAATGTGCAAAACAATGGTTCTTCCCAGGTCTTCTTTTAGCATATTGCCACGCTGATCTGTGAGTTTCAACGTGAGACACTGAAATACACCATTTTTTAATTTTTTGTGCTGAGGGTTTTTAGGCTCAACCTGTGTGATGTCACTATAATTAGCGATGGGAACGGTTATTAAAATATCACTTAGCTGTCCATCCTCAAGATTTTGAGTGTTGTCAAGTTCAGAGAGATGCAAATTAATTTTGGTTACGTTAGCGAGCTTATTTGTTTTGATTACTTGAGGTTTTTTGTCTAACGCGGTAAGTTCTACATTGCCTGTCAAAAATCCCTTCAATTCCCTGCTAGTGAATGTTCTTTGTGGTAGCCACTTTTCTCCTTTTCCTTCTCCAACAGACAGAGCCAGTTTTAGGGGAGCGGTTATTTCATACGTTACATTGTCTGCAAACATCTCAAGCAATGCAATTTCTTTTGAGCCATCCATATTTTGAATGGGGTAAGATAGATATTAGGTCTTTTCTCCTTTTGCAACATTTACTGTGATATACATTTCTTGTATTAGAGAATAGAGGATTATATTTTTAAATAATGGAGAACATTTTTAAATATGCTTCCAATGCGCTTTATAAACCAAATGGAGGACAAGACCTTCAGATATTGAATTCTAAAGATTTATACAAACAAACAATTATTGTCTCTAAAAATGGTTCTTTTCCTGCGATCTTTCCCAACATTTTTACTAATTACGAAATGGATGAAAATGAACAACGCATGAAAATTTGGCAGGAACAACCGTTTAAATTATTGCAAACCCAACTCAATTTTGTCACTTGGTGTGCTTCAAGTGCTTGTGGGGTCAGTTCTGAACATCTGAAAGAAGGTCGCTCTACTCCTATGATTAGAGCAGTATATCGTTTTCACGTCTATTATCATATTAGACGAATCATTAAGCGTCTGCAGACACCTCTACCTTTTGAAGATAGTTTCAACCAATACGATAATCCTTATAACAAAGAAGAGTTTTTAAAAATCTGTAGTGAATATGGTGTCGATTCTGATCCTAAAAAATACAAAGGGCAATATTTTTACAGCTCGTATCAAAAAATACGTAGAGACTATCCAACGCCAGGTCTAAGTTATTTCACAGACGACTCCATGACACGATGGATTATAAAAAAATCTAAAGGCTTTACAAAAGCAGGTCTTGTAAAAATTTCAGAGAGTGTTAGAGCATATGCTTATTTTGTTCTTAGTTCACAAGCCTCAGCTTGTTCTTCTATTTTAGGTAATAATTCAAGCGCTTTGACAGCCCAAAGAGTTTTTATGAACAACTTTGAAGACATTGTTAACCGCAGAGTTGATATTCAAGATGACATTAAACGTTATCAAGATACTTTAAATTACGCTTCAAGCAAAGTTGATTATTCAGTTGGAGAAGGTATTTACATGTTACCTAGTGACATGAATCTAAACATCAAGTCGGGGGTGTCTGGTTACAATAACAAAATTCTCATATCTAATGAGAATTTGAGCCTTGGAAGAAATAAAATGATTAATGTTATGCAAGAGCATCATATTTCAAACAAGGTGACTGGCTCTCCAACACAAACAAAAAATAAAAGTTCACAGAGAGAAGTTCACAAAAGAGTGAGTCAAACAGATTCACTCCCATCTCACGAAGAAGAGAAAATTGCTTTGATTTTAGCGATAACCACGATGTTTGGTAGATGGTATATATTTCGCTGATCAGCATATGTAGTTTGCAATAATAGCCGGCATTGTGGATACATGCTGACACTTCTAAGGCCTGGCGTTTGTTGAATTTCGATCGAAAAACGTTAACCTGAATGTCTCTATGGACCAGAGAAACCTGACAGTGATAAATCACCCAGACGAAATGCTAACCGTTCCGCGATATATTCAATCAACTGCGGGGAAGTGCGCACTCATGCAAGTTTAACAACCAGAACATGAGAGATCTACAACCGCTGAAGTATATCTACTTCCTCTCAGACGAACTGCGTGGGGTTCGAACACACGACCTTGCGGTTACAAGTTAGCGTTCTTATCCACTAGACTACGCTGATCTGGGTGTTATGAGTATTGTTAGCTCATTTATGTTATAAAATTTAAACTGCTACAAAATGCTTTTTACTACAATTGGGGATTTCCCCTGGACATTTTTATGAGATACTTAATTGTTTACATTTCTGAGTAGTTTGTGGTTATAATAATAATATTTAAAACTGCTTACGTGTTGTTATTTGAGAATTTTGTTATGTAATCAAAACTTGGCATGTAATCAAAATAAAAAAAATGCCATGTAATCATAACAAAAGCTGAACACGTTTCATAACTCCTATCACGTTATAAAACAAAGGTCTTAGATGATAATATTAGTAAATAGCTATAGTACATTGTGATGCTTAAACTTTATGAAGGGAAATACCCGAAATCATATGATTTTCCACGTTAATATTTCATGTTTATGAGAAAATAATTAACAGGGATTCTCGCTTATAATTAGGAGGGATGCAATTTCTGTCCTATAATCGGCACTGTCCTATCTCTAGGTAAGCTATCCTGTTTTTATAAAGCTCTGGAATCTTGAAGCACAGCTCATCTTCCTCATCAGCTTATACCCATTTTATTAATCAATAGATGACCACTTCTTTAATTGACTAGTCGAATTTAAAATATTGTATGATTCTAAAATTTGTATACTATCAAGCTGACGATAAAAAGGAAACACAGATATTTTTATTATTTCGCAAGGCCAAGTAAAAGTTTTTATTGTGAAGTTCAGGTACAAACAACATCAAGATTTTCATACTGTATAGTTTTAAAAAGAGTATTTTGAAACGTCCACGGAAGAGTGTTCTCTAATGAATTTTTAAACTGACCGTGTTCCTTTTTAAGCTTGATCTCCGGCAAAATTTTTCAAAGTCTCTTAACTTTTATGATGCTCTCGAGAATGTAATTAAATGAATTCGAAGTTATTACTTCTTAAGCACAGACTTTTCTTGACGCGACAAACTTTTTATTACTTAATTACTTCTTGAAGATTCTTTAGGGAATACAACTTTGAATTAAATTCTTTTTTAAAAAATCTCTAAATTGAAGCAAGACTGAAGTTTTATATGAGACAACAAAGTTAATTGCTATCGTTGTTATTGTTGTTATCGTTTTAAAGCGTGAACTTACATTGCTTTCTTTCTGAAAAGCCTCCAGAATGTCTTCTAGTCATCTGCAGGAATACTTCTGGCCGGTAGGGCATCTTGTTTTGTTTTTTTCACTGTCCAAACCTAAACCAATATTTGTCGATGGGAAATAGCCACTCAAATCATTAATGTTCCCAACTTACATTCTTTTTATGATTTAACAGTCTAAACTCACACTATATTCATTGTATACAAGTACTTTGCTTGAAAAGACTCTAAAAGTGTAAAATATAAGCTCTAGTGAAAGGAATAATTAACATATGGCTAAATCGCAGATGCCAAGGTAAAAATGTTGTTTCATGTGAGTCTTATGCAACGTTCTTACGTTTTCCGTAGTTCTTTTAAAAATGGAAGCGAAGAAGCATCCGTAGATCTGTGAAAGTTTCTTTGTTGAATATATGGATATAGAAGAGGTTGTAGTACGGCTGTAAAACTTAAAAGAATCAAGAACATTTATGATCCAAACTGATAATCTACGTGAAACTAATACTCTTAGTAGTTATTCGTGATAAATAAGCAGTTTTTGATGCTTCAAATCAGATATGAACGACTACAAAAACGGTATGCTTACATCGATTTAAAAAAATGCGTAAGGTTTCTATTAGTCTTTTTCTAAATATAATACAATTTTCTATTTTATGTTCGTAGGTAAGCTATCCTATTTTTATAAAGCTCTGGAATCTTGAAGCAGAGCTCATCTTCCTCATCAGTTTATACCCATTTTATTAATCAATAGATGACCACTTTTTTAATTGACTAGTCGAATTTAAAATATTGTATGATTCTAAAATTTGTATACTATCAAGCTGACGATAAAAAGGAAACACAGATATTTTTATTATTTCGCAAGGCCAAGTAAAAGTTTTTATTATGAAGTTCAGGTACAAACAACATCAAGATTTTCATACTGTATAGTTTTAAAAGGAGTATTTTGAAACGTCCACGGAAGAGTGTTTTCGAATGGATTTTTAAACTGACGGTGTTCCTTTTTAAGCTTGATCTCCGGCAAAATTTTTCAAAGTCTCTTAACTTTTATGATGCTCTCGGGAATGTAATTAAATGAATTCGAAGTTATTACTATTTACGCCACAGATTTTCCCTTCAAAACTTAATGTGACAAAGTTTTCATTACTTAATTACTTTTTGAAGATGCTTTAGGGAATATAACTATGAATAAAAAACTTTTTGAAAAAATCTCTAAATGATGCAAAACAGTGCAGTTTATATGAAATAACAAATATTACTTCTTTCACAGCTACAAGATAAACTGTAAAACACAAAGAACATCATACCACATTATGCATATTGTTTTAAACCGTGAACAAACATTCACCTTTTAAAGCACAGACTTTTCTTGACGCGACAAACTTTTTATGACTTAATTACTTCTTGAAGACTCTTTAGGGAATACAACTTTGAATTAAACTCTTTTTTAAAAAAATCTCTAAATTGAAGCAAGACTGAAGTTTTATATGAGACAACAAAGTTTAATTGTTATCGTTGTTAAAAGGTAAAATGTAAAATACCGCAACATCATTCTGCATTATGCATATCTTTTTAAAGCGTGAACTAATATCAGTTCTTTCTGAAATCTTTCTAGAAAGTCTTACAGTCATCTGCAGGAATACTTCTGCCCGGTAGGGCATCTAGTTTTATCTCCATTCTCCCTTGTTCTTTCAAAACAATAGAAATGACTTCATAACACATTGCTTGTTCTTTAAATGACCATTGACCGATTAAATAGTTTTTCAATTATCGAGTTTGTCCTAAAGTTCAATTGATGCCATCATGTCAACTCTTTGAATAAAGGGTTTATTTTATGCCTGTTTCGATGCATTAAATGTTACAATTGTTATGACTGGAGCTTCGATGCTACTCGTCTTGTGATCATAAAGCGAGACAGTTCTAAAACGATTTTGAGTGAGTGTTGAGCAGCTTTGAGACTTCCTAAAAAACTGGCTTTGACGAAATATTTAAGCCTATAAGTATAGCATTTACCAAGCCCGCAATCAGCCAAAACCTTTGTTTTCGAAAAAAAATTGTTTTTATTTCCGTTGTATAGCTTGGAATGTATAGCTTGCTGTGTATACAAATTGGAATTCTTGTGTGCGTGGGCATTTTTTAGCTAAAGCTACGTACTAGTTAGAATTTATTGCATTATGAAATGATTGATGACTGATGTTGAAGTTCTGCTTTTCACGTTTGTATAGCAAGTAAATTTGCTTGTTTCATTTTGCGCCACCTGTTTTATTTACAACGGAAATATCGAGTTTAATAACTTCGGATGCTTGAATATAATAAAATCCGTTCTCGCAACAAAGTTCTCAATACTCTATTGTATGTTGTCCTTCTGAAACATGTTTATTTCTATGATAAAAAGATATATTTCAGTTAATTTATTTATTTGGTAATGTTTTTACGTGGCTATCCTAACTCAGTTCATATTGCAGTTATCACTTCAAAAAACTGGATAATGACTTCAACTTATCTATTTTGAAGTATCAATTTTTGAATGTACCCATGTTTTCTTGTAAGAGCCCTGTAGTTTAGTTATACAAAAATTTTGCCGAAAGTTCTCCGCCAATTATCAAAACATTTTTTGCCCACCATAGTTGAGTGATGGAGAATATTTTGAGTTGTGGAAACCTCTCAACGTGGCTCAGAGGCTTTCAAAAACACAGTTTAATACGGTAGCAGCGAAAGTCAATACCGTATTAAAACTCGTGGACTCCTACTGCTACTACTACTACTACTACTACTACTATAAACGCAATAGTATTTGAACTGTGCCCTAACGTACCACACCCACCAAGATGATAAACAATAGTGGTTTGACCACTACCACCAAATCATATATCAGATGTCGCCTATTGCGCGCACCATTAGGGCAAATCCGTTTCCCCGATCTCTAAACCTTTCTGGCCTAATTTTTTTAATTTCCCCTAATTTCTGCTGACATTCCCCCTCTTTTAAACATAGTTCCCCAAAATTCCCCCAATCGGGTATAGTCAAAAAAATTTTTTTGCAAAATTTCAGACTTTTAAAAATCTTCACGGGTATGTATATCACTATGCCATAACATGCTCCAACGATCGATCACTTTTTACCATTTTTCAAGCGATTCATTTATGTTCTTCTAAATGAAAAACATAACACAAGCAAGATCAAAACTTGTTTTTGAAATGTTCCTCAACCCTTTAGGAAGGCCTAGAAATAAAAATATCCAAGTTGGTCACCTTCTTGAACTTGGAATCGAGGTTAGTGTAACACGGTGTAGTGCAACAATAGGGTGCAAAATGTCGCGATTTTGGCTTTTATCTGTCTCTGTGTACTTTATATTTTGAGAATAGAACCGACTGACAAACATACCCAGGGTGTATCCCGTCATGTCTACATTGGCACGTTTAATTGATTTTGATTATGAGTTCGAAAATTCTCTAAAACGTAACGCCACATTAGGGCTAATTCTAGAGACAACGATGCTTACTTGAAAGATCTATGAAACAGAGTGTTAGGTTGATGTACGATTCATCTTTATTCTCTGAGAAAGGTACCCAGTAAACACAAAAACGTCTTCAAGACGTCTTTCAAGATACCAAATGGACGTCTTTAATACGTCTATATTTGGTCGAAATCTGTCACCCTTTGAAATGAGTTTCAAAGACATCTTTTAGACGAACGCAAAAGCCGCCTTTAAAACGTTTTTAAGTCGTCTTTAAGACCTCTTTCAAGATACAAAAAGATGTCTTTAATGTGTCTCGATTTCGTTGAAATGTGTAACGCTTTAAGAGGAATATAAAAGATGTCTTCAAGATGAGTGCAAAAGCCGTCTTTAAAACGCCTGTAAGTCGTCTTTAAGACGTCTTTCAAAATGCAAAAAAGACGTCTTTAATACAGCTTTAAGACGTCTTTGAAAGGAACTCGTCTAAAAGCGTTACAGCTTTCAACCAAATAAAGACGTATTAAAGACGTCCTTTTTGTATCTTGAAAGACGTCTTGAAGACGTTTTTGTGTTTACTGGATAGTTTTTTGTGCAACTATCCCATGTATCATGGGTAAAATCATTACAGAAGGAATATTATCCAGACTAACCTAAATTATGCCAGAATTTGATTGTTTGTACGTTTAATTAACATCGGTCAAGTATACAATATGAATACTATAAATTTTATACCCTCTTTTTATGGTTGCTCAAATGTAGCAATATTCAATGAAGTATTTTATATTTTCAATCATACAATATTATCTATCGAATTGAAATATTCGGTGAGATTTATTAATATACTATATTTATAATGCTCGTTATAAGTTATTATATGTTCACGATATTTTATCAGGTTTGTGACTTCTTATATATGCAATGGATTGAAATAATATTCAACCACACAATATATGGTCAACGAAATACTAGTTTGTAATCTGGTCTGGAAATTGAACAGGTAATATCGTTTGGCTTAATTTTCGCGGGAACTAGAAAAAAATATGGCGGCAGCTACTGTTAACATCATTCATAGAGATCCATCCACTATTCAGGAATTTTTCCATCAAATAGCCCTTTTAGTAAATCGTATTGGGCAAAAGGATTATTCTTTGGATGAGTTAAGTGTGTTCTCAGTGGTTCTGGACAAAATGATCGTCACGCTACTTGCTTTTCAACAGGACTATTACCAATCAGCTAGTCTGCTTTCTCTTCTAATGAAGCGTTTGAAAATATTCGCAGAGGAAATAAAAAGAAAAAGCTGGCCTTAAAACACGACTGGCAGCTATTTGTTGATTTGAGCTGAAGTTTGACAAGATTCGTCCTGCTAGGATGACCTGCACGATTTTAGATTTCGAGGACCAGACAGTTTAAAACACAGACTATACAACGCAAGGTTATTATATAAGTAGTTACTATAAAAATTATGATTTAAATGGAATATGGTTTATTGAACACAAAGACATTTTGCTGAACATATTAAATACATATTTCATTGAATATGTTCGATTTTTTATTGAATATGTAATGTGTCGTTGAACATAAATATAGTATCACTGAACAATACGAATTATTAATCTATAATATAATGTTTCATTGAATATATATAATGTGTTGGTTGAATATATATAATGTGTTGGTTGAATATATATAGTATATCACAAACATTATATGATGTTATTGAATATTGCTACATTTGAGCAACCATATCTTTTAAAAGCATTAAGCTTTAATTTGTCCTTATGTCCAGTCGGTATCTGACGCATTATCGCAACATATTTATTGAGCTGGTTGGAGTAATTGCTGTGGTGTAAATGAAGTCTCGCATTGACCAGGGGTATGTGAAAATACATAGCTCTAGAAACCCTTCAGGTCTTGCTTTCGTAAAGTATAAGTACAAGTAGTAGGTAGTCATCTTAAGTAGAGGTCTTGTGAGAATTATCTCCGGCAAAATTTGGAACTGAGTTTGAGCATAGTTAATAGCACTTCTTGCATACTTAAAGCTTGACCAGGAATATTGATTTGGCCAAAAACAGTGTTAAATTAGAAACTTGGAAAACGCCTATTGACTCCTTAAATTGATAACATAAAGTTTTTGAAGTACTACTATCATACTTTATTAGTACGCTTTTTCTAATCATGGACGTATAAAAAGAGAAGGACTCACAACTAATACTAAAGCCTTTCATTTCTATTATTAAAATCTATTCTGTCGGCATTTCTATGACGTAATCCTCGCCTCGCATTTCACTGGATTTTGGTTCACATGGGCGGGTTTATACGACGCTTTAGGTTTAATGAAATGTGGAAAGCCAAAGAATTGAGAGAAAATACGATTTGGAGATACATCTGCAATATTCCTTAGTATCGCGAAACTTCTACTCAACCTTTTTTAAAAATGTTGAATTGAAATTAAGATAAATTTCTCGGAGTTAGGAGGCATTTTGGGTATATACTTATATCCAAAGATTTGGTACTTTGAAAGATGCCTGGGTGATGCCTGAGAATATACAGAAAGAAGCATGCTTTTTCATTCAATTCTGAAAATTTCATGTTTGAGACTGTAAGAAGTCATGAGGAATCAGAGTTTAAAACCTGGCTTCAAAATAATCATAAAATCTTTAAATTCATTTCTGGTTGGTTGTTACAATCATGGAAGCCAATGGAAACATGTATTTTTAACAACACTTGAGGGAGTTTCAAAAGTGCTTTTGTCAAGATTTCAATAAAGCGAGGCCAGGTTGTTTGAATAGAGTTATAAAAGTTGTAAGTCCTTCTCTTTTTATACGTCCATGTTCTAATCAAACAGATAAACACCAAGTTGTAGGTAACGATTTAAAAGAACAAATGGACGTCTCAAGATAGAACACAAATCACAGGAAGACACCCTTCACTTAAAGTTTGTTTTATAAGCATGAACTTTGTATGATGGGGATCTATCTGATCACCCAAACCAAGTTCAAGTGATTTTCCGGTTGAGGGAATTCATCTACAGATTAGTATAAGCCTTGTTAAAACGTTTGGATGGATGATTTACAGTGCAAAGACAGTGATGTTTACACACCTTTTCATAGAAGGCAATATTTACATTTTTTGGCTAATTCATAGTGCAAAAAGTCATGCACAGACAATCCTTACGTAATCTTTAGAGGAATACAGGTTTAGTAACAATCATGATATACTTGATCGAAATCAAAAATTTATTACTAAATTGGTTTGAAATCTGCAAAGAACATATATTTTTGGACTTCGCAGCATCGCCTCGAATGCCTTCAAAACACTCCATACTGTCGATTGTCATACTTCAAATCTGAATCCTCTGCATGGATCATTCACTAGAAACAAGATTTCCAACCAATACGGATCCAGTCTAGCTAACAAAAACATGTGAATCTTCTTTGCAGCCAATACCTGGGAGTTTGTTTCTTACATGCACTATGTATTGGGAAGCATGTTGATACAAATCATTGGTGAAGGATATATGAGCCGGACCTTTGTATTTTGCCTTATGTTCAGCGACTCTAAAAACGTAATCATCACTCTGGCGTTGGGCTTTGATTTTTCCTGCAAAGTAATGTTTACAATTGCTCCAGGACGAGAAGCATTATCTACGACAAGACAACTGATGATGTAGTCCCTTATCTAACAAAATCCAGTTCTATTGATCGAGGCATTGGTAAACGCGTGTGATTTTAGTTGAGACAGTGCGTCCTTAGTATGATCACTGTCGTCTAATTTTTTCGAGAATCTTGCAGAGGGAACTTATCAAAATCCTGTAGGTTTTCTCGTGCATCCTCTTCTCAATCCCCTTTCATAACTTTCATAACCTTTTAGCCTTTCATCTTTTTAACTTTTTAACGGTCGTCAAGTCGAAGTCCGTTTTTTCATTCACTAACAGAAATCGATGAAAATGTTGCACTGAACCAATTTAGGTTTTAAGAGTTCCATTTTCGTGCTTTCTTTCCGAGTACAAATAATATTTAAAAATTTACGGCTTATTAAATTCCGGAAATCCAATTTGGCATCATTAAAGCGAAATATTCGTTGTAACACACTTCTGTGCTTTGTGGTCTGTCTTGCATCTTTCTACCCGTCATCTCTCGTACAAATCCATTTCTCAAAATCTTGACGAAGACTATATTCTCGAACAGAAGATACATAAAACTGATTTTCCATGTTTTCGTAATCTACTTCTTCTTACTCTCCACTCTCAATGTTTTCGCTATCCATCTGTTTTTCTTCAGAAGTCATGTCATCACTTGATCACGGCGATCATCAGTCGGCCTGCATACTGTCCCGACAAACACTCTTCATCATCACCATCAGAACAGTCTTGTAAAAATTCGTCTGTTCCGCTGACTATTTCTTCTCCAAATAGCGATCGTATTTGCTCTTCTTCGGAAGAACACTTTAACTAGAGGAGCTATACTTAGACTGATTCTCGCCAGTGACAGCAGGGCGACATACTTTGGCCTTCTAGTTTGGCAGCTGATGCATTTAGGGGAAATCCTAGACGTCGTCTTCCTATAGTTGCTTGGCGTCGGTTTTCCTGGTTTTCGTAGACCAAATTCTTGCACAGCACGTTTAGCATTTTCAACGTCCCAACCGTGCTTTCGTGACGTTAAATGACGAGCCAAGTATGTGACTGCGCTATGATGAAAAAAAATGAATGTGTACGGGTAGCGAAAAACTTACTCTATATACCAACAAACTCAAAGTAGAAGGTCATGAGAGAATGGGAATAAGTTCATAATTGATACCATCAGTCAAAAAGTCAAAAGTCTTCAATAGCGGTATTATCACTCATCGTTGTTAATATTAATCTGCCATTTGCTGGATTTTATTTGATAGCAAACTTTACAACAAATAAAAGAAACAAACAAATATTATTTCTAAGATCAATTCATGTCTGTGATTAACGCAGAAAGAAAAGGAGCGAGTGGGTTCCAGTTGTATCTAGGTGGTTGGAATGTAATGATCTGAACTAAATCGATCGAGATTTTATGCAAGATAAGATCAGTTGCACGAATATTGACAGATATTTAGCAGATTGTTTTGAACTGTTTTGGGTATTTGGTAATTTAGTAATTCAGAATCACGAAAAAATTAACGAAGTTTAATCCAGGCTTAGTATAGTAAGTTTTATTGTTTTATTTTTAATGCCAGAATAAAGAAGATACAAATACTAGGTGGATTTCAAAATGATGATATTGGTAACTCAATACTCAATATAAGTGGAGGTGGAGACTTCATGCTGAGTGTGAAACTACTTACTCATTGCAGTCTGGAACGGGACATTTGAATTGGCTTCAGACTTATTTTTCCAAACAGACATTAGCTATAGTTGTGCAGTATAGTTGTGCAGTATAGTTGTGCATTATGCAGTAGTGGCTTAGTAGTTAAAGCATTGAGCTTAGGAACCCAATATTGAGGGTTCAAACCCCACTGAGGTCGGGTGTTGAAAAAGTCGCGACTCCTGGAGGTACTGCAACTAGCTCGATTCCCCGATGTATTTCAAGGAAAATGAAGGCTAGTCGGGGAGATTAACGCTATGATGAACATCCGGAATATGTAGCCCCACTCCTTGTAGTGGCTTCGGCCTTGAGTGGGGCGAGTGATTTAAAAAAAAAAAATTAGCTAAAAATATTAAAGGAAAGGTAAGTTTTACTGTGACATAAATGAATTTTGCCATAGAACTTCAGAGGATGGCGGCAGCGGCGTACCCAGCTTCAGTGATATTATTCTTATCTATAGCTTCCATCAGTTTTTGCTTGATATCATGTTCCTTAAGGAAAAAACGGTGTCTAACTTCAATTTCACGAATACTATCTACTAAAGAATTACCGAATATACAATGAGAGAACTTCATCTGTAAGGGAATAACATTAATTGCGTATGCAGGACTTCATCACAAATACTTTCGCCCATACTGGTACAGTAGGTTCCATTGAATCCTTTCTCACTCAAATTACAGTTCACTGTTGCTATTAACCTGGTTAACCATATTGCTCAGGAAATGAGAAATGAGTGCTTCTCATTTCTCATTTCCTGAGCTTTACGAAGTGTGATTAATAATATCTTTACTTGTCCACTTTATTCAGTTAAATTCTACTCAGTAATTTATCGGGGATTTACGTCGGGGAAAATTTTTGTCCGAGACAAAAATTTCGCCACTTTTCTCCGACGAAATTATCCCCGATAAGGTAGCATGTAAATTGAAATTACCTTTCCATATGTGAGTTGAATTTAGTTTTAGTGATGAACTAAGTGAAGACAAGATAACGATAAGGTTTTTTTCATGTAAGGACATCAATGAAATAGGAAAGAATGAATTAGGGAAGTAAAGCATTTGATTTTGTAGCGACACCTCTGACTTCTTTCTCTCGCCCCATCTCCATTACTTACTTCTTCATTTTGTCAAAAAATTACAATAATTGAGGATAATATGTATACCATATTTAAGGGTCAGCACTTAAATTACTTATAATAATAAACTTCTGAAGTGGCTGCAACAATATTTGTAGACACAATCAGAAGAAACATGGATGAAGGTAGACTAACAGGTGCCATATTCATTGATTTAAGCAAGGCTTTCGACACTTTAAGTCATAGCCAAATTATTTCAAACTTATCAAACTATGGAATTCACGACACAGAGAAAGAGTTTTTCATCAACTACTTATTCAACAGGAAGCAATTTGTAAATTTCCAAAATACAATGTCTCAAATGAAAACTGTCACAAGTGGTGTCCCTCAAGGATCGATACTGGGGCCGCTTTTGTTTTTGCTGAGCTTTGATAATGTTTCCGATGTTACAACTGAGTGTGAAATCCTGATGTACGCAGACGATACCGTAATCTATAGGTCTTCGAAAAGCCACGATGAGTTAGAACAAAAACTATCAGCTGATTTTGCACGAGTAGCTGATTGGATGGAACAGAATGACTTTATTTTGAATATGAAATCTGGTAAGACTGAATGCATGACATTTGGGACTTCTCATAAAGTGAAAAAGACGATTGATCTCAACATTACGTATAGAAGTAAATCAGTGAATTGCACCACCAAATACAAATACCTTGGTTTGAATCTTGATCAGACGTTAAGTTTAACTGATCACTCCGTTGCTACTTACAAGAAAGCGTGTAGTCGTCTGTACCTGCTCCAACGACTTCGTCCACAGCTAACGGTGAAAGCTGCAGTAGCGATTTATCAAACTATGTTGTTACCATTGTTTACCTATTGTTCGATCATCACATCACAGACGAGCAATACTCACAAGAAAAAGATACATTCCTTTGAAGAAAGAGCCCAAAAGATCGTCAGGCAAGCAACTTTACCAAAGCTTGACGAAGTAGTGAAGAAAAAAGTGTGCGTAAACGTATTTAAATGTTTGAATGGCGATACTTGTGAGAGTTTTCACGACTACTTCGAAATAATGAGAAACAATACTCGAAATAATGGACAGTTACTTAGAATTCCAAAAATAAGACTTGAATCTACAAAAAAGACCTTTTTCTTTCACGGGGCGAAAATCTTCAATGAACTGCCTATTAAGACCAGAAGTGCCCCAAATCTTAAAGAGTTTTTAACAAATTTCTGATTTTAATATTTTTATTGTATTATTTTTAATTGTATATCAACAAATACATTTTTTAGCATTGAACAAACAGGACAAAGTGGTAGAACAGAATTTGTATATATCTTGTATATATCTTATTTTGAACTTTTTATCCTGTATAAATATTCGTAATAAATAAATTAAAAAATAAATAAAAACATTCATTGGAGACCCCACCTCAGCTATTTCCTCGGAATTTGGTCTTTCTGTTGTTGTTGAAGTCTAAAGGCATTAAAATAAATGAATACAACATATGCACTAGAATTTTAGGCTCCCTCAGTTGGGGATAATTACCTCAGTTAACTCTGTTACTTCGTTACTTCTTCGGAACAATGCAATTACAATAAATGAGTAGAACATGTACACCATACTTTAAGGGTCAATCTTTGAATTGTTTATGACTATGAAATTCGTTTGCAATAATTACCTCAGTTTTCTACGTTACTACGGTCGTATTATCATGAATCTTTGGGAAAAGGATCACGAGTCAGTATTCCTTAGTGCGTTGTTAAAAAGATGTGGGAACACTTTCCTAATCCTAAGTTAAAACAGGCCATTGTTCATAAGAATAATTAACGCTTTGAGCGAAAAGTTCATGGAACATGAAACAAATACACATTTTTTCACGTTCCGTAACAAGAGTTCTCAGACTCAAGTTCCAACTTTACTAGATTATTTAATCGTGTTATGATTAATTCAAAATACTATTTTGTGAAATAAACACAGATATATACGAAATCGTTAGATTTATTAATTATGTCAAGCGCTTCTGTGAGTTTTCGGGCATCTATAACAACAAGTACGAAACGATAGAAATATTTCCTTTACTCTATTCACCTCTAACAATCTTTTCATTATACCATTGGTAAATAATTTTACTTTTCCTCTTGTTACTTCGCTCACTCATTCACAAAACGATGATCGCAAACGCCATTCGCATTAATACGTCTTTATAATCAAGCATAGCGATGACCGTTTGACTTCTTTAATTGTGAATATCTCAACAACTAAATCAATTGAAGCCGTGAAAATTCCAACAATTCATCTTCAGGCAACAATGAACAAAATAAACCCAATTTGTCATCATTCGTTACTTCGCCTTTAAGAAAATGATGATGACAAGAAGGACGAAATTTCAGTTAGATACACAACAACACAAGATGTACCAATTTTTTAGTCAATAAATAACTTTATCAACTCGGTAGGGTATTCAATCTTTATACAATAATTGGCAGCAACATCAATTGGTAGCCAACTTTCCTTCTTGACTCTCTGGTAGCCGTTTTAATAAATAAGGTGTCAAATTGGTACAAGGCGCCATAAAGTCAAAATCGAGGCCCTAATGTTGCCGTCCTTATTGCCCTAAATACACGCGCAACATTAGGGAACATGACCCTAATGCACACAACATTAGGGCGCAAGTAAACAGCTTGTTGCCCTAATGTTGTGCAGCAATAGGGCAACTTGAAACAATAGGGCAACAATGCAACATGAGGGCAAAAGTATGAAGCAATAGGGCTCTTTTTTAGCAACATAAGGGACAATGCGACTACTACTACTACTACTATTACTACTACTACTACTACTAATAATAATAATAATAATGGCAATTAGTCTGCGATTTAGAGTCTGCGAGTTTTGGCTAATAACGCAATAACGCAATGTAAATTCTAATGAGGTTTCCTTTGATATTATATTAAAGAATTCATGAAAATGAATATTAATCAAATAGGTCTGCATACTAAAACTTCCATTAACTGAAAATACTTTGATACTTCAAAGATTCCAACTGTCCCGAATTTTTCGAAACTGTCCCGAAGTCCCGAAATACCATTATTTCGTCCCGAATTAAAGTTAAAGTCTCCACCTTAATTTTTTTATTTTTTCATTGCCTAGACATCATTTTCGAAATTAAAACTCGTAAAAAATTACCCAGACTTCTAGTAGCCAGATTTCCCAGATTTCTAGTACTACTCTCCTCTCTATCTAACGTATAAAATACGAAAAATAACTTCGTACTCAACTTTGAGTTCTAGAAGCCCTTTAAACGACTCAGAGGCTTTCGAAAAGCACATTTTATTACGGTAGCAGCGCAAGCGAATACCGTATTAAAACACCCGTGGACTCCTACTCCTACTACTCCTCCTCCGGCCGAAATGGCAATTAGTCTGCGGTTTAGAGTCTGCGAAACTCCGCTAATAACGTAATCCAAATTCTAATGAAGGAACGCAGCCTTCGAAAGGTTTTACATATCAAACATTCAAAAAGACGTTTTCTTCGATATTTTCAAACACCTGTTGGAGAGCGTCTTTTTATAATCTGTAATGTAATTGGAATTTCTAAACCGCCTTGTGGGGTGATCTTCGATATTTTGTTTCTGGCAACACAGAACTACGTTTACCTCCATCAACAAGAAAACATTTAGAAAATCTAGAGATTTTTCTTGTGAAGTGTCCAATTATTTTTCATCCAGTTATCGTTGTTTTAGTTTCTTGAAATAATGCCCTGGCATATGGATCATATACGGTACTTTTTTCATAAGATATGGAAAGTTTGTCCCCCAATCCAGGAATCCACGCTTTCCGATATTCGTGGAAACTATGCGACGCACAATCTAATTCGAAGAAATTGCCTTCTTCATCCTAAATATTCTCATTTTCTTCAGTGGCAACAACTTCCTCTTCTTTGTTACAAGTTTCAAAGGTTCGGGTCTTGCGATAACATGTAACGATTTCCATTGCAAAAGGTTTCATCCAAGCACTCGATCGCACGTTGCTAAAAGAGAACGGAGGATCAATTGAGCTACACCAGTCGTGGGCAGAATCTATTTTCCGAAGGTTGGGTTACCTAAAGCGACCTGTTGCCCCTGGATTAATTCAAGAAATTGGTTTTACCTTAGAGCCATAGAGAAGAACATCAATGCATTTTGAATTCCGCATGATTTGGTAATCAATATTGATCAAACGCCATTGAATTTTTACTTGACCCCAGCTTCTGCTTTTTCCAAGAAGGGAGATAAATTTGTTCCGGTTACTAACAGCTCAAATTATCGCCAAATAACCAGTATTTTTGGAATCAGCAGGAGAATTTCTTCCGATGCAACCTATATATCAAGGGAGACAAAAAAAATGCCACACAAGCTATACTTTCCCCAGTCTAATGAAGCAAAATGTTTAGAAATGGTTGACAAAATCATCTTGCCTTATGTTAGCAAGAAAATAAACGAGCTTGAATAACGGAAGAATGAAGAGTGGTTGCTTGTCGCAGATGTATTCAAAGGGCAGTGGACGGACGTGGTAAAGAAAAGAGTAAGCGAAAAGAACAGGAAAATGGTTCCAATACCAAATAATATGACTCATATCTTCCAACCGCTCGACTTGATGATCAATAGAATTGCCAAAGCACACTTACAACGAAGTACACATCAATGGGTCACGGAAGAAGGAAAGAAACAGATACAAAGTGGAACAAAGGCAGAAGCATATATTCGATTCGAAATTGAGCATTTTAAAGCTACTTCATGCTAAGTGGATTACATCTTTCTACGACTTCATGAAAAACCAGAAGTCCATTGTCACAAAAGGTTGAGATTGTGCCGGAATAACCAACTTTTTGAAACATTTGAAACCTGTCAATTGTGCTTTGTGCAAATTTTTTTGAAAATTGGAGAACTTTCGTCCGTTGGTCCAAATTTGGCCCAAATTGTCCAATTTTAACCAAACCGAAATTAGCACTTTTCAATTGTGTCTAGAGCAATTTTTTGTGAAAATTTGTGAATAAAAAGTCCAAATTTGGCCGAAATTGCGAATTTGTCAACGATGTCATGTAAATGTTGCACGAAATCGCTCATGACTTGGAGTAGCAGTAGCACACGTTTTTCTTTTTATAAGCAACCAAAGTCAGAGGTGAGTAGTAATGTTGCTTAAAATTTAACGAATATTTTTTTCAATCTACATTTCAAATTCTAAATTATTTTATAAATCTGCATTACAAACCCACTTTTAAAATCCAAAAATATTTTTTAAATCTGCATTTAAAATCTGTATTTCGTTATCAAACCTAAATCCTGATTGATACTTTGAAGATTTATCATAACAATGAAGGTTAAGTTTTGCCATAGATGCGGAAGAGAGTTCCATTTTATGGATAGATTTTGCCGTGACTGTGGAATTCAGCGAAAATTCATTAATGATTGGATGAATGGAGATGTGGAAAGTTTTATAAAGGCACACTTTTACAGAGGCACTGAATACATAAAAATTGCTGCACTACTTTGTGAGTACCATGACATTTCTATAACTGTCAGAACTCTCAAACGTTGAAATTGGGGCTTAAAAGAAAAGGAAGGACAGCACCAAATGCTTGTGTTAGACGTATTATAGAGACTGAGATTCAGAGCAGCTCAGGTATAAAGGGTTACAGAAATATATGGCACAACCTTAAAATCAATCATCAAATAATTTTGAATCGTGATCACGTAATGAATATTGTTCGCGAATGGAATTCTGAACAATCGCAAGCAAGAAAAGCACGGAAACTTAAACGTAGGATATATACATAGTATTGGGACTGCCACCCCCACCTCCCCCCCTCCCCTCCTACCGACTATCATCAGGTAAATTATTCAAAAAGTCATCTGGCTAAAAACATAATCAAGTCCTTCATAAAGTTTAGAGTCTTCCAAACTGTCATTACTTGAAAGGTTTCCTAAGTCATCTAGTGGTTTAAGAAGCTGTTCTTTCAGATATTCTATTTTAACATAATCAAAATGTGTTCTCAAACAAAGAAAAAGGTGTCGGGAATATGGGTTTTCGCCACGACAAATTTTCTCTATGAATACTATATTTTCTCTGGAATATGTTGTACAACAAAACAGTATATATACTCTCACAGCACGTTTTCGAAGACGTGTCTACGGCACGCTGTACCTTCTCTCACTGTGATCATTCGTGTCATGTAGCACAGCTACATTCTACGTTTGGCCACGTAACACAACAAACAACCGCGACACACTCCCCCTATTTGATGACAACATGCATCAAATATGAACATAAATACATAAAAATAAAGCAGCTAGCTACACGACCAAGTGAATAATAATTAAAACAACGGCCTAAAGTATCGAAGAACTCTTAAACAGTAAGAGATTGTTATTGTTAGCAAATAAACAAAGGATGAATTTCGTATGGTAGTATTTTACTGATTCATCATGAATTCAGCTTGGTTCTCGATCTGAACCTTCGCTATAGCAGATGCATTTCGTTTCGGTCGAAACTGGTTAGCTTCAGCATTCAAGATCAGCGGTGGATTCATGTTGGTCTTTCCCATGTCACATGAAAGTTCCAATGGGTAAAGATGTTGCACTGCTCGCTCCAAGATGCTCTTACCAGTGCGTAGTTCGACTGCTCGGATAACTCCATCTTTACCAGCATAGGTATTTGTCACAACACCAATGGCCCATTTACCTCTGTTTTTACTGTCTCCCTTAATCATTACGACCTCCCCCACTTTTGGTTTCGCTCTCTTTATCCTGTGCTCCAAATTATGTCTTTCTCGAAGTGCTCGTACATACTCCTGAGACCATCTCTGCCATGTCGCTTCTTTACACTTTTGAATAAACTTAAACCTCTTGCGTAGATCTCCATTCTCGATATCATGCTTATCTTCTTCAGTTGGGACTCGATTGTTCGGTTGCCCAAAGATCAAGCTATTAGGTGTAAGGAGCTCATGTTGGATATCATCTTCAACGTAAGACAAAGGTCTGTTATTAAGAGTTTGTTCAACATCAAGTAAAACGTCTTCCAACTCGCTAAATGTTAGGGAGGTTCTTCCGATAGCCTTATACATCGCCTGTTTAACAAGACCAACCGAACGCTCAAATTGCCCACCCCACCAAGGAGCACGACTAAGATTGAACTGCCACTTGATGTCTTTTCTTGCAAGGTAGTCGTTAAATCTCTCACTTGTCATAATCTTGTATAGCCATGTTGCGGCAGACTTGAATGTCTTTGCATTATCCGAGTATATTTTCTTAGGTCGTCCTCTACGGGCTATGAAACGCTTCAAACTTCGAATAAAACCTTCAGTTGTCTGATTAGGTAACAGCTCGAGATGAATTGCTCTACAAAGGCTGCAAGAGAAAAGTAGAATATAAGCCTTTCCTTCTTTATTGCATTTCATTTGGTACACGATTGGACCGGCATAATCTACTCCTAAGACTTCAAAGGCTCTTGTTCCATTCACTCTATCTGATGGAAGTAACCCAGGTGGAGGCTCTGCATATGCAATAGCGTGATGTCTTTTGCACCCATTACATCTGTGTCTGATTTTCTTGGCCATTTGTCTTAACCTGGGTATCCAAAATGTTCGTCTGACCTCCGCCATGGTAAGTGATACTCCCCCATGGAGCGTTCTCTTGTGCGCATTCTCGACAATCTTTTCAGCTAATTCAGACTTTGTCGGAATATATACAGGGTAGTGGCCTTGTATTCTTCCTCTACATTCAAAAATTCCTTCGGCATTTTTCTGCAAATTTAAACGAAGCTTGTCTTCTATGAATTCATCTGATGTTTCGAATTCTTCTTGAGTTATGAGGATCAATGAGTGCTTACTTCGATTTATCTCTTCGTTTGTTAATGGACCACTTATACCTCCCTTACGGCAGTTATCAATGAAGCGGAACATCCAAGAACATATTCTCAATACTTTCCAATACTCGTACTTTGCCAAAAGTAGCTGAAGAATACGATCTTCCATCTTGTTAGTTGTTACAGCAAGCACTTCCTTGAGTTTCTTGGCTTCTGAATCGGACTCAAATGACGGCTCTGTCTTGATATCAATAGACCAGTTCTCCTTATTCGACAGCCACGATGGACCTTCCCACCATAAACTATCTAGCTTCGCAATTGGGCATCCTCGGCTTCCAAGATCAGCTGGATTCTGTTTTGTTGGTACATGTCTCCATGTTATGTAATCTTTCTCCTTAATTTTTGCGACTCGGTCGCTCACAAATGCTCTGTATGATCCACTTCCTCTCACCCAATGTAACACAACGGTACTGTCAGTCCATCCGGTGCACTCAACTACAGGATATCTTTTTAACGCGAACCTCACATTTTCCAAAAGATTTGCCGCCATGTGAGTGGCAATAAGCTCTAAACGAGGCATGGTGCATCCTGACTTTGCTAGACGACTTTTAGACGTGACCAAAACTTGAGTTATTCCAGAATTCTGATTAACCAATACATACAAAGCTGCCGATACTCCATTAATGCTTGCGTCACCAAACACGTGTAGCTCAATTTTATTGATGGGCTCCTCGAACTTGGCGAGTGTCCTTGGCAGCTCAACCTTAGCTGGAAGTGAATCGATCCAGCGTTTCCATTTTCGAGATAACTCTTCAGATATCGGTTGATCCCAGTTGAACTTCTGTTCACAGACTTCTCGGTAGATGAGTTTACCAACCAAGTAGGTGAAGCAAAACCAATCGGGTCATAGATGGACGCTAACGTTTTCAATATGCCTCTATTTGTCTTTTCAACTTCCATATCTGGTAGTACGACAGCTATCGTGTCCTTTTCTTTGTTCCAGGTCAAACCAAGAATCTTTGATTCGTTTCCTAGCACTCCAAGGGTTTGCTTTGCATAGGTCTGTTCTGCAGTAGATACAAGTGGTACGTTGTCTTCTAACTCTCTTTTGTTCGAATGCCATTTATGAAGTACAAAACCGGCATCAGCAAAGGCAATTTTGGCAACTTCTTTAATTCCAGTAACTTCGCTCACGTTCTCACCTCCCGAGATGAGGTCGTCAACATAAAGGTCGTCTTCTATTTCTTCTATGATTTTCCTTTTTTCTTCATGCTGCTCCTTAAACTCATCGAGGTGGATACTTATCGTTCCATTGAGGAGGAATGGTGATTGTCCCATACCAAATATTGCACGTGTGAATCTCCATGTTTCAATGTTGCTTGTCAGGTAATCAAACGCCCAGTGAAATCTAAGACTGTCTCTATCTTCTTCTTTAATTCGAATCTGCAAAAAGGCTTGTTTTATGTCTCCACATAGACAGACTGTCTTGAATCTGTTCCTGACAATGATATCCCATGGCAGTTTTTGCAATGGAGGGCCGGTCTCCAGGCAATCGTTCAATGATGGGCTGGAATCCGTTGGTCTTGCAGAGGCGTCATATACGATTCTCACTTTGGTTGTCTCTGCATGTTCTCGAACCACTGGTCGATGTGGAAGGTAAAACACTTTTCCTGTCACCGACTTGCTTGGAGCCTTTTCTATGATTCCTTTTTTCAGTTGAGTCATCATGATTTCTTGGTACTGCTTCAATAAAATAAGGGTTTCTTTTCAGCTTCTTCACGAGATTGTTAAGCCTTCCCAGACTCTCTGTTTCGTTTGTTTCTGGCAAGCCTTCCGTTTTCCATAAGAGACCAGTTTCATACCAACCTTCCGGTGATTTACGAAGTTGGTTCTTAAACTTCTGGTAAACTTCAAGATGTATCATAATTTCGTTACTTTCTTCTAATCCAAGAACATCTAAGGCACAAAGACGTTCATAATCTTCACGCGAACTTCTCGTCCAATACAGATTGGACAGATCAGTTTCTCTTCCTGGAGAGATTATCGTCCAGCCTAGTTTTGTCAGCTCGGCTACCGGCTCACCTGATCTTCCTATTCTAGGTGGAGTTCTCGTTTTGATTCTAGCGTATTCCGAAGCACCAAGGATCAAATGAATTGGTAGCTCTTCTTTCAGATCATTGTCTTCCATTTTCAAATCCTTCAAGTGCTGCCACTGCTTCTGAAGATCAGCATACTTCGGATTTGGTATTGACAGCAGGGTTGGTTTTTCAATCTTACTCACATTGGTACTGATGACAAAGTTCCCATCTCAGCTTGATATTTTAATGTTAAAGATCTCTATGTTCTTCGTCACGGTATGAAGCATCATCTCTATCCGCTTGATTTCGGTTTTTGTTGGTTTCATATTCAGCCGCTCGATTAAGGCAGTTGACGCATAGGAACTCCCTGCTCCAGTATCCAGTAGAGCGCGGCACTTAACGCCATTTACTATGACCATAACAGTAGGATATATAACAGGATCTTGTTTAGTGGCTAACGACTGTGTTTGAGTGACTTTATCGCATATAGATGTATGGTGTTTACTCTTGCAATGTTGGCATTTACTTCGACTAGGACAATTTACAGCTCTATGTCCACTACCAGTGCAGTTAAAGCATAGCTTCTTGTCACTCACGATCTTTCTTCTTTCCTCCAACTTGATTATTTTTTTACAATCTGCTGCCTTGTGATTTTCTTCATCACAGTAGATGCATTTTCTCGGTTTAAACTCCTTTTCTTTGATGTGCAGCAGTTTGTCTGCCTTCAGGTCGCGTGGTCTCCTTTGATCATGAACCGATAACGGATTTCTTTCTGTCCACTTTCTTAATGATTCTAATAAATGACCAAAGGTCCATTCTTGCCAATCATCATCTAATCTCACCAGATCTGCACGTATTGAAGGTAATTTGTCCAGTGTAAGACGAACATATCCATTTATTTCCTTCAACTTTCCCATGGTTTCCAATGATTGTACATGATTGGTTAAATTTTCGTAAAGCTCGTGGGTCTTCTGCAAATTGGGTTGGTAGATTGTGGGAAGGCTCATAATCGCTTGTATATGAGCATTTGCTACTTCACTTGGTTTACCATACCTTGTTTTTAATATCGATTTTGCTCTCTCGTATCCTTCGGATGTAAAAGGTAGTCCTTCGATAGCTATTCTCGCTTTAGGTTCCAAAAGTTCCTTCAAGTACGAAAATTTTGCAACGGATGATAATGTAGATTTTTCTATCTCAGATTCGAATTGCCCCCAAAATCTTTGCCAGTCTAGGTGACTTGCTTCAAACTTGAAATTATTAACGTTGGTAATTTCACCTTCATCTCTTGATCTCTGATCACATCTCTTGATTTTCCTTCGATTTTCATTCTCATCTCCAATTTCATCTGTTCTAATTCCAACTCTTTTTCATACTTAAGCTTTCTTTGTTCTTTTTCTGTCTTCTCTCGGTCAGCACATGCTCGGCGTTTCTCTTCTTTCTTTATGGATTCTATGGCTTGTTGTAATTGGTCGCACAGTTCTTCAGATCTTATGAGTTTTTCATCTATCTGCTCACCATACGCATCAACTTCCTCTTCTCCCTTTTCGTCTCTGAACATGATCATTTGAGCAGACGTTTTTAGCTGATGCGCTTCTTCCCGTTGTTCTTCAATTGTTTTAAGCGTTCTTTCTAACTCCTTTAACTTCCTTCTTGCTAGCATTTTCGGTATAGCCTTTCTGTTAGATTAAGCATCTTGAAGATAGTATTTATATCTTTATTAACTTGCATTAACGTTGCCATGGTAACCTTTTTTCTTATGTTTGACAAACCAGTCGTAGATCGTCGCTGCTCACTTGCTTCTGTTATTAAAAGTCACTGCTCACGTGTTTCTGTATTGATATTCACTGCTCACTTTCTTTTTGATCGTCAACTGCTCACGTGCTTCTATTATTGATAACGTTCGCTGCACACCTGCCAATTCGTTTTATTTATTCACTTCTGATCGCAATTCGTCTCTAAGATTGATCGTTCGATCTTTCAGTTCATTAGTTTAAAGTTCAAATGAATGACTCGGCGTTTATGAAGGACGTGTTTGCACTTGTAAATAGAGATGGTAGCAACTTCGAAAATTTTAAATTTTAAGTTGCAAACAACGTAAAGTTTGTTCGTCCAAAATAATATATATAACCAACTGAATTTCCACAGTTCTTCCGCTTTCGATAGTTGATTATTAGTTAGAAGTTAGTACTTTTAAGAAAATTCTTTGCTTACGATACGACGACTTGATAACAATACACAGCTTGCAGATAAATCGCTGTTTTATCTACAATCTCCCATCAGCGGTGCCACTTTGTCGGGAATATGGGTTTTCGCCACGACAAATTGTCTCTATGAATACTATATTTTCTCTGGAATATGTTGTGCAACAAAACGGTATATATACTCTCACAGCACGTTTTCGAAGACGTGTCTACGGCACGCTGTACCTTCTCTCACTGTGATCATTCGTGTCATGTAGCACAGCTACATTCTACGTTTGGTTACGTGACACAACAAACAACCGCGACAAAGGTCAACCTTACTGTAGGGTTTGCACAATTATTTTTTATAACCTTCCCAGGGGCGGATCCAAGGGTGGTCAGATTGGTCAACCGACCTGGTAAAATCAAATGAAATCAAAAATTTTAAACGAGCGCAATTTAGTTCTTAGCTCTGTTGCACCCGTGCGCGCCGTGCCGATCAAATCTTTACGGGAATTAGCCTTGAGAAGTGATACGTCATGAAACACAGTCCATACTTTTTGATCACTCATTTTTCGATAGTCTCAGATCAATAAACGATTTTTCCGGCTGAATTAAACTTTGGAAATCGTACATAAGCGAGTAGGCTAAGGACCATGTTGCCCACTTTGAGTTTTCGAAGCCACTGCATTTTAACGCATTCCATTGGTTTAAAATCCTGAGAACAATAGATTGCTAAACAATTGACCTATCAAGCCTCGGTTAAAATTTCACTTGTAGTTTTGGATAAGTGACTTTTGACCGTGTGTTTTTGGACCGATTGGTGCTTTGTCTTCCAGACTATAGTTTTTGCAAATAGGTCAAGCTTATCGCCCTCTGCAGTGAAGTAGGTTTGAAAAGGTGAAAGCTGCGTTTGATAGCAATGGTTGTTATATATTCGCGATTTACGAAGATTTGATAACAAAGTTGTCGGCACAGATGAGTCACAATGTTTTGATTATGTAGGATTGTGGAAATCTGTCGAACTTTGCCAGTTTAAACAAGGTCCTTTTTTGATGTACAATAATGTGCATCGAAATTTTTACCAGTTGAGCATAGGTTGATGGCTAAGGTAAAGGATTTGTTTAATTTGAATAGAATAATTTGATTTTGTGTATGATATATTTGATTTTTGATCTGTTTTAATAAGGAATTTTTTGGTTTCTTTTCATTTCTAAAATTAAAGATGGCTGGTTGTTTATTATTTCAGTTCAGATACAACACAGGATGTAATTGACTTTTCTGATGCTCTTGTTGGTGACAACTTATTTGATAATGTGAGAATTTTATTGTGCTTGGAGTTACTTCTTAATTCATCACACTATACGTTACATATCCTGTTTCGAGTAAAGTTTTTTCTGAAAAGCAACAACATCAAGGTGAGATAGTTCCTTTTAGAAGTTGTCGAACTGTTCTTGACTGTTCTTTATCTGTTAACGATCATAACTGTCCTTTTCATGAATGTATATATGTAAAGTTGTTGCATGTAAAAAGCTGTTTATTACGCATGTTGTATATATTGGGTTGGTTTAATGTTAGATTGGAGACTTTCTTCTATTATTAACTGAAATAATACAGGGTGTTGTACCTGACTGTGGGTCTCTTCTGCTCTTTCCTGTAGATGTCTATGGAAGAGTCTTTTTACTCCCAGAATTTTAACTACACCAACTGGGAAAATTATACTGCTGTATACACTTCATGGTATTTCACTTAAGACCAGGGGGAAATATTACAACCTGTTCTGTTTAATTCTATTTGTTATATGTGTTTGTATCCCTAAAAATTTATGTAATAGGATAAAATTCAAAATTTAGGTAGACAAATGAAACATGTAAACATTTTGTTTCAGGCATACGACAATAATGCTAGGTAAAGCTTAAATATTTTTTCTGAGATTCATTGAAAAGGTATTTCATTTCATTTCATTATATTTCCAGAGGTCATCATCAGATTAATAATTTTTGATCTCAGTTAGAAAAAACATTTAAGCTTCTGGTAACATTATTCATTAAAAACTTGTAATCCTGAAATTACCTTCATGTTCCAGTTTTTGTAGTAGTTCTGCTGAAAAATTTGAAGTTACTCTTTTTCATAATTCAAACCAAATATGATTATTATTATTTCTTCAACTGACATAACTGTTTCTATAATAATTGCTACTTCAAGTACTTCCATCTCTAAACCTGATGATATTGCCTTCTTGCTTGTTACTGCTTCAACAAATACAAAAACACAAGTTTTACCTATTCGCTGTCCTTGGATGTACCTTTTTGTCTCCCTTGTGTATTGTTTGTTCTGGAAGGTTAAATTTTGTTGTTCACGGATAACTTTCATCTTCATTAATCACAACCATTATAATTAGTAATTTTTGTTAAGAGTAACTCAGGTAAACAAGTAAGCATTCAATGGAAGTATCCTAGCCTTAGGATACATATTGGATATGCATCATACAAATTGATCTCATACTTACACATCATAAATTTTTTGCAAGCTTCCTTGGATATTTTACTTTTACAAAATAATATTATTTTGCACTGAAGATGGTTTTACCGAAAAGCTTATGCTAAAAAAGATTTTACACTTTTAACTTTATAATATGGCAAATACTTCACCACTTTACTTTTTTTAATTCTTATTACAAACTATCAACTTAATTCTGGCTAGAAAAGACTAGTTATGGTGTATTCATAAACTGTACATTGAAACAAATTGTACTTGATAATAGAAGAATGAGAATTAGATTTACAATGTCTAACAGTGTACCCCATTTTGGAGTTCATCTGTATGAATTGATCATGATTTTCCTTTTCATTTTATGTAAAATTATTGAGAAGAAAATATTGAAAACTGACATTTAAATGTGAGAGGCCAAATATGATTAGCATCTCTGATGACATGACTTGTTTATTTGTTAAGTGTGGCTATGTGTAATGTCAATGTTGCGTTAATATTATATCAATCTTAATATTGTGCTGTCCACAACTGGTTATTACACTATTGTTTTAACCTAGTTGTGCTGATGACGCCTGATATTGGCAGAAACAGTGCTGTTTTCCATGCCATTGTTCATTATATTTCTACAAAGATATTTCCTTTTATAGGTTTGGTGGTGGAGAAATCTAGTGTTCTGCTTTCTTCATTTGCATAAAGAGGGAAATATGAAAATGAAAATAAGACAACATCGAACCATCTATATCCAAGTTATTACGATTTGTAGTTTGTCTTTATTCGAAAGAAATTGAAGTTTCCGCTTCGTTTTTTTACCCTCGAAATAGCACGAAATAGCGTTTTTAGGCGATTCAGACTCGAAAATTTTCTTTGCCCCCCAACCATGGTGGGGGGCGAGGTTTAGGCATTCACTATTTTGTTTTGAAGATTCGGACCTGGTAGAAAAAAATCCTAGATCCGCCCCTGCTTCCACAGTGAAAGGAACTTCTGACCCTGGTATATGTTTTACCTCCTTATGGTCAGGATACAGTAAAACCCAGTCTTCTTCGCTACAAAAGAACTGATCATGGTTACTATGTTTTTCAACACCTTTTCTGAGGATATACTTTGCATCTGCTTTCTTTGGCACAGCGAAAGGACGTTTGCTGCCTCTGACATTATGAAGTTCGGAGTGCTTTTCTGACTCTTTTGTCACTCCAACTTCAAAATATAATAATCTTATTCATTTATTTTTTTCAAAAAACGTTTTTTCGTCATGTCTTTCTTTTGAAAAAAATAAGATTTTTAATCTGTTCAGCGTGTGACGTCACTCAGTGCAGAAAGCATGTTTGAGAGAAAAAAAGTTTTATCAAAAATAAAGTGTTTATTAAACATCGTTTCACACGTGAAAAGTATGGCTGAAACAAATAGCTCTTCAGATGAAAATGATGAATTTTGGACGACATTCCTAATATAAGCAAAGTCAAACCATTTGATTTTGAACTATGGAGAGAAGTCGGAAGTATCAGCAGTAGTAGTGATGAAGAAGAAAACGGAAATGATGAGGACCAGCAAGTTTCACGTATAGGAAATGTTGATTGGTGTCTTTGTGGAAAGTTCTGCAAACCAATGAATACCTACACAGAACGTTTGTGCTATGGAGACACTAATGAAATTCCAGACTGTTTGTTTAAAGGTAAAAATACGCTTTATCAGAATGATTTTAGAAGGAACAGCTGCCTAGTATAGCCGTAGTATAGTTGTTATCACTCTCGTAATTCATGCGAGAGATCGGGGTTCAACCCCATTGGCGGCGATTCACCATGCGCGAGTGAATGTGCCATAGCGCCGGGTCGACCCATTCCATGTGAGGGAAATTGGGTAGATGATACATCGGGTGTTGCAGGAGGTCATCCAAAAGAGCAAAGGCCCTTGGTTGGGTTTGTGTCACTCAGGAGAGTGTCAAATACTTCGAAGCGTCCAACCTAAGCCGTGGCCGCTCCTGGAAAGCAGATGCAATAGCAACTGAGTGAGGCTAGCCACGTAAAACAATACCAAATAAATAAAATGCCTAGTAAGACTGAAAATCATATCTTTATTCAGGAGAAACGTGTATTGCCATCACAGAAGCATTAAAGTTCTGTTTAATAATCATCTCCCTTCATCTAAATTATGAATATGAAAATGTTATTGCTTTAGAACATTGAAATTTGCAGCATATAAACAATACACCTGGTGGATACACAATAGACTTGGTAAAGGGATACGTAAAAGTTATTCCATCATGTGCTTGATGGGCGATAAGGAACACCTTCCCAGAGAAAAATGGGATTTATGTGCCGTTCATGGAAAGTAAAACGGAAGAGCAACAGCGTTCAGTAGAACCAGTTCTCGTTGAGGACACATATTGATAAAGGTGTAAATTTTTCAAATAAATGTTTGTCCTCATTGTAAAAATTCGTAAGTAATATTAATAATACGGAAACTAAAAAAAAACGTTATTAAATTCATATTTACAACTATTTACATAGACAATCGTGTGCGTTTGTTTTGTATTGCTTCCTCTTTATTCCGTTTTTCTTTTGAAGATAAATATCTCGGTACGTTGTCAGGTAGTCTTGGGAGCTCGTGAAAAATAGTATGCCATTTGCATTTTAATGTTTCGTTCATAAGTTCCAGTAAATATTTCTTATCTTTTTTTTCTGAGATGCTTTTGACAACCCAAGATTGTGTCACTTTATAGAAGCTCTGCTTTAAACGAAGTTGACTTTCTTTTGTCATGGCTTGCTGGCAGTTTACTGCACAATTGTAGTCCATGACTGCGAGTTGGCTCCGTGTAACCATGCCGTTCGAACTAAAATGTAGTCTTTTGGACAAAACTTGTTATACAATGAATGATGCACCTCAAATTTGCCTGTATGTTTGAAGTCAATGAGATAACCCAGATCCCTAAGAAGATGTTTTTTCTTCACAACACTTTCTAAGGATACATATGCCGGTGATCCTTTAATAAGCCATAACTTCTGTCGCCGATCTCCCTTTGACAACCTAGAGTGTCCGCAACTTTTATATTTGATAGCATCTTACTAGGTGTGCCTGTTGATGAATTGGTAAAGCAAGCTCAACCACTTTTCTGTAAGAAGAACGGGATCTCCTTCGCAGCTAGCACAACTCCACCAAAAGTGGTTTATTATAGAGCTTATCCAGCTTCTCAAAGATCCACAATCTTTTTTACTTGCAAGTTTTATAAGTTTTTTCTTAATATTTTTACCGACGTGCCATACATCAAACTGATGTCTGATATCAGAGCGGTTTTTTTTCATGTAAGCTTTTATTTGGACGTGTCTATCTGTAGTAAGTCCTTTTAATTTCATGTTTTCCCTTTCAAGCGAATTAAAGCAATCCAAAAGACCTTGCTTTTCCATGTGCGATGAGCTAGCAACTGTTCCGACATTGACTACAGAGAAATCGAGTATTGCATTAGTACTCACGTCCATGACGGTGTATGTGCCATATTTTGCATTGAAGCCACGCGAATCACATCTCCCGTCTCCAACCAAATCCAATCCGTCTTCACTATTGCTATTATGAAGCCGTTTTTTGCGGTTGGTAGAATAAATATGGTTGACAACCGGAAAAAGGATCTTCTTTTTAATTTCATGATAACACGTCCGACTAATAAATCCAACTCCGCAAATCTTCAGCATCTCTTGAATTCTGGAAAACGCGTTACCCGAGTAAAGAAGAGCAGCAGAAATTGTCAAATTTCCTTTAGACATTCTATTGATAAGAGGTGTTGAACGCCAAAAAGATAAGTGGTGGTTAATGCAACGAAGTGAACTTTTTATCATGACACCTTGCTGCCGAACGTTTGTGATGATGGCTGGAGCTTTGCAACGAAAGCAAATGTTTAACAACTCATGATGAGATGTCCAAAAAACCAAATAAATTGACGGATTATCAGGCATAAATGATGGCATCACAGTTAGTGTCAATTTCATTGTCTCTTTCGTCACTTTCTTCTGCCTGACTGAGATGAAAGGAAGTGTCATGCTCACTAGTGATATCAACGTCACTTTCAATGTGTTCTTCGGTGACTTCGTCGTTCAAATTTAAATCAATTTTGTTGACATCGGAATTTCTGTTTTTTTTTTGTTGTTTTAAAGGCCATCTTTACTTTCAACTTTGTGTCGGTAAAATCAGTTGTTAGCATTGCATCATCTTCATCATATTGGGTCCCTTTGTTAACCATCCTTGTCTTTTTCAGACACACTTCTGTTTCCTCAGTTTGTGTACTAGCATGTTTGGTTGATTCCTCTTCCATTGTCTTAGACATCTCCACTAAGACTTCATCTAGTAACTGAAAAAAGCATTACTTTCTCATTGCTGGGAAAGCTACAAGCTACAACAAAGCAAGAGACCCTGGGTTCGAGGTTGGGAAAGCTATTCATTTTTATCAGTGTATGCGAAATTGAGGTCTAGGAATACAGTCACGTTATTCCATTACTTGCCATCCTTTTTTCGATCCTTTCACTTCTTGCAATCGATGACTTTCGTTTTGGTGCTGGTTTACTGAACGCAAATAATGTTGGAACTGCATCATCTTTCAACATTTTGGCTCCTTCTTTTTTATAGAAAAGCTCTGCCTATGCAAGAAAAGCGAAAAATGCAAAGAATTTTCAACATTTTTCAGTCATCTTTGAAAAACTTGTTATGTTTCTAATAAACGAAAAAACTATAAGCCAACCTCCTAAATCAAGACAACCTCCTAAATCAATGCAATGTTCGAGAAGATTTTTATGCGATAAAGAATTAAAACATCTTACCTTCAAATCTCTTTCAAAATAACTTTCTTCAAAATGTTGGGAACAGATATAAAACCCTGAGTCTTTTGGCAGCGTTCCACTTCTTTTTATATTGGCAAGCCATCTTTTTCGAAGTTCTGGTCGTTTCCTTTGACTTGGAATTTGGTGAAATGTTAAAGAACAATTTGTGGGCTGATCTGTACAACCTATCGCAGAGCAACCTGGCATTTTTCGAATCAAGAAAATAAAAATAAAACGATGTATTACTAGTGATTGTTTTTCATTAATAAACTTTCTTCTCGTAAATTGTTTTTTTCTGCACGGCGTGACGTCATTTTACCATTCATAATGAACATCTGTTTAAACTATTTTATTACGTAATAATCTCAGTCGATCTAATACTGAGTTCTTTCAACCTAACCGAATGATCTCCCTGGATTTCGGTGCCGTGAAAAAACTCCTCCTCTTTCAACGTTTCGTCGTCGATCGACAAGGAGCTCGAGTATATCAAGTGTTTATCATATTATCTTAATCTGTAAATATCGGGTGAATTATTGCAAAAGTATTTGTTTCATAATGGCAGAAACGACAACAAACGAGACTGAAGAAGTGGAAAGTAAAAAAATCAGCGATCTCTAATACTCCCCCATGCTTGAAGGGTGGCGGAGATACAAGCCCTGTGGACCAGAGTGGTCACAGGGGACGAAAAAGAAAACGCAGTCGAAGTAAACGTAAATCAAAAAAACACAGAAGACGTCGAAATGTATCTTCGTCGTCATCATCGACTTCAAGCAGCAGTTCATCATCATCGTCTGACAGTGATGAAAACGAAAAAGAGGAGAGACGCAAGAAAAAGAAGAAACGATCCAAGTCCAGGTTGGAGGAGTCTCGTTTTCACGTAAAAACGACGGAGGAAGAATACGAGTATGAGTAGGATAGTAATCAAGGAGACTACGTGAACCAGTACATCAACAAGTACTTATCGGAAAAGGAATTAAAGGACAAAATTTTACATGAAAACCCAGTACCTAAAAACATTACCAAGGTTAAGGTAATGGATGATTTTTTAAAGGAGATCGCAAAACACAAAAAGACCAACATTGAGACATTACTGGATAGTTTACTGGAGAGTGTACTGTCAACAACGGACAAGAGAGGTGTATGGCCCCCTGTCCAAGCTTTGGCAATATCTAGAGCAAGTTTCTAGTAGTCAGGAGGACAACATTGAGATTGACTTGGAACTGCTTCTCAAACAGACAGAGCAGACAGTCAAATTAGCTGGGCAAGCAATGAATACGATGACATACCATCGGCTGCACAATGCCTTATAACTCATAATGCCAGCAACAGAAGCGAAGACAACTATCAAAGAAAAAAGAGACATTATCGGTAAAGGAAATTCCCTGCTTGGTGAAGAGTTTCGGAATGCCTACACCAAAACAAAAGAGGCCAAAAAGAAGACTTTATGGGTATCATCATCGTCTTCATCTTCCAAGAGGGCCACTAATAATTACCAACAGCCCTTTTGAGGTGCTTCTACTACCAAAGAGGAAGAAATAGCAGCTTCCAAGGACAAGGTATGCCAAAAAAGACAGTCTATTCTCAGCGTGTCAACATCTCCAACTCCACCAAAAAATCCAGATTCGGAACTTCAAAATGTCCACCCAGTAACAAAAAAGTTGTTTGGACTGGTGATTCCTGCTGTGCTTCTGGTAGGGAGGCTAAGTTACTTTGTCGAAGCATGGAAGAAATTGACAAAGGACACAAGTATTTTGTCTATAATAGAGGGTTACGAAATTCCATTGAAAGAGAAACCAGCACAAAGCAAAGTTCCAAAAAACCTTCACATGAACAAAGCCCAAAAGGAACTGGTGGATGTGGAGATAAACGAGATGTTGAGGAAAGGCGCAATAAGACCTTGCAAATTTCATCCAGATCAGATAATAAGCAATGTATTTTTAGTGGACAAAAAGGACGGGGGATACCGACCTGTCATAAACCTAAAGGAATTGAACAAACGCATTCCCTACATACACTTCAAAATGGAAGGTTTGCATTATCTCAAATTCATGATGCAGCAACGAGATTTCATGTGCAACTTAAACATGAAGGACGCTTATTTTTCCGTTCCATTACACAAACTCTCCAGAACCAATGTTCGCTTTCAATGGTCAGGAAAACTTTACGAGTTCCTGTTTAGAAATTTAGAATGGAAGATGTCTTGTACAGGACCCTCCACAGTTGATTATTCAAACGGATGCGTCAAGGATAGGTTGGGGCGCATCATGTCAGGGTCAGACTAAAAGGGGTGTTTGGTCAGAAAATGAGAAGGAATATCACGTCAATATTCTAGAGCTGTTGGCAGTGAAGTTAGCTCTTTTCAGCTTTGTGAAAGAGAAGTCAGTGAAATCTATTCATTTTCAAATAGACAATACAACAGCTCTGAGGTATTTGATGAAAATGGTGGTGGTGGGGGGGGGGGGGGGGGGGGGGGGGGGGGGGGGGGGACAGAGAATCTTCAACAGGGGGTTATGAATCGGCCTGGCGAAAGTGGGCTGGCTGGTGTTCTAGGAAACAAATTAATCCGGTTTCATGTAATGTAGAGATGATTCTGAATTTCTTAGCAGAATTATTTGATGCATGTTATGAGTATAGAACTATTAATTGCCATAGGTCTGCAATTTCAGCTTACCATGATAATGTTAATGGGGAGAAAGTTGGGTCACACCCTGATGTTTCTAAACTCATGACTGGAATTTTCAATGCAAGACTTCCCCAACCTAAGTATACCTTCATATGGGACGTACAATTAGTTTTAAATTACATCAAGAAAAAATGGGTGTATAGCTCACTTGGTAAGACGGTGGGCTTGTAATACAAGGGTGATAGTTGGTAGTGGTTCAAATCTCGGCTCTGTAAAAGAATACTAATGTGACATGAACACTTATAGAAAGTTAATGTATGCAGCAGAAGGCTGTATGAAATTATGAATGTAATGAACGAGTGCCAAAAATTACTTAAGACCACAATCACCTATCAGTCTAGTATGTGCAAGTTCTCTGCCTTAAAATCTGAGGTACACATTCCTGGTGGAGGCCCACATCAGTGTGTTCACTGCAAAATTCTAGCCTCGGTAAAATAAATTCAAAAAAAAAAAAAAAAAAAAAAAAAATTGGGATGAAAACACTCATTTGTCTGCCAAGGACTTAACCTTGAAGTTAACTACATTAATCGCTTTAGTGTCAGCTTCCAGAGCAATTCAAATTCATCATTTGCAAATAGATAAAATGGCTCGTCTTGAGAATCAATATAAGTTTGATTATGGAAAATTGCACAAAGGTTGGAGAAAAGGTAGAGCTTTTCGTAAAGTTTTATGGGTTTGAGGAAAATCCTAAAATGTGGATAAAGTAATGAAATAGTTATAATTGTTATTATTATAATAATTAAAAAAAAAAAAAAGCTTTGAACAGAGGAGGAGTTACCATTTCCCGGCCTTTTTGCACAGCACCGAGATCCAGGGAGATCATTCAGTTAGGTTGAAAGAACTCAGTATTAGATCGACTGAAATTATTACGTAATAAAATTAACGAATTACGTAAGGGCGCGAAGCGCTTGAAGTGTAATTCAGATTTTATAAGTAAAAATGGAAGTAAAATCTAATACTGAGTTCTTTCAACCTAACCGAAGGATCGAACTCCTCCTCTGTTCAAAGCTTTTGAACGAAAAGAGCATTTTCAAAAATTCAAAAAGGTTTTTTCTAACTTTTCTAAGCACAACAAGTTAAAACGAAAAAATAAAAAACAAGATCAACAAAGTTGATTAATAAGATTTCCCTAGACTTGTCTTTTCCAGAGTAGGAGCAAGAGAGAAAGCTTCTTCTTCACGGAAAGACTTCATTTCCTCACAATTCGAGTCAGTTCCAAACAAATTTTTCCTTAAGTGTGAATATCAAAATGCGCCCATCTCATGTGAACCATGCTTAACGGTTGCGAGCCTGGTGATAGTTGCGAAATCTAGTCTTTTCGGTGTGAATGTCAAATTTGTCTGGGTTATTCAGGTTCGGGATTTGCCTCATTTGTTCAAATGCTTTTATAACTGTTTTTACTCCATTAATGGTAAAATAGTAACGATTTGCCAGATGAACATACTTTTCTCAACATTTTAAAAAGATGGTTTGGATTTATAGGATCTATCTAAATTTATTTATAAATTCAATGGCAGAAACTGGAATATACTTCAAGAGGAATATATACTGAAAACAACAGCAGAGATCAGATACACATACAAATAGTAGTTCAAAGTTTCTTTCAGAAATAACACAACTAAAATAGTATAGATAAAATGTTACATCACAGTCGCTATATCATGTATAATGTCCTTCCTAACAAGAAACATGGCCAACCTTCTGAATATCTATAGGAAAATGTCCTGTAGATTTGCTCCACACCTCGAATACTAACAAAAGTCAAATGATAAGTTTAGAATTAACTAAGTTCAATGTGGAAAAGCAAAGCAGCTTAATAAAAAGTAACAGTAAATTTGCAGTTATATGTTATATCATGTAACAAAACAAAATGCAAAGTCGTGCGCATTGGGGATTGACACTCAAATGCTAACAAAAGCCAAAGGACAAACACATCACTTTTGTAATGTAATGATCTCCTTTGTTACAATGTCCAGATACACAAACAGTCTTCCAGAGAAATCAAGTAATTTTTTAGCCAAGTCATCTTCTTCCATATTATCCAACTTTACAGCCAAAATTTCTGCCAGACAATGCATCTGATCATTACGAAATACAGCCTTGATCGTCTTCATCGTTTGCAAATCCTGAATAAGCAAATTTCCCAACCAAGTCTGTTGACAAGCATCACGACGGACGGTCATATCACAACTTTCACAGTTGATCAAGTTACCAGTGACTTCGCCTTTTTTAAAACATTGTGGGCAGTTGAATCGCTTGTACAAATTGGAAACACCTATGACTTTGCAAGATATTTTGACTTTGGTTTCGGCAAGATCTCCATCAGAATCCATTAAATTGTTCATTGGTTGGATAGGGAAGCACTCAAATTTATCATTAAGTGGGGTGTTGAGGTAACAAGCATGCTTCAAGATGTGTAACCGTACATTTTTTAAAAGATAACAGGTGTTCGCATCCAATGATCTCACATAATCACCATAAAGATACAACTTCATATGTCGTGTTGAGTCCCTTAACAAGACTTCCTGTTTTTCAACATTTCCATTCCGGCCAATGTGGTTAACAACTTCTCCGACTTCCTTCACTTCAGCTCTGACATTAACCAGTTGTCCACTAGCCATGAACTCAACATCACGGAGGGTAACAATTGCATCTTTTGCAAGGTTTCCATTGTAATCAAAACTGATGTCATTTGGATTAACAATTTTGACACTTGATTGCTCATTCATTAATATACTGCCTTTTGACAAATTAAACTTTGATATCTTGACTGGTATCTTTGATTCAGATGCTTCACTCAAAGCCCTTTTCTTAGATGGAGAAAAACACACTGCTCTTTTAGCAGAATCGTGAAGTTGTAACATGCATTCAAAGTAATTGCAACCTGAAGTTGATGATTTCTTAACAGGACTGACATTATGCACAAAGCATTCCAAGCCATCTATGAAAAGAAAGCAAATTACACATGCCAGACATTTACAATACAACAATATTTAACTCTGCAGCTAGCAAACAAAATTAAGTCGATTTTTAATGAAAATTGCGATTGAGGTGTTAAATTGCTTATAAGACATAATTTGTTTTGTAAATCCAAGCAAGAGACGCTGAAATGCATATCTACTTTATACCTTCACATTTCTCCTGATCTTTTTTCTTAGCAGCTTCTTCTTTATTTGTGTTTGAGTTTTTACCTAAAATTTGCAAACATGATTGTAAATTTTGTGACATGCAGTTTCTGAAGCTTTCTTGTACTGTTTAGCCATGTAACAACTGTAGAAATGTCAGTATTTTCAAGTCAACACGCAATTAAACAAGAGGAATTATGATTTTCATAACTAGAAATCCCATTAAAGTCTGTTTTCTAAATTATATTTTTTGTTCAAAGAAACCAATCTTCGATTAAAATATGAATGATGTAACAAAATACATACGCTTGATTCATATTAACAAAGAAAAATAAGTGCACTAATTTGAAAGAGAGATCATATTAAAGCAAGACACTACAAAAACACGAAAATTACCTTTCTTGTCGATTTTCTTTGACGAAGACATCACGTTCAAATAGTACCCATGTGCGAACGGGGAAGGCCTCGTGGGTGATGAGAGAAATTTTTACTTTCGATTTGTGCACGTGATCTATTTAAACCAATTATATTTTTCCCTTTTTTTCCTTTGTATTACACCCGAGAGTCTAGTTTGCACAATAGGCCATAACCTCTACATGTGCTGAAGAAAGAATATTACCCCCTACATCACACTCGACCCAGTCCTTTGATGAAAAATCTGGTGCGGGGCAAAAATTTGGTGAAGTCTGTACATGTATCCATCCGTTGAACTGTGTCAGTTTTATTCGAAATTGATCACTTTCTATCCAATTTGGGATGAAGAGCACATTGTAAACGAACGCAAGGGGTAAAACAGTAGTTGAAGTTAAATCGACTCAAAAATACACATAACTAATTGTTGAAGATTGTTCGTGACTGTATTCTTTGTATACTCTTCTGTAAGACTGTTCATATTCTAATACAATATCAAGAAGGGGCAAAATTGCTTCAGCTTAAAAAGTCCTGCAAATACACAATACATATGATATATGAGTCCTAATAATTGCAATGGTCCATTTGTCAAAGATTGTTCATGACTGTATATTCATTGTATGCTCTTCTGAAAGACTGTTTAACCAAGCCGTACAATATACACAGCTACCAACAATGAACAACACCAAGACAAGCATTTTACAGTTATTTTTCATTCCATCACTTTGACAAAATAATTAACTTTGAACGGTTCACCACCAATAATACTGACTAACTTTACCACTAGAAATGCATCAATTAATTTTCAGCAGGACAGCTGATTATTGAAGCCATACTTCACAGTTTGTAGATGTCAAATCTACTTTAAAGTATTGATTGATTTCACTTCACTAGTATACAAGTAACAGGAAACATAAACAGGAACACTTCATTTACCATAAACAACTTTGATCGTATTAAGACTACTGAATATATATATATATACATATACAACTGTTTCGTTTTGTAATAATAGTAATTTTCATTATACTTTGCACTAATGGATCTAATAAAAGAGGCTTCACAACATAAAAAATTCTTTAGATCAAACCAAATATTAAAGGGACCATGCTTAAGAATTACCTTTTATATAGCCATTAAAATTTAAAATCAACTTAAATTTGTTCATCTGTTTATTTTGGGAGAGAGAGGGGAGGGACAAACAATACACCTTAAAACAGGCATGGTCCAAAATCTCCTGAGGTACCATGAAGCTGCACCCATAATCTAACCTCATTGATTATAAACTCTAAATTTTAGAAATAAGTTTAACTTTCACAATGTCATGATCTGAAAAATTTACAGGTTTCGTTATACATGAAACTTTAAACACTTCTGCAATATTTTTTCGAACATAAACTTGATCCAGCAGTGATCCAGAGATGTGTGTTGGTTTTCGCACTACTTCTACAAAGTGCATCAAGCATTGTTGTAAATTTGGATTTGAGGCTTTGTCTAATGCATTAAGATTGAAATCACCTAAAACAAAATCAATATCAAAATTTAAAAGAAAATAACTCAAACCATCAAAAAAGGTATGCAATGTAGAAGCATTTACTCTATATAACAACAAAAGACAAAACTGTCTGTGTGAAAAGTCTCTTTTCTAAATTGGAGAACAGTGAAACCAGGAGTATGTGAAACTTCTCTAACAATCATATCACTTTTATGAGCAACAGCTAAACTTTGAAACTTATTGTCAGTATTGAAAATTGGCAAGATCTTTTTGTACTTGTATTATATAGTTGTGATTCCCTTCTCTCTTCAGCTGTGTTTCAGTCAGACAAGCAATGTCACTTTCCATAAAGCAACATTCACCTTTTAAATCACCTAAGTGATGCCACAATGAACGTACATTTAAAAGACTGATAACTAATGAAGTATCTGATACAACAAAATCCGGTATTGGATGTAATCTACAATCTTTTTTTCTCAATCTACTATATTCATCTTCAACTTTCTCATTACATGTAAAGGCAGATATACTATATTTGCCAGTGAAATGAAGACCATTAAGTGATTTCACGCGACTCATAGCTACATACATTTGTCCAGGGTTAAAGTTTCTTTGCTTGACTAAATCAAAATTTATGACAACCTCATCTAAAGTTAGGCCCTGAACTTTATGTACTGTACATGCGTAAGAAAGCATCAGTGGAAATTGAGTCCGCTTCACCATAGGGGACAAAGGCCTATTTTTACTGATATGGAAATTAGCTTCTGCACGCTCAATTGGTATGCAGTTATGTTCTACAGCATATTGATCATTATATTGCTTCTTCCTACCAGCTTTTTCATCATCAAAGCGGACATAAATAAGTTTAAATAAATTTTCAGAAGCAAAAATTTGAGAAACAGTCCCTATTTGACCATTTATCAAACGATCATCAATGTCAATGTTAGTTGTAAGCATGATTCGTGCACCAACTTTAATCTCCAATAAAGTCGCTAGACCACCAGTATCACTTTGTGGTCTATGCTGCAGTCTATCAATCTCTCTTACGTTTATCTCTTTATTAAAGTTATCAATGGCTGGGATTAAAAACAATTCAGCTGACAGCAAATTTAGCATCTTAGTATTATGAGCTTTAATAGCTGAATTTTCAGCAAATAAATGCAGTGCTTCTTGTGGATAATGAGCATCATCTTCTGAGATGAACCTGTTTCGTATCAACACTTCATCATTTTCATCTAATTTACCAACCCGAATATTATTTAGTAAGTCTATAAAAGTGGTATTCCCAATTTGCCGCATAGATTCTTCCAGTTCAGCAAGCTTAAATATATGCCATAGCCTAAAAACACTAATTAAAGGACCTTCTGTAGAAAAAACCGGTTTAGCCATGACAGGTGGCAGTTGATATAGATCACCACATACAATTACACTTTTCCCAGCAAACGGTACTTGTTCTGGGATGCCATAAATTTCGCAAAGCCTCTTGTGAACATGAAACAAAAGTTTTGATGATACCATTGAGATCTCATCAATAATAAATAAGTACACCTCAGACAATTTATTCCTAGCTATATTCCGTTGTTTGTCACTTAGTGGCATGAAAGCATTTACAGGTATACTAAGACCAGTATGGATTGTAGTCCCCTCAATGTTTATAGATGCAATACCAGTAGGAGCAAGTTTAACTACTCTAGGTTTGTCAATTTCACACCCTCTATGCATCAAGACCTTACTCACTGCATTGTACATACATTTAATAAGATGGGACTTTCCTACACCACCACCGCCAGTAAGAAAAATGTAAATTGGTTGTATTTGTTGTTGAGCTAAACTGTTCATGCTTTGAATCATCCTTTTACCCCAACTGAATACCACATCAAAAATTTCTTTTTGTTTTTTGTTCAACGACACTATTTTTGAGTTCAACTGATCATCACTCAATAATTGTGCTGTGTAACTGCAGGCAGGAAAATCAATATCCACGCTGTTATTCTCACATCTTGATAGCTCTTCAAAGTAAATATCTTCTTCACTATTCACATTTTGGTCACCATCTGCATTTATCTGACCAAGTATCTCATCATTTTCTTGCTGCCCAAACGGATCTTGATTGTGTGTCAGATCATCTCTATAATTAGTTAAAGCAAAGTCTACCTGTTCTCCATCAGGCTCAAAAATGTTTTTGTTTCGTTCAACTAAAGCAATTACTTTAGGTTCATTTAACTTCAATGAATATGATCCTGAAATACATAAGTCTTCTTCCTCCTGTCTGAAAGGATAAAACAGCATAAGTAGATGGTGTGCATACTTCTCTGGAAACTTGTGCCTATTTGGAGTGTAATAACGAAGCACCCTTCGGACTCTTCTACATTTTAACTTTTCTTTTGATGACATTAGGGGAATGGTGGAAGGAAGTTCACAAGAACTATGATTTTCTGCAGATATTTCTTCATTTAGGACTATTGGCTGGCTATCATTATTTTCTTCATTGTTATCTTTAGAATCTAATGTGTAGTATGCATGGAATTCAGCCTAACACATGTCATCAAGCACACCATATTTTCTTTTCATAAAAGTCTTATTAGGTCTATCTAAGTATCTATCTAGCATGTTACGTTTGAATATCTCTTTACTCTCCTCAGGTAACTCTTCAATTTCATTTTCAGACTTGAAAATTCTAAATCTCATTTCAGGGAAATTTGTGTTGATGAAGACAATTGTGGGGTAACATTTCCTTAACCATAACTCTGGCATAACCTGGTACACAGCCTCCTGTACAGAACATTCTCGATTACTGCTATATGCTTTTGCGGCTTTTATCATTGCATCAAAAACTGAACATCCTAACTCCTTAGCTTCAATCAAGGCTTGCTTCATGGCTTCAGAGCATTTATCTTCAGATTTGCTAAAGTATGCACACATGTAAGTGACAGCTTTAAAATGATTGAATACTGGTTGTATATCAAGATTCGCTTCCCATGCTAAAAGCCCTTCCTCAAAATAATTGTTGATAAAACATGAATTTGGTGCACGTTTCAAATGCAAGTGAAAATCATCATCAGGTGAAACAGATAATGCTGATTCATATTCTTCTATTGAAATACCCAGAGAATTCAAAATATTTAAGGTTGATTCCATTTCACAATAGTTAGGCTTTTCAGGATACAAGAAATTGTTTATTCTAGGATTCAAAAAATCGTCAATGTATTTTTTAACCTTGGTTAGAATTGCTAGGCGTTTTTCAAGAATTCGTTGCTTTTCAAACTCGGGAATATCTTTTTGCAAAGGCTCTGCAATCAACGTTTTCTCAGTGAAAAAGTGACCAAAACCAAAACGGCATTCCTTATTTCTCTGTTTTTTGCAAGTTTTTGAATGGGAATGCACTTGATACAAGTAACTAGATCATAAAGTCGAGGACATACTGTTTTATCTGGAAGACTAGCACACGCAACATTATCAACGAACCTAATATATTCATTTTTAGTTCCTGAGGTCAGCTTTGGCATTTCAGAAATCCATAATAATCAGTGTACATGTGGGCTGCCACGGACTTGAAATTCTACTCGTATTGCATAATATAAAGTCTTTCCCAGTTGCCCATTTAAGATGATGTTTTTAAAAAAGCTTTCAACTCGGTACTGGAAATGTCTAGCAACTAATACTGGGTTGTCATTTAAAAGCTTACATCTTTCAAAATATGAAAGCCCCTGTGCTTCTTCCACTGAAATATCCTCGCCTTTTAATTTCGATATGATCATAACCAGTTCATCCCAACGAACATCAGCACAAGATAATGTCATAAAATAGGATGGCAGACCTAACTGTTTTACCATAGCAAGAACATCTGACAACATATTTTTCCAATATGCAGGTGTACCCTTCACAGTGTTCATAAATTTGTAAGCTTCATCAGTAGCAAGATACTTTTTTACAGTCTTATTAAAATCTTGACTCAACATCCCTGCTGTAATATTTGCTCCTGCAACTTTTTTTAGGGCTATATTTATCTTATTTTTGAGATTTAACTGCTGCACGATGTGATGGGCAAAGAAAATGTAATCAGAGTCTGATGCAAATTTTTGCGAATAATTCAGAAGGCGCTGGTTGAAATACTTTGAAGGAGACAATGGAATAGCTCTGTTAACTTTATATCCAAATTTTCCAGTTGGAAATAAGTGAGGATGTGACAAATCTTCACAAAACTCATCACTAATTATAGGAACAGGTGTTTTTCCTTCACCAGGAGCTACAATTGCATTTTCATGGTCAACAATGAGATGAGGTACCTCAGAGATTAACTTAGTCTCATTCGCATTGGCACGAAAAGTATCAAGAGGATCTTCATTGCTCCAATCTAGATTATCACTACAAACAATTTGAGCAACCATATCATCATGAACAAACTTAAGTTCTAAGGGTGCTGTTTGGCTTAAAACAAAACCAATGGAATTTTCATCTATGAACTTTGGGAGAATATCATCTAACACATAACTTGTGTTAATTTGTATGTCTGCATACAAATGATTGTTTTCTTTTAAATATTGGAGTAATGATAACATCAAACCTGGACGAACAGGTTCTGAAAAAACACGAGACATATGCGATAATTTACGTTTTAACTGAACAAAAACTACTCCACTAGTCTGTGTTCCTCGAGGCAAAATGTCACAAATATTTTCAGTTTCTACAGGAATATTACATACAACTCCTTTGATTTTAGGAAATTGTCCTTTTGGCATTATTGCGATTTTAGTAAATAATATTCTACGTGATATTAAAACCCTTTCAAGTTTTCTTACACCACTCAAGTGTGATGGTAATTCAAACAAATTCAACTTATTAAATACAGACTGTGATGGAACCTTATGGTTTTTTAATTTCTTATCACAGGTTTTACATATATAGTGTTTTTTATCAAAACTTTGGACCACACATAAATATTCCTGAATTCCAGGGAAATAGTATTTTTCGTATTTAAATAAATTTACTGATCGTTTATATAAGCATCTGTTGCAACAAACATAAATAAAATAGGGTCCATTGGTAATGTCCTTTTAAAATACATTAACATTATTCTTCATCTTCTTATGATCATAGTAATACCGTTTACTTGCTTCACGCTTCTGTCTCTTTCTAGCCTCATGTTTTTTTGTACCCTTAATTTTTGTGTAATAATTTTTACTGGTTTTGCACATGCGTGCCTTTTTAGCTATATGTTGTTCAGTATCCTTTTTTTCAAAGTATTGCTTTCTTTTTTGTGCCTTCATAGCCTTGTTTCAAGGTATCTCTTTCTTCACACTTTTTCATTGCTACTCTTTTTCCATAAGTTTTATTCCAAAAAGCCCTCCTCTTAGAATTGAAATTGCTAAAAATACTTTTTTTCACATTATCAGTGAATTCAGTTACCACTTTTACGTATTTCATTTGGAAATAACATGATGTTTTTGAACCTAGATATGTAGCAATAAGGTAATTTTTCACATGTGACAGAATTTGAAATTTAAGAAGAACAGATGTTCCCGGGGTACAATGCTCTCCTCTTTGATCACGGCTATGGGAATCAAAAACATAGAAATTGTCATCAAATATTATTGACACACAGTAACCTTCAATGAAAACAATTATGCCTGTAGAATGACTTTGGATGACATAATTCATATCTATGAAGTTAATTGCACCACCTTGGAAAAATTCTCCATCAGTTGTATTTAAGTATTCAACAGCAAGTTCCTGGTCTGCAATATATACTGTTCTTGGTAGTTCATCACAGAAAAGAGTTCTTGGGATACCAACATTTCTAAAATTTATGTTTCCCTGCTCTAACACATAATCTAAATCAAGATTGGTCCATGTTCTAGCCCTTCTCATGGATGACCAACAAAGTGAAAGAAGGGAATTACATGAACACTGAATACCTGCTGTAGTACCAAATTTAGTATGGCCCTGGTGGAATGATCCTAGTACTGATTTAACTATGTCATAACTCATGATGATAATACATTCAATTAGCTTTCTCTATGTGATAATCATGAAATACACCTGGTGTTGTTCTCCCTCGCAGCATAACACTCAGGCTTCGCTAGGGCAAGTTATCCTCGCAGCTTACCACTTAAAGGGCATGCTGGGGGTAAATGTTGTGAATGATGATAATGATAAATAAAACTTGTCTCAATGGGGGAATCTCAATAATAACAATATGAATGAACGAATAACATAAACATAAACTTACATCAGCCCAAAAATCATCCATTAATAACAACCATTTTGAAATTGATAACCGATTCGGAACCGGGCGAAAAACGGGTGTCGCGCAGTTCTTAGAGGATAGACCAGAAAGCCGAAATAAATAAGATTTACCCTTACGGGGAAATCTTAAAAATTAGACTGAACTTCCCCTTTAATAGGGTTGTACTGTAACTAATCACATGAAATTACGAGAATATCAGTAAATCATCATTATGTTAAAGGAAATAGAAAGATATCGTATTACGTAATTGTGCAAGATTATCAAAATGGTTTGAGAAGACAGAATGAAATTCGAGTTATGCTAGTTAATCACCATAACTTGAAATGAATAAACTCAGAAAAATTTCATTATAATTAAACGCTGCGTGAGGTCGTCAAACTAGTTTGAGAAAACAGAAAAAAGTATTCTACTCTTAGACTTCCTAGTTTCATGTAAATAGAAGATCATATCACATAAAACAACATTAATAAAATTAATATACTTTCGCTAACTATCGCTATTTGTCTCAATGAAGATATAATCAAGAGTAGTTTGTGAGAAAAAGAAAGATAGTCATAAGGTAAGTTATTTTAACTTTTCTTTTTTTGCAATACACCTTTCCAAAAATGATATGATGTTTCTCTTAACCTTATTCAGAACTAGGGCATACTTGATTAAAATGTAAACAAACTCATGACGAAAGTCTGAAGTGCAGTAGAAAAAGTTTCTTTATTTCATACTTATTAGAAATAATTTTATATAAGTCTTTAGCAATAGATCCACATATCCTCCCATGTTTTATAGCATCTTGCCCGAACTGAGAAAAAATCGTCGGTATATTTTTGAATGGATGAGATCATCTGCCAATGACTTAAATTCCGTTTTCCTGTGAGGATTCTATGGGCGTTACTTGAGGTTATTCTGCTTTTTCTTTGTGAAAACCATAGTTGACACCCACTTTGTTCAACTGTATTTTGGTCACATTGAATAGCATACTCACTTCGATTTTTATCTGGTCAAGAAATATCATTTCTGTGTATGCCAATTTCCCCCAGTCTCTGGGAACATGAATTGAATCATCTCAATAAATTTAAATGAAAGAGAAATAAATTCATAATCAGTGTAACGACTGGTTGTTGAAAGACATATTTTTGTGATGACGTCTACATTTAGATCATGATTCATAACAAAAAAAAGAAAAAAGCTCTGGTAAATACTTTACGTGACCTCCCTATCAGAACCAACTGATTTTCCAGTTTTGTTTTGGTTGAGAGCGCTTTTTATTTTATTAATGTCAAAACCTTTTTAACAATCGTGCAAGTAACGAATCTGACTCGGGAAAAAAAACGAATAACCTTTATAACAATGGAATATCATATTAGCTACATCTGTGCTGCTCTATTAAGTAAATGTGTACATAATTAACCTTCCGACTAATATTCATTTTTGCTTATGTATATTGCAACAAATGGAACACAAAAATATTTCATGGTATAATTTGATATTCGGATACGCAGCATGTACACACTATGAGTAATACATTCCATATGAAATCTATAGACCCATTTCTGTACTTCCCTGCTTTTCAAAAATCCTTGAGCGTAATGTACAATAGACTCTATAAACATCTTGTCTACAACAACATGCTATACCAGAAACAATTCGGATTCCAAAAAGGAGATTCAACTGACAATGCAGTATTAAATCTAATAAGTGATCTCAGTAATGCTTTTACTAATAACCTTTACACATTAGGAGTCTTCATTGATCTTTCGAAGGCGTTTGATGCAGTAGATCATAAAATTATTCTGTCGAAACTAAAACACTATGGTGTATGTAATAATAATTTCTTATGGTTTAAAGATTATCTCACTGGTCGAAAACAATGTGTCACGTATGAAACAAAAAGAACCCCTCTTCAACTTTTAAAATGTGGTGTACCCCAAGGGTCTATTTTTGGTCCATCACTTTTTTATTGTATGATCTTTACCTAGCATCTTATATCTTAAAATTTGTTCTCTTTGCTGATGACGCTAACCTATTTTCTTCGCACAAAAATATTAAATCACTCTTTGACATTGTTAACAAATAACTTAAATATGTAGAAGAGTGGTTTAGAAGTAATACACTTTCTCTAAATGTAAATAAAACTAAATATGTCTATGGTTGCTCAAATGTAGCAATATTCAATGAAGTATTTTATATTTTCAATCATACAATATTATCTATCGAAATGAAATATTCGGTGAGATTTATTAATATGCTATATTTATAATGCTCGTTGTATATATTATATATAAGTTATCATATGTTCACGATATTTTATCAGGTTTGTGACTTCTTATATATGCAATGGATTGAAATTATATTCAACCACACAATATATGGTCAACGAAATACTAGTTTGTAATCTGGTCTGGAAATTGAACAGGTAATATCGTTTGGCTTAATTTTCGCGGGAACTAGAAAAAAATATGGCGGCAGCTACAGTAAACATCATTCATAGAGATCCATCTATTCAGGAATTTTTCCATCAAATAGCCCTTTTAGTAAATCGTATTGGGCAAAAGGATTATTCTTTGGATGAGTTAAGTGTGTTCTCAGTGGTTCTGGACAAAATGATCGTCACGCTACTTGCTTTTCAACAGGACTATTACCAATCAGCTAGTCTGCTTTCTCTTCTAATGAAGCGTTTGAAAATATTCGCAGAGGAAATAAAAAGAAAAAGCTGGCCTTAAAACACGACTGGCAGCTACTTGTTGACTTGAGCTGAAGTTTGACAAGATTCGTCCTGCTAGGATGACCTGCACGATTTTAGATTTCGAGGACCAGACAGTTTAAAACACAGACTATACAACGCAAGGTTATTATATAAGTAGTTACTATAAAAATTATGATTTAAATGGAATATGGTTTATTGAACACGAAGACATTTTGCTGAACATATTAAATACATATTTCATTGAATATGTTCGATTTTTTATTGAATATGTAATGTGTCGTTGAACATAAATATAGTATCACTGAACAATACGAATTATTAATCTATAATATAATGTTTCATTGAATATATATAATGTGTTGGTTGAATATATATAATGTGTTGGTTGAATATATATAGTATATCACAAACATTATATGATGTTATTGAATATTGCTACATTTTAGCAACCATATATGTCTTGTTTTGTAAACCATCAAGCGTCGATGATCTTCCATTGAAACTACCGACACTCTCAATTAACAATAATGAGATAAAAAGAGAAAATTCCTCTTCTTCTTGACAAAATAAGATATCTAAAATAAGATATCTAAAAATCTTGGAATACTTCGTATAGCAAAACCATATGTCAACTTAAAGTCTCTAAAACTACTATATTTTTCATTTATACATAGTCACCTAACCTATTGCAATATAGTATGGGCAAGTACTAACCAAACTAAGCTTAAGAAACTATACTGCAAACAAAAGCACGCTTGCAGGATTATTTTCGGAGTAGATCGATTTACTCCCTCCGAACCTTTATTTACCAAACTTGGGATCCTAAATATCTACAAATTAAACGTATACCAAATTTTAACGTTTATGTTAAAATAAACTTGAGTTAACCCCAATGATTTTTCATAAACAATTTTTGATCATTAATAATAAATATAATACTAGATACTCGGAAAACAACTTTAAAATCCCTCAAAAACGCTTGAAAATAAGCACTTTCTCCATTCTATATCGTGGTCCTACCTTATGGAACAATATTTTGCAAAATGTAGAAAAAAACTCCCGGTCTCTCAATCAATTCAAAAGATCTGTTAAATCAGGGTTACTTAGTAATGACACTGAAGTTTCCCAATTTTGTTAGGCAGTCCTTTTCATATTCATATTCGTTTTGCTGATATTACTTACTTACTTACTAAATCCGGACGCTATCCTCTTGCTTGTATATTCCTACATAGACATGTAATATTGTAGTATTATTCGTAGGTATATTGAAAGTAAACTAGTTATTTTGTATATATCTGACTGCAAGGGGTTTGGTGAAAAGGCACTTCAGCCTTCTGCTAGCTCCAGCCATTATCTACGGTCATAGATTGTAAGATTTATTTATACACTGGCGAAATAAAAATATAAACTAACTAAGTGCATGAATAATTATCTTAATTAACAAACAAAATTAACAGTATTTACGGTAATCAAAAATAACAAAGAACCATGGAAGCATAGAATAAATATTTGACAGATGAAAATCCCAGTTTTCGGTACCAGTAGCCCTAATAAAACAACACTAACTGTGTGATTTCTATATAAACACTCCAACATAAAAACAACTCTGATTAGAACATCTTCATTTAATGTAACCTTGATACTCTTTCATTGTTTCTTGGAAAATGAGACTTTGTACAAAATCTTCCAAATGATTTATATCCTAAGTATATCCTTCAAACAGATTATAACAAAAATTGAAACAAGGTTCAAACTAAAACATTTTAAAAGTAGGTTTCAATGGCTAGACATCACCTGTGGAGGAGTGATTTGAGTATGATTTTCAGAAAAAAATAAAAAAAAATTGCATTCATATAATACAGTTGTCAACAACGCTCTAAAAGAAAATGATTAATATCACAAATGTATGAAATGGAGTATGTATAAATATCAACTAATCACTACAGTATATAATGTAAACACAGTATAGAAACCACCTTGCATTCGTAACCATTAGTTGACATAATGTTTTCATAGAAGCACATATTGTACTGTAACTATACTGTATTTATAGAAATATTTTTCATATTTGTTTTTTATGTAGCCCTAAGTATACATTTGTCCGTCCGACGTAAAACAAGGATTTTTGTAACAGACCCTATATAAAAATGAAAAATATTCGTTATTGTCATCTAAAAGTACCGCCCCACCATCTTGATTACCGAGGAATACCAATTCACTTTGTCGCCAATTTGGTGGTTGATTAAAAAGAAATTCTGGATATTTTGACTTAAATCTTGTTTTTAGACGTAAATTTCTATATTTGCCAGCAATAAAATCGTTTAATAAAACGCTTAGTTTTTCTTTTCTCTCTTTTCTTTTTGGCTCGTTCAATTTTGGTGACGTCAGTTAAAGTGTTTATAACACTTTTAGGATGATATTGATATTTTATATATGATATTGCAACCCTTCTTTGGTTTTCGCGAATATGTTTTACTCTTTACGATACAAACGTAGTTTTTAAACCATTGTCATCAATACTTACCCAGCAGGCACCCAACGTTTATTCAACGTTAGTCTAACGTTGGTTCTAGGTTTAGCGTTACCAACGTAAATCCAACGTTACTCCAACGTTAACTACTTACGTTAGTACAACGTTAGAAAGTTACATCAGGACAACGTTAAATTTCGTTAATTTACGTTATACTAACGTTAGTGTTACGTTAGTTTTTACGTTGTGGTAACGTTGGTGGTTGGTTAGAATGGAAGTCTTTTTTTAATTAGTATAACGTTAAATACTTACGTTAGTATAACGTTAAATACTTACGTTAGTCTAACGTTAAATTCTTACGTTAGTATAACGTTAAATTTCGTTAACTTACGTTATACTAACGTTAGTGTTACGTTATTTTTTACGTTGTGGTAACGTTAGTGGTTGGTTAGAATGGAAGTCTTTTTTTAATTAGTATAACGTTAAATACTTACGTTAGTATAACGTTAAATACTTACGTTAGTATAACGTTAAATACTTACGTTAGTCTAACGTTAAATTCTTACGTTAGTATAACGTTAAATTTCGTTAACTTACGTTATACTAACGTTAGTGTTACGTTATTTTTTACGTTGTGGTAACGTTAGTGGTTGGTTAGAATGGATAGCATGAATTTCCGTTGATTTTCATATATTGCAATTTGCCGTAACCACAAGCATTCGTTTTACACCTTCACTTATATTTGTTTCTTTTTCTTCTATTAGGCATGCGTAAATATTGACATAAAAATATGCTTTTCTTGTCAATTAAAGGTAAATATCAACTTCTATGACTATTCGCTGTTTTTTTTTTGTCATTTTACTTGCTTTGTTGGGATGGACACCGGGATTTGTTTATAATGACTTTAAAAGTCATTACAATGTCATAACATTTTGATGTTGTTAATACAACGTAGATTAACGAAATTTAACGTTGTTCTGATGTAACTTTCTAACGTTAGACTAACGTAAGTATTTAACGTTATACTAACGTAAGTATTTAACGTTATATTAACGTAAGTATTTAACGTTGTACTAACGTAAGTATTTAACGTTATACTAATTTAAAAAAGACTTCCATTCTAACCAACCACTAACGTTACCACAACGTAAAAAATAACGTAACACTAACGTTAGTATAACGTTTGGTGCCTGCTGGGTATCCAATTTGTTCGCGTAGCAATGATTTTCAAATGTTTTATCAGTAAACTGCCTTAATTCTCCGTCATTTACGCTGGCAAAATGGATAAGATAAACACAGAGAAGTTTATTTCACAGAACGGAATGATTGAGTTTGCGCATCGATGAAAAGGTTAGAATATTCATTTGGGGTTTTTTTTACTTGATATATCGAGTATATCGCTTAAATTAATAAAAATGTGACTTTATTTCTCAAAAACTGCAGGAGAAAAACTTGAAAATTTTTGAAAATTTGGTGAGGGAGGTCACGAAATGACAAAAATGAAGTACACGGGTCGTGGTATAATTGCATTCTATTTGTAACAACTGATGTGACAGTATTGATGTAATTATATACTCCCATGTTTTATACTGTTTGTTTCACTTGTAGAGATATAAATATAGTGTCCAGAACCAATTCGATTATCAATTTTGTAAGCTTTCTTTCATGGTTTCCATTCTAGCACGAATACACAGGTACTAAAATTGATCCCTCTTTATTAACATATCACTTCTGATAGAAGTTGTCATAATTGGTTCTTTGTTTTTTGAGCTCTTCGAGATAACGAACTATTACAAGTTAAGTTAGTAGCTTTTACCAAGGCAAAATCATCGACAGAGCCAAGTATTCGCATTCCTTGTTTCTTTCTTACTTGGATATTTGTCAACTGCTTCGTTCTACTCTTACTGTTTCCACTGTTAATATCAACACACTTCAACAAACTGTTGATAGAAATAATCACTATTCTATAGGTTCTATAGGTGGTGTGTTTTGTATTTTTATGCTGCTATGAATTACTGTTTCAATTGTAGGTATTTGAATAATATTCAATGGCATTCTTTATCTATGCTATTTTGTTTGCTTGTCTGGCTGTTTCTGGTAAGTTTTCATCGTTTTATTCATCGTAAGAATAAAAAATAGAAGTCTTTTTTAATGTCATCGACTTAGAGTATATTAAAGTGCTAAAGTCAGCGTTTTTTTTAAATGGGCGTAATTGTAAATTTCGAAATTCAGGAGTTCATTTTTTAGGTCTAAAAACGTCACCAATTAGAAAACTGGAATGACATTTTGTAAGGATATGTATTTCATGACCCTTAAAAATATGATATATAGGCCGGCGTCTGTGCCACAAAAACTTGTCAAGCCCGCTGTACAACTTGCAGACCACAGTTTCTATACAGAAATCCTCGAGTTAAATATTACTGATAACAGAACGAAAAAGTTCCCACTCATAACCTGGTCCCTTTGTTTACAAATTGGGCCTAAAGTTCCAGTTTATCGGGTCTATCGTTTTGTTTCGCAGGTAAACGATTCCAAATGCTATGCTCTAGCGCATATCTTACAGACTCATCTTTCCGTGATGCTTGCAACTAAAATAAGCTTATAATTCAAGTCTGTGAAATAATGTAAAAATACTACAGATGATAACTTTAGTTGTAATAAATAATTGGTCATCACGTTGTCAAGATGGAATGCTTTCTTCATTTTCCTGGAAATAGTAACGAAGAAGCAGTTAACAAAATATCACAGAAGACCTTTGATGCATTTTTAAATGCACGTGAACTGTGGTTGGCATTACCAGAGGAACTAGTTCAGCGTCAGGTTTGCTGTTAAGTTTGTCCACCACATTCATTATATTATCCTCCTGAGCTTATTATAGACTGAGGTTGGCTACTAAAATATATACGCTTTAAAAAGCTTATTTGTTGAAATATTACTATTGAAAAATAAGAAGTCCTAAACAATAGCACTGCTAAAATAGGGTTTAGGACACGAAATACATAATAATTGAACTAAACCAAAGCAAAGACAGAGAGTAATCAATTATATATAATATGTTGTAACAAAGTTAAGACTAAATCGTAGTAACTGTGAATGGTATGTTTTATTGAATAGAAATCTTACAAAATATTAATCAGCTTAGTCAGCCACAAAATATCAGTCATTGTATTAAGTTAAAAGTAGCTATGTATTATAGTCTCTTATAAACATGTATATCCTTGCCTCCATATATCCTGTTTTAGGTTGCATTGTCTACCTTGTTAGTCATTCCACAGAATAGTCAGTTTGATAGCAGTTTACATTATCATCCCAGTTGCTACAGAAAATTCACATATGTGTCGAAAATAGAAGAGCAAAAAAAGTTGCAAGTAACAAGTTGTCCAGTAACGTAGTCAAGCCTAGCTGTTCTAAAGCAAAAGATGTACCTAAATTACCAAGTTACCAATAATCACACAGAATAAAACTAGATCTAGTATTTTCGAAGAAGTGTATATTATTTTCAAAAAGGCAGGAAATATAACGAAAAGGGTAAGTTAGGCTGCTTACAATTTATTAGTTGTTATAAAGTTTTCTTCAAAGGTTTTATAGAATATATTTTCTCATAAATTGAGTTTTAGTTTCATGTGTAAATGGATATATATCTTAGAGTTCAGATGGAAGGAAGAAATACCATTTAATAAAGGCTATAAGATCTGATGTTTGTCAACTAAGAGATGTAGCAAAACTTGAGAAAGATCAAGATGTTTTGCAACATATAGAAGGGAAAGACTGTTCTTGTTTGGAAGTTCATTATGATAAGAAGTGTTACAACAAATATGTTTATTCGGTCCAGAAAAATAAAACCAATACATTAGGGCCAGTCATTTAAATTATTATTCAATTATATCGATGAAAGAGTAATAAGATTGAATGAGACTGTCGCCTTAAAAGAACTGCTGTTGAGTTTGTCAAACTGGAAGGGTTAAATGCAGACAGTTATAGCAGATGGAGAGTCAAGCAAAAGATAATGTCGCAGTTTAAAGAGAAACTATGTTTCCATGCTCCATCTGAAAAAAAACAAAAGTCACTTGGTGTTCAGAAATGTAATTGACGCAGGCCGAATTATTGAAGAGTGTGTTAGAATGAAAGAGTCTTTGGAAGGTAGCAGTTAAAGTGACACAGAAAGTGAATCTGAATTTCAGCATAAACATTTTAACAAGTCAGTCAACCAGCTTCAAATTCTATGCAGTGCAGCTTTAGAAATCAAAGGAAATTCCAGAAATGAGTTGCTTGTGGCCACCCAAATCATCAGAGCTGACACTTAAGGAATATTTAAACATGGTTCCTCCAAATTTCTTAACTTTTTGTCTTGGTGTTTTGATCTTTCGGAAGACTCTACATTAGATACATATGTGGACGTTAAGGAGGAGTTTACACCAAAAGTTTTGAGTGTGGTCCAAGATATGATTTTCTCAGCATCAAAGGGCAAAAAAATTGCACCAAAGCACCTATCTTCAAGTATGGCAACAAGGCAGATAACAGGATCTGAAAAGTGATTCCAGTTTTGAATGGTTTTGGGTATGGTGTTTCCTATTCTGTGAAACAGCATTTGCTAAAATTAATATGACTTCTGAAATAGCTCTACCAGCAGAATTTCACGGCAGTGTATTCAAAACTCTTGTTTGGGATAACATTGACTTCAGAGAAGAAACAAAATCTGGTAAAGGTTCAACACACATGGCCAATGGCCATAATTATTCTAAGACGTAGTGAAAAATCTGCACCGAATGAAGGATTCCAGCCAGTGAAGAAAATTGAGCGGTCTTTGAAAGAACCCATCAGTAACATTTCTCATTTTGTATTGGGGAGAAAGGAATCTGCGCAACTTAACACACACTACAGTTTAAACACTTTTTGTCTGGATGAACAGGAATTTCTCCAAGTACAACTTATTCCGATATCAATCGATTTTGCACATTCTCTTCTAAATACATTTGAAAATACACCTTACACCTTACCTAGTTGGACAGGGTTTAATACCTTGCTATCAGATGAGAAGGAGGAGGGGTGCTTAAAAAGTACTGGGCGCTTAATTGGATCATTATGGTATATTTTCTAAGGACATTCTCATTGAATCTGGTATTATCGCCAATGGTTATTTGAATGGTGTTGTCAAAGAAAAGCAATACAATCATGCTGTTCAGTGTCATAAAACTGTCATGGAAACTCTCCTGCGAATGCAGATAGATGCGTTTTTTAAACTTTAAGTGAAGATGAAATGAGATGTATTGAATTGAAAGTCAAAGATGCTGAAGAATGTTTACCACATAAAGAATTCTTAGATCATGTAGTGGGAGACGAATTTCGTGAAATTTTTGAAAAGTACGTTTGTTTAATTAATTTAACCTTATACCCAGAAAATTACATTTCCTGAAATTTTGCAATTTTTAGTATTTTCTAAATAATTACTTTATTCTACACCAGACACTGCCCTTTCTATTGATAATACAGTGGAATCTCTCTATCTCGACTACCCTCTATCTCGAACATCTCTCTATCTCGAACAAAAATCTCGGTCCCTTGAACAGCTAACTTGAAGAGCAAACTTTTTTTATCTCGAACATTCTCTATCTCCAACAAATTTTTCGGTCCCTTGCGAGTTCGAGATAGAGAGATTCCACTGTATACTTTGTTACTATTTTCAGGTGTTTTAAGTATACTTTCACAACAATGGACAGTACAAAGACAAAAATAATATGGGTTTTTTTCTGTTGCCTGTGACCAAACAATTTAGCAAACATCTAATCGTGATTGCAAAACAACTGGTGGAAGTATTGGCTCCACTCTTCAGCAAGGGATCTTCGATAGATGGATTCTCGCGCAATCTGAAAGGGCTCCTATTACAAATCATTGTGAAAGGTTGGAATTGAAATAATTGAAATAAAAGGTAATTTCCCCTCTTTCTATTCGCAAAAATTGGTTTTCGGGAATATATGTTATCAAGTAAACATGGCTTTTATGTATATTTTTATTCTAAACGACATTAACAAATTTTTCAGATCTCGTAAAGACTGAGATGAATCTCGTGTTAAGAAAGACGAAGAGGATGTGCAAAGTGTTATGCAAATGATAGGAGCCATGATAAATCCTTTTACATCAGATCACTCGAAACTTCTCAATATCTCAAGCGGTGCTTTGGCAAGTACTGAGGTATCTAACCCCTTGATGACTGTTAAAGAAGAAAGAGAATCCAAACTCATGACATTTATTCATGAAAAAATCTTGTGACGAGCCAGATGTTTTTTCGGCAATTAAGAAAACCAACTCAAAAACATTTGAAAGCCAAAATAAAATCGTCAAGTCAACATCTAAGGATGGAAAGATAGTAAGACTTAAAAACGACCGCAACTTATTCGCAAGACTTGATGATAATAGCAAAGGATCGTCTGGTATATATTCAAGGAATGATTAGTTCGAGAATTTTTAATAAATACTTTGAGACTACATGCTTCTTAATACCATTGTATATTTTCATGTGATTTTCGTGTTTTCGTGCTTCAGGTTGATGTCAAAGAGCTGTTGCAGTACTCTTTACGACCATTCACTCTGGCACTAGCAACAATGTCCGGTGGCTTAGTAAAAACATGTAAATCAAAGTTATTGCAAACATTGGAGTCCAAGTCAAATTTCATGAATTAATTGATGTTATGGCTCTTCTTCAGATGCTAAAAGGGATTCCAAACTCTTTCGAACAGTTATCAGACTTTGTTCTTGAAAGAATACTAAGTTAAGTGAACTTTCACAAATCGAGTCGGGTTGACTTTGTTTCAGACCGGTATCCCCAACTAATTACTAAATCAACTGTGAAAGAAAAAAGAGCATCCAATGGTGTACAGACATACGCGATATATGCTGAAAATCTAAATGTCCCTAAGCAGTGCAAAAATCGAGTTTATATTGTCTGTGTGGACAAACATGAACCCAGCAAAACTTGAAGCTCTAAAGTTATATATGACATGCAAAGAAAACACTTTTTAATACAGTCAGTTGATGGTCATTTAAGTGTCACTGAAATTCCTGAACTCAAGTCTGATCACGAGGAAGCAGATAATTGGCTCCTCCTCCACTCAAAGCATGCATCGATTGAATATAGTAACATCGTCATTCGAAGCCCCGACATTGATGTGTTTGTATTCGCTGTTTCTTCTTCTATACCTGCGCAGTTGTACTTTTATACTGGGACTGGTAACAACAGACGCATCTTGAGTATTAATGAGCTTCAGAGAGAAATTGGGTTGGATTGGAGTCAGGCTTTACTTGGATTTCATATTTTTACAGGTATTTGCTTTTGACTTTTATTACTCTCTCATGTTGACAAAAATCTCTTCTATTTTTTTAGAACATATAAACATGACGTATCAATTGCAGTTTGCACATGATATTAAATATATTTTCGATATATGATGTTATCAATGTATAATATTAACATATATATAACATTATTAATATTATATATTAATATATGCCATCATTTTAAAAAATATGAGTATTTTCAGCTATAACTGTAATTTTTGTTTTTATTTATTTATTTCAGGCAGTGATTCAACGGGTGCCATCCATGGTAAAGGGAAAAGTACAGCTTTAAAGGTAACCGAGAAAAAATTCGAATACAGAGATGCATTCAAACGTTTGAGGGAACAGCTGTTGTTAGAATCTGATCTCATTACAGAGATAGAAAAATATACGTGTGATCTGTATAATGCTCTCGAGTGCAACAACGTCAACGACGCTAGATATTATTTATTTAAGTCGGGAACGTTTGGAGAAGAACTTCTTCCTCCAAATAAAGATACGTTTGAATTGCATTTACGGCGTGTAAACTACGAATGCTACATCAGAAAACGTTGTACCGAGGCTGTCATAAATGCACCATCCGCAACAGATGAATATGGATGGTATGAGGAGAATGGCTGCTTAAATGTCAAGTGGATGACATTTCGTCCAGCACTAGAAAGTCTTCTTGCTAGAGTCAATTGCTCTTGTAAGAAAGGTTGTAACTCTGTTAGGTGCTCATGTTTCAAAGCGGGCTTAAGCTGCACCGACCTTTATAAATGTTCTGACTGTTGCAATAAGAAACTCAATGATGCAACAGATGATGATTTGAATGATATCAGAAACAACGACATTGGTGTTGAGGATGAGGATTACGACGAAGACGATATGATATAATACGCGCTTATTTGTCGATTTACCTGTTACTTTCTACTTTTTGCCTTATTGTTTTAAAGAATAATTGTTGTTGTTAATTTAGTTGTATTAAGGGTTTCTATTTATTTTTTTATTCTTTTTATATCTTTTATATCCTATATTACTGTTTTAGTGAACTTTTGAAACAATGACAGAAAATTTCACTTATTAGTTTACAGTGTTGAAATGGTTATATCTTCAAAGACTTCCTTTTTTGTGTTTGCAAGTACCCACCTGCGATAAAAAAAATAAATAAAACATAAGCAACCTACAATAGCAAATGTGTAATTAATTAAATGAAACGAATTTATCTTTGTCTTCTCCTGTTCACTTTGATTATCACAGTTTTTGGTTCATATGAAAGCAAAAATTAGGTGTACAACAAAGAACCACACACCTCCTGCTGTAAGAGTGGGTAAAATTCGAGAGTCGTCTTTTTTCCATAAATTGTCTACGATACATTTTCAGATGTATGTTTCGTAGGAAACTTTATTCTGCATTGAATACCCTATACCCTACCCTGTTTTTTCCACCATTTTGAACTTTTTCTTCTTCTTATGACGTCACAAAATGTTTTTTGGGTTATTACGTCATAACTGAGCAGAGAATTTGTGGGAACCTTTTTGCTTCAGAACCATTATACACCCTTTAACATTATTCCAGCATAAATGTGTGGTCTGCAAGTTGTACAGCGGAATTTATTTTCTGAGCATCCTTTTGTGACACAGACGCCGGCCTAATATTTGGAGGAGCCATTTAGTATCACATATTCCATGAAATTCACTATTCTAAATCATTGATTTGAAATAATTCAGAATTTGAAAATAAGTTAAAAAGAAATAGAAAATTGTTTTAGATGTCTGAATTTTGTTAAACCACTTTGAGGAGCACTCTTGGATTAATTATTCCAAGAGAATTTGAGATCAAGTCTAAATTAGATTTTTAACAATTATTATGTAAATCTATTGCCATTTGTTTGTCAAATATGTTGCCTATGTACCAGGAATAAGTAATTAATTTCAAAAATCAGTTTCATATCAAATAGGTGTAGAAACGGATGAAAAATTCCATGTAATGAAATAGAGGTATTGATACGTTTTTCTATTCTTCTGAAGATATGAGGAATATAATGTTATAATGTTTAATTAAGAAATGATAAGTATTATTTTTATAAATACAAACATCTTGTTAAAAATGAAATGGTAAAAAGGGCTCTCCTGGAATGATTTATTGCAAAACAAGAATCGCAGTGGATCACAACTTTTATTAGAAAATGTTATGATCTGGAAAATGATTAGTGTTGGAATATCTCTTCAATTAATGCTCCTTCAATTAATGTCTCACTAAGATCTACCAGTAAAGGATATCTTTTTAGTATCATGTAGCAAGGCTAGAAAATTTGGAGCATTAAAAGATCCTGGTGGGAAACCTTTTTCTTTTTTCTTTTGAATATTGCATCCCCTGAGGCTACATAATCTACATAAGTTTTCTATCAGAATCTTATCCGAACCCTCCTAATTACAAAAGAGAGATAACAATTCTCCTATTTTCAATGAAGAAAAGCAAAGATATGGGAAATGTGTCACACATACAAGCACTAAGTATTTTTTAATATCATCATTTATTTTCAATGATCTATAGTCATTCCTTTTCGGAATTCATCTACTTAGAGAAAGGTTTATTTTTGAACTCTATATGATCATGACAATCAAGGCCTTGCAAACGATCTCCTAAGACATAGTGTTTTTTTATATATAAAATTAGTTTTACATATACCCAGGTATATACATATAAGGCGTTGTAGTAAATGCTTATGTTTTGTACCAATGATGCTAGTATACTCAATTTTGACAGGTCACTTGTCTGCTTTTTTTAACTAGAATGTTTTATTCTAATAACCGCTGCCACTTTAGTTATCACTCAGGAATTCCCTTTTTGACCTTCCTGGAGCAAAAATGCTTTCAACTGTGCTTCACAGTTCAACATCGTTTAACTTTGGTGAAAGCGCTGACCTGCATGTCTCATGCTTGTTTCATACTCTACTACAGATGAGAACGTGTAAGTCTATTGACATTATCACACTAACCATTACTTTTAGTGTCATGTGGCAGTCTGACTTTGAAAGCTACAAATGTATCACCCCATGTTGGTGAAAGTTTGGAATTAAAATGGAAATTAAATTATGAAAACGGAGAGAAGTCGTGGCCTAGTGTGCTTCTCGTTTGTCCTGACAATAGCTATACAAACTGTTTTGCATCTGGAAGTGGAAATAATTTTGCTCTTGCAAAACATTCAGTAGTGTTTGGGGATCGAGTAACAGCAAAATTTGAGAATGGCTTCCATATCTTAACTATCAGTAATCTCAACGAAACTGATAATGGGCAAAAGATTTATCCACTAGCAGTATTTCGGACAGATATTATCACTAGCACAGATATTCTGAAAGAAGAGTTTACAATTGAAGTGAAAGGTAAAAAAACTTGTATTGTTGCTTTTATTTTAAAAAATCCATTACCATTGAAGAGGTTACTAGCACCTCTTTCTCGTTTAAGGAGCTTTTTTTGTGCTGCGTACATTTTTGTACTTTTTTTGTAATGCATGTGTCAATAGACTGTTTTTTACTATTAAAATTGATATACACATCCACTTGTTGAAGCTGGTGACAAACCAGCTAATTGTATTATTGGAATTTGGAGCTGAAAGCTTGAATGCCATTTTAATGAGTATTGATAATCTCAGCATAGTGTCATCAACAAATAACTTTGCCAGAGAGAAAAGAGATTGCATGTAGGCCGTTAAGATAGATGAAAAATTAAAAGTTTTCTACACAGATATTTTGGGTACACTTATTATTTATTTATTCGTTCTTTAAAATGAGTATCTAAAATTTAGACTACGGCTAATTAAAATTGACTCTTAAAATTAAGTAATATATACAATAACATTAAAAGGAAGACTAAAATAATAATAAAAATTTAATTTATATATCCTAGATTGTAAATGTAAGTGGCACAAAGAAGGCAACTGCACTAGATACTAGGTCATTTTTAAAAAGAGAGAACGAAAAAGCATTTCTGCAGGAATCTGGAAGTTTCTCTCATAACGTAGAAGTGATATTCTACCGCGCCTAAGGGAACTGGGTGCACAGAAACTATAAGAAGTAGAGATAGTAAAAGGAAAGAACTGACTGAGACACGTCAGCACTCACGTAATTCATCCTCGAAAACTGCTGACGTAATCAAAACTAACATCTAGTTGATATAATCGGACTGGGATGATCTTAGGGTATGAACACTCACATGATCATATCATTCTATTTGATGATGAAGATGATTTAAACGAGGTAATGTGTGGATCAGCTTTTCACGGTTTTATCGAGATCGTAAAATTACTAATGAATTGCTACACGAACCTGTTTCACTAGCATCACAAACGACAGTTCTCGAAAGATCTTTATTACGAATTGATAGAAGTCGCCATGCATCCTGATAGAGTGTGGGATTGATACTATGATGAGAATGAAAAGAAATTTATAGCGACATACTTTGAATAAGTATACAAACTACTTCACTGCGCCGACGTTACCAGTATCCAGTGTTATACGCTTCCGCATATCTTTGCATACGGACATGTATGCCTTACTATGCGGAGTGTATGTGGAGTTGGTATGCGGAGATATACATCTTGCATACGGACACTTTTGTATCCGGATGTATGCGGACTTTGCATATACTCCGCATATACTTGTTATATCTCCGCATATTCTTTGGATACCTTCAGCATAACTCCGCATATCGATTTGAGAAAATCCGCATATCAACTTCGCATATTAAATTCGGAATTCCGCATATCAACTCCTCATATCAGATTTTTTCCCGTTTTTTCCGTTTATTAATGATAAGTCATTTACAGTACTTCATGTTTTTTCTATTATGAAAAATGATGACTTTAAATTAGTTTACATTTATCTATTCTTAACCAAACATAAAACAAGTACAAGCTGTCTACAATCGAACCCGTGCAAATCAAGCTGCTTAACAAGACGGATTAACGGATTGACGGAGCTTGTGATACACACGAGTTCTCCTATCAAAATATTTTTTCTGGAACTTTCGCAGATGGTTTGCGGTTTGATGGTTGTCCATATCGGACAGGTCCTCCTTTCCTTTCGTCTTCCTTTCTTATGAAGTCGCTCAGATCTTGTGTCCTCCACGGAATGGTTCGATGAGACTTGTAACCATTGTCATCACTCTCCACATCGCTCATCAACTCTGCAGTTACATCCTCCCATTCTTCTCCTTTAAAAAGCTAAAAAAGTAGCCAAAAAATAACTGGATTGTTCGAGAATATACTGTTCATAATTTAAGGTCACATTGAAAAAAATCACTTACTCGATGTCGCCGTTGGACGCCTCTTTTCTTCTTCTTTTTCTTAAAGTGAAATAATAAGATAGTTATTATTATAACAAATATAAATAAGATTATCATCAGTTGAATAATTTATTTAAAAAGTTTAAGCAACCAACTATGAAAACTACTTACAGAAAGTTCAGTTGGGATGACAGTCCTACATGCAACAGCTTCATTTTTTTATGCCTTTTTCATGACACTAATTTCCATTTCCAAAGGCGAAATAGTGTCTCTATCTGTACGACTAACGTCGACTCCATCGACAAGTATCCTTCCTCCATGTGATCTTGAAGATCGTTAATTGCTCTAAATTGGGTAAGAAAAAATTGAACTTCATCATTTCAGTTATTATAACTTTTCTTCAAATAAGACTTATTATAATAACCTGATAACATCATTGTTTTTTGGCAGTTTTTTTATTATTTGTGGCGTCGATTTCCGCGACGACGGGTAACATCTTGATGCACTAAAATGTTGAAAAGCTAAGTTATTTCCTTCTTAAACGTTGTCTGTAACAAGCTTCTATTTACTATTAAGAGAAAAAATTACCCCGCCAGTAGTAAGATTGACTCTGACATTATTTCATTTGGTGGTCAACTAAATTGTTCATTTACTAAAGAAAATTCTTCCTCCCCTTCATGTTCACGTCGTCGAGTCAGCTGTTGTAGCCTATAAATGAAAATTTTAAAATTTAAGTATGTTTTTACGAATAGCTAAAACGGAAGAAAGCTATAACATATTTCAAGAAGTGGTTAAAGCGAGTAAACTCGAATAAATGAACTCGATTTTCTTACCAAGAATGCAATGCGACGACAAGCAAGTTGCTTGCACGTGCACGTGTGCAGTTGTTCTTTTCTTTTCAAGCAATGTGAAGGTTGGTAGCGTGTATGTGTGTTCGTATGTAATTTTAATAAATAGTATCAAATAGTTATGGTGCATTATTCAGGTAAGAACAACTTGTAGTATTTTTTGATTTTCAATGATTGTGTTTTTTAAAAAAAGTCATTTGAGCTTTTCATTTTTAGAAATTAACAGCAACAAAGAACAACTAAGAAATTGTAGTCTGTATGATGCAATAAATGATCAGAAGAAATCAACATATTTCTCAACTCGATTCTCAAAAGATGATGGTTCTCAAGACACATCCTAGAAAAATTAGACTAAGTGAAAATTTCGAAAGGAGATAATAATGGTAAATATTCAAGTTGTTCTTGGTGAACTGTCAAAAATGCAAAAACAGAAATACAAGTAAATAACTTATCTGTATCTGGAAAATGAAAAGGTCGAAAATTTTAAGATCAATTTAATTTAATTGATTAATTCCCTTAAAACATTTTATTCCAGCCAGGAAAATGGTATATGTGATTTAAAGATCTGGAATTTTTTTTAAACACTTTTGTTTTCATTTCCCATTGTTATGTTTTTTTTGTGAAAATCAGTGAACAGTTCTTTAAATCTTGAGTTTCGAGAATATTACATTTCTGTCAGGTGCTTTGTGTTAGGTGTTTTATGCTCTTCTCCTTACACGTTTTCTTTTTATAAGAAATCCGTTTACATGTAGAATCTCAAAAAATTAAAGTTTTACTACAACTGACTATTTCTTAAATAAGAAAGTTTTTTCCATGTTTGACTTCATATTTGAGGAAATTGTTTTGAAAGGTAAACTTCTGTTTAAATTGTGTTGTTACTAAGTTTCTTGTAGAAAAAAAGCAAAAAAACGTTTACTCTTTTCTCGCATGTTTCTCGTCATAATTTTCGAATGTTCAAGTGTTCTTTTCTATGTGCTCTGGGCAACTGGGATTTCGAAATTCTAAAAATAATTTTTCAAAGAATCAACGCTTTAATTTGTTAAGTTTTTGTTATACGTTGATAAAAAAATTCCAGATCTTTATGAAAATTCTCTTATCCGAAAATTCAATGATATATTCAATCAATTTCACAAACGCGATGTATATATCTGAAGCGATACAAACCACTCAATGATTAAATATTTCACATGCAGAAAGTTGTCGTGAATCTAACATCAGGAATAACCTACTATGCTCTTTGTAACTTATCTTTCTCTTTTTAGATTGGATTTGCCATTTTGAGGAAAGAATTTTACATGAACTCGAAGTACTTGAAAAAGCAATTTTACTGGAAATATATTCTTGAAATAAGTTTTTTCTTCCCTGCGTCGTAATCATTCACCCTAGATCCTAAAAATAACATGTGCACCTATTGCTCTTTAAGGTTACGGGTGTTTCAGTTTGCAGAAAGTTTCACTATCGGTATCGCTCGACTATATCGGCCAGGCTTCAAGTGTAGGTATAAATACTTACGCATACCATTGATCGGGTGTTAACTTTCTTTTCTCCCCAGTTTTCTCATTTGGAAAGAGTAGTTTCGTGAAAAACGTTGTGAGTTCATCATTGGATAGCGATTCTTTTCACTTTTCGCGATAAGTTCTTCCCCCAAAAAACAAAGATTATTCAACAGAAAACAAAAACTTCAGATAAGAAACAACATTTGCGCAAGTCAACTAATTGTGGACAGTTTATATCATTCGGGGTGGCGGTACAACAACTGAGCACAGCTAATATTTGCAAATGTCATAAAAGGACAAGGAGATAAAGAGACAGGGAGCCAAAAGTTTTACGAATTGCAAATATGCAATGTCCTTATTATGAAAACGAATAAATTTTTGACATTGATACGAAGTATTTATTTGTGCATTCACTGTAATGTACCCCCGGTTTACACTCAACGGACAAGTCATGTGATTAAAAACGTCATCCGGGGGAATATGCAATGGGTCCGCATATCTTTTTTTATACATATGCGATGTATCCGAAGTCCGCATACCATGTACAATTGGAATATGCTACGTATCCGATGTCCGCATATCCTTCGCATAGATATCCGGAGTTATCCAGAACAAGGATACAATGCAGTTAGGATACCCTTCGCATAACTCCGCATATTGTACGTATGCGGAATTCCGCATTCACTGGGATATTGGAGCCGTTTACGCAGTGCTTATTGAATAACCTTGTAACTTCTGGGAAACTCACATCGTATGTGAACATAAGCGTATTTCAAAGTCTTCAAGTTTTGGAAGAAGCTATTCCACTCATTTTTAGAGATGACGATGGTTTCCATCTTTCCGCAGCCCATCGGTCCTGAAAAGATTACCGTACAGGGTTCCAAGGTCCATTTTGAAGCGTCCATTCTCGGAGTTAATCTGTCCATATTGTAGCACAAAGAAGTAACATTAGATGACTCCTGTACCATCAACCATTTTAGTGATCTGCAGTGTGACACCATCTGAAGTGTTGATGAGGCGCCTCCCTGCACCATGTAGATTATTGTCGGCAACACTTCAAATTTCGACAACGAGGCAGTTACAGTATAAGAAGTTAGCAGGACTAATGGCTGTCAGCTTTTAGAAAGTGAAATATTTCCGTCTCGGTCCATACATGTCTTTTGGGAGTAAGCCATGTGTATAGAGCTGATTAGGTCTCCTTCGACGGTAATGTCTACCTTGCTTATTTTTGGGTTGTTGTAATGGTTGTTATTCACAACGTGTGCCTTTTGTTTGTCAGGGTCAACAAAGAATAGAACAAGAGCTTTTAGACTCTCGCTGGGCACATTTACCTGTATATTCCATGCGGTATCGATCCCGTGTTTTATGCGTTCCACTTGCATTTTTTCAGGTAGCCATTGGTTCTTATAAATTTCCACCACATCCACATCTTGATGTTTTGGATGATATTTCCTTCGTAATTGATGGTCAAATATTAGATCAGTGCCTTTCCTAAGTTGTAACGATGTAGCGTCCTTTATCTGTAGATTTTAGTTAGATCTCAAACGTGAACTTGAAAGATTCTGGTAGAATGACATAATTAGTACCTAGATTCGGAAGCCTCACGTCTAGGCTTTCAATATGATCAATGGTGATTGGTGTATGCGAGATCTTAACATGCTGGTTAGGTACTTTGAAGGAAAAGCGAATCATATATTCTTTATATGGGTATGCATTACCATTAGCGGGATTCGGAAAAATCATGTTTCGTTTACACGAAACTATTTTTTTATAGATTTGTAGGGAATTATATACAACTTAGTAGAGTTGTTCGTGAATTTTTCCCTAATAAGTCATTAGAAACTTCACATCAACACTTGAAAAAAGCATGCAAAGAAATGATGTCTCTTTTGATTCAACAAAAGGAAATCTCTGGATTACCTTAATAGTAGAACAGTTTTAAAATAATTCCCACAAGTAATTGATTTTGTTCGTGTAACAGGCTTGTCGGGTTTACGAATCTCCCTAATACATCGTATTATACTAACTTGCATTGTGCATCCCACTTTTATTTAAGAGAGTGAAATATTTCTTTTAAATTAAAGGTCAAGTTCTTCTTATGTGCGCGTAAAATCACGTAGATGCAAGAGACACTTTTTTCATGATTATTCCAAAAGCACGTCTGACGTCATTTTTCTTAATATTGCGGGGAACCATTGAATTGCATCCCCAATCGAATGCGACGATGTTGGGGAAATATCTCGAGAACCAATAGGGATAACTGACGCTTTTTAGATTCTGCCATACGGGTGATGGAGTTACTCAACATTTGTGCATAAATCTTATTTGGTACTGCGACTATAACATCATTAAAATCTTTGATTGATGATATTTTTGCAACAGTTGTTTGTTGCGAAATGATCCCATACATTTTTTTGATCAGATTTTCGAGCGCTACAACATGAGTATATTCTCCAGTCACAATTACCAAATTCAAATTTTCGTCACGGGGTTCGCACACGGTAAAGGCGAATTTGACACATCCTTTTCGATGTTTAACTAGGTAAAGATTTTTACCTGGCGTACTAGTATATACTAATTCGCTTTTGCAATACATTTAACTTAGAGAGTGATTTTAAAAACTTACGGTCATAATCTTCTTAATCATGGTCGTATAGCAGTAGTTAGACCACGCAAGACACATTCACGACTAAAATAATAGCATTGGCATATGACGTCAGATTGTTTTGTGATTGTGCATACACAATCGAACACAACGATTTTGGGGAAATATCTTGTGAGCCAATAGGGACAACTGACGTTTTTTAGGGTCCGGGCGTTGCACGATTTTGAACTTCAGAATCCAGAGTATGAGTATAGTGACATCATGTCGTATCACTACGAACGCCCCAGGTTTACTGCAACATTTCCTTACCTGCCACCGACGATCAAGACAGGAAACTGAATTTGCGTTACTTTAATACGCTCATCGTCTTTAAATAAAGAAATGTCAATGTACGGCGTGAATACGGAGAAGCTGTATCACGTTTTACCAGACCATGAAGATCACGACCAAAACTATAAAATTAAAACGGTCAAAGAGACAAAAGCATACCTATCTCAAGAAATAGAAAACCGAACAAATTTTCATACTACTCAACAGTTGTGAAGTATATATCTTACTTTTTGACCGCGGAGAATGGTCTACTCTATGCTGGAGAGATCACATGCTTGCTAATAGGCTCGGATACTTTGATGAGCATCACACCGTCTATTTCGCATCACTATCACTGCGTCATCATCATCGTCATCAAGGGAGAAAGCAAGGGAGAAATATATATATTGTTAGATCAATCTAAATTACATTAGATATTGCCCGGTCGAAACTTAACTGGCCCACCAAATACAAGTCTGTTCTTAACAGAGTCGTGAGAGGGCGTTACGTTGCAATACTTCTGGTGTGGTGCATTCATTTATGATGACTGTGTTGTAATGTGTTATTTGTCGACCTTGTTTCGTTCTTTTGTTGTTGTTAAAGAGCAATCTTTTTGTAATGCTGGTGTCTGGTTTACGAATGGTGTGTGCAACATAGTTTCGCTGTTGTATTTGTATGTGTTGAATGATACTTTCCGTTTTGCATTTTTGTAGGAGTTCTTCATTTGTAAGTTCGTAACTGAACGATCCTTCTTTTCTGAGATATCCGCCTCTCACCATTTTTCTGATCATTGTATTGTACGTTGCGTTGATGTGGTTAACTTTTCGTTTTGTAAGGTTCCATGTTTGACAACCATATGTTAAGCGACTACGTACAAGGACATTAAGAAGTTGCACACGAGTACTCAACATGATTTTCCGATTTAAAAGTTTCTGTCCAAGTTCGTAGAATTTATTTAATGCGGAATCAATGCGAAGTTTGATTTCGGTATTCCCAGTCAATGGTTCGTCGAATTTTATTTGGCATCCAAGATATTTGAAAACTGATACATTATCTATTGAGATATCATTTATAGAAAGGATTGAAGATGGATAGTTCAAATTCAAGTATTGATGATTAAGAATCATTGTTTTTGTTTTTGGTATGTATCTATTTCATGGTACTTGCACTCTGTTAGGTGCAGTTGGAGTTAGTGGTTGTGCTTTTTTGATCAAGAGAGGAACAATTCTACTCGGTTCCTTCTCATAGCCGATGTAGTACCTTGTGTTGCTCTTGTTTGCTACAATAGTTTGTACTATAGTGATCTCTGAAATGTCGATATTGAAAATGTCGGAAAAGTTTACACTAGAAATAAAGTCCTTCCATCAAACTTTGAGTTGTCCATAATGCAACATCTTTATCATACAAAAAAAACTCCAACCTGCACTCGAAACATTTTATGTTTCTGCAAAGGTTAAAAACAACCTAAAATTTATGCTTCATAAACAATGAGTTGACACAGCTAAACTGTGTCAACTCTGTCCCCTACGACAGTGTAAAATCTTTGCTATTTAAAATCTCGAGACTACCCCTTTTTTTACGTATTCTGTAGGTACTTTGGACCCTTGGAAAGAAATCGAAAGTTATTCACGTACAAAAGCTCTCTCCAACCCGTTTTCCAGGCAATACAAAACACGCTGACCAGGATATTTGAATACTTTGCTGGATTGAGACGCTTTCCGAATCCAGTTGTTGTCTGTCGTGCGTCGTTTAGTATCGTCATGTTTTTAACCTGGTACCATTATATATCGGTATAGTCTCCCTTATGGTAAAGTATCTTCCTTGGGGTAGAACTCGACTTTTAATGAGATTTCCTTGAGTTTATTGCCTTTTAAGGTTTCGTACCAGTTCTGGCAAGAACACTGTTGCTCAAGGCGGATTTCCACTCAAGAATTTTTAGCGAAATGCGAAAAAAATTCGAGCGAACTACATTATTTTCGTTAAATGCGCATGTGCAACAAATTTCTTTGCGAAATATTACATCTTGAAAAGCGAAAAAATGTAGTTGAACTCTTTTTAACTTTTTTTTCATTTCGAGCGAAAAAAAAATTGTTTATAAAAATTAACCAATCAAATAAGTGGCAAATATGTAAACACATGCCAAACGAAACAAGATGGCTGACAAGGATCACCACGAGAATAACATTGCTTTGAGTAGTCTAAAAGCATACCAAGCTCAGATTGCTTGCCAAAGCCAGTTTTCAAATGAGGTTACATCAGAGACAGAGATACCAGGGTTTGATACCACTGATTTAGTAGAAAATCAATATGTGATTGATTCTACACGAATTTTAAACTTTTTAAAAGCACAACAAACACAACAGCAGAGTCAACATGCTGGAGGAGGAGAAACACTTGAAGAAGTTGCAACAGGCAGTGAAGATCAGCATAACCCAGCAGTCGATACTTTGCAGCTACTTGTATCTCAGGTTCAATCATATCCCATTCTATGGAAACGAGATGACCCAGATTACAAGAAAGGAAATCTTAAAAAAATTGCCTGGAAAAGAATCTCTGAATTCCTCGGTTTGGAGGGTAAGTTTTACACTATGCAGTCTTTTGTGTACAAGCCCAAGATTTATCTGAAAAAATTAAGAACTTTTTTCTGAACTTTTTAGTTGAGGAGGTAAAACGAAAGTGGAAAAATTTGACAGATGCCTACAAGAAATGCTTGAATCGTGAGAAAGACCTTAGCAAGTCTGGATCTGGCTATGCAAAGACTCCAACATGCAGGTTTTACAATGAGCTGCATTTTCTTAAGGATATATTTACAAATCGTGTGACATCAAGTAATGTCCATCTGCCATCAATTCAAGCTTCAGTGTCTGACTGTCAAGAATCACCTATTTCATTTGATAACAATAACATTGAAGTGACACACTGCTCGCCTGCCAGTTCATCATCACTAACCTACTCTTCAGACCTTTCATCTCCACCTGTTAAGAAGAAGAAAAAATACAACCACACAAATGTTAGTGAAGTTGACAAATTGTTAATAGAAGCATTAAACAACCCACCTGAAAAAACTGGAGAAGTACAAAAGCTTGGTCATGACCCTGATGAGCTTTTCTGTTTAAGTCTAATAAGTCCTTTAAAGTTAATGTCTGCAAAGAAGAAAATGCTTTTGAAAGCTAAAATAAACACTTTGATTGCTGAGCACATGGAAGACGACGCAATGTAGAATGAAAAATACTTTTATTAATAACTTTCACATATAATAAAGATCTCTGGAGCACTTCAAGGTTGCATCTTTTGTGAACATGTATTATGTATCTATTTTATCATTGTACAAAGAAATGTATTGTTTGTTTGAGTTTTGTGACACTAAATTTGTCTGACTGAAACCATTTCCAATTGCCAAGGTACTTGACCTTCAGGCGAGTTAACAAAATCACAAAAAACATCTCGCACGTCTTTCGCATTTCTACTATAGTTATTTGAACCAGCACGTCCCATTGGCTGTAATCCAGAATCGCTGTCTGTAGTACTTCGCCAGTTCCCCTCGATGATTTCATGGTTTCGCTCAAAGTCGCAGTAACCCGGAGGGCAATACACATTTTCGTCAAACGATCGATCATTCATGAGGTAGTTATGAAGCGCTACACAAGCTTTTGTAACTGACTCGACGGTGGAAACTTTAGCAATAATCGGGCGTCGAAATATACGGAATCTGGAAGCCATTATTCCAAAAGTGTTTTCGATGATTCTACGTGCACGGGAAATTCTGTAGTTAGCAATAAGATGTTTCTGTTCTAAGGTGCTGCTTGAGTATGGCTTGATTAAATTATGTCGTAATGGAAAGGCATCATCCCCTACAAATACGTATGGGAAATTCATGTTGGTACCAGGTAGTGCTTCTGGTGGTGGTAACGCAAGCAAATTATTATTAATGGAGTACCCAATATTGCTGTTAGCAAAAACACCAGCATCGCTTTGTCTGCCAGCTTCACCGATATCCACCATCGTGAAGGAATAATTAGCGTTACATATAGCGAGTAGCACGATGCTAAATGATTTTTTGTAATTAAAAAATAACGAACCACTATTCTCTGGCGCTTGCATCACGATGTGTTTACCATCGATAGCGCCGACACAATGAGGAAAATGCCAACGCATTTCAAATTCATGAGCTATTTCTCTCCAATCATTTTCTGTTTCAGGAACATCAAGATACCCTTGCTCATATAAAACATCCCATATTGCGTTTGTAGTCTCAGCTATGATTCGTCCTATACTACTCTGACTGATACGATAACTAGTAGAGATGGTTGTTTGAGAATCGCCAGACGCTAAGTATCTTAGTGTGACACACAATCTTTCTTCCGGTGAAATTGACTCACGCTTTATATTTGATTTTAAAATTCGGGGCGCGACCCATCCAAGTAACTCTTCAAACTTGACTGGGAGCATCCTGAACTGCTTAAAAAACAGTTCGTGGTCCCCCAATTTCATTTCTTGAACAAGTAAGTGGAATTCACCTTTTTGCTTCCTCTGTGCAAATATTCTACGTATCCAAAATCTTGGAGATTTCCGTTTTATCGCAATATCATTACGAAAGTGAAGCCTTCTACGCAATATTAGCAATATAATAATCTGTCTTCGACTTAACGCCATTGCAAATTGGTTTGATGTTATTTGCGAAAGTGGAAATGGAATGTGTGAAGTTCTTTGCGAGAAATTTTTTCTTCGCTCGAACTTATTTCGCTCGAATTTTTTTCGCATTTCGCTTAAAGTTCTTGAGTGGAAATCCGCCTTCAGTTGACTCGCACTTTTCTCGTAGTGCTTCACCTACCTGCTACTGTTTTTCTCTGAATCTTCTAATTCCTGCGCATCTTGTATGAGGAACAGTTTCTCCGCGAGTAGTTTGTTTAAGTTCTCTACAAAGGCTTGCTTTCTGTGATCATGCTTTGTTGTAGTTCTCAACACCTTCACATCGTGTTTCTGAAGGAGGAGGAGCTTGGCTGTTTCCGACTTAAACTCTGAACAGTTATCAACACAGAGCTTCTCCGGCCACTTTTGTAAATATCAGCAAACATCTCGGCTACATCGCTCCCCTTCTTCGTAATTAGAGGTCTAGTTGTTTTATTCCCTAAAGCAATATCAATATATATCATATTCAGCAAGTACTTGTACGTATTATGCTATACCTTGTCATGAGGAAGATACAGAAGATCGGCCTGGTGGATCTTGTTCACCTTGGTTACGTAAAAGTGAGGATAATTGATGTGCCTAGGCCTCGGAAGATGTACCTAATATATGGCTTGATGAACAAGCCAATGCAGGACTTCATTGTTCGTGGTTTTAGAAACAGCGTTCTGAAGCTCTTTAATGGCTTTGTTCCCTTTCCAAACCTTCCTGTCAGTTACTAAATCCAACAACACCTATAGTTCCAGCGATCACTACTTACCCAACAGTCTTTTGAGCTTCAAAAGGGTTGTAAAAATCCGTTAATTCAGGTCTAGTTGGTAAAGATGAGAGAAGCTGTTGTGTTGACTTGTAGTACTCGCACATACCTCGATCAAGTTCAAAGATGCTCGTGCTTCCTTTTTTCCGTTTTGTGTATCTGAGTGGAATAATTTGGACAGTCGAATACGTGATCTCCCTTTAATTTCCACATTCAAATGTGCTATTCTCAAAATCGTACGACCTAAAGGAGAATCCACCTTCCAGGCAACAAACATACGAGGAGTAATCTTGCTGACTCGGCTCAGGCTTGGGTTCAGTCACCTGAGAAAGCATAAATTTCGTCACAATTTTTGTGCCACAGTTGATCCCTTTTGTAATTGTAGGACAAATTCCATAGACGGTCTTCGGAATCTCGGTATACATTTATTTCCGCTTAATTCTGTTTTCCTTTGTACAATTCTTCTATTTGGTGACCTTAGACTCGATACAAAAACAAATCGGAAAATTTTAGATATAGTTCGCAAGTTCATTTGCGACTCAAATTGCTTCAGCGGACCACTGTTATAGATCTCTATTTATTTACGTTTATTATTTATTTATTTATTTATTTATTTTTTGTTTCTCGGTCCCTATCCTTGGCAATATCACTTTATGCCTTGCGAGGATAGGGGTTGCTTGTATGCTTGTATATATTTTTGTTTTTGTGTAATGTACTTATATATATGTACAAAAGAAAAAATCAGAGATGCTTCCTCATCACCAGAGAGGGCTCTCTCTCCATAATTTCCAAACGTGAAGAGTGCTGCACTTACTGCCCCTCCTATTAAGATGCTCACCATTTATCTCAGAAGAAATCTTATCCTTGTACCACTATTTCTTAAGTGCGTACACACCTGCCAAAATTGCCATTTCAAGGTATAGACCAAGCTTTCTCACATCAGCTAAATTTAGCTTCGCTGATTGAGCTCCTATGCTGAAGTGACATTATTGTTAACATACGAAAAGAGAAATTTGAAAAAAGATGTAAATTTCGTGGAACCGAGAAAAATTATACCCAAAATGCATACCTGGAAGATTTCTCGCAGTTACCCTTAAATCTTATCTACGCATTTGATGATCCCAAAGACCAAGTAGATATTCCAAATGAGCTAATCAGCTATTGTATTGATAAAAATGCACTTTTGGTCCGCCAAAAAAATCATAAGACCACCGCCCCATGGATGAAATGTCACTCTCCAAAAACATCGAAACCATCTCAGATTTCAAGCACATCAGACACAAAACATGCAAGATTGTGACGGATACAAGGAAATCAAAAATTCACTAAAGAAAAATATCAAGTCAATAAAGAGAAAATGTTATTTCACAGCTCTCTCCTTAAAACGCCCAAAAGAAGTTTGTAAAACCATCAAAAGGATCTTGATACCCAATCTCAATCGTATCAACATTGATCCTGACAAACTAAATACTCACTATACCACTCTCGCAGAACGAACATCGACCGTCACAATTACTACAAAAAACCGCATTCAAAGTCTCCTTGATTCTCTTGAAGCTTTTTGCCTGCAAACCGTAGCCACTACAGACGTCCAAAAAACAATTCAACAACTGTGCGATGATTGTTTGACAGGACATGCCCAAATACCAGTAACATATATTAAACCTGTCATGGATTTCGTTGTCTCTCTACTTACATCAATTATCAACAACTGTATCGCAAAATCTTCTGTTCTAGAAACATGGAAGATTAGTCGTATCACTCCTATTCCAAAGATAAAAATCCGAAAACGGCAACTGATTTTAGACCGATCTCAATCTTGCTAGCATTACCAAAAGCATACGATATTTATCAAGAAAAGCAATCCATTGAATCAAATCAATCAATATGGCCACAAAAAGATGAAAACTTGTTCCCATCATTTCATGTATGAATAATCAATACAGGGGAATTTTTTTGAAGCTGTTATACTAAAACGGTACTTTAGAGATTAAAGCCTTTTGTTGGCTTCTAGGACAATTCTCCCCCGGCCACCCGAAAAATTGCCCCCCACCCACGTAAGTAGCCCTAACCCTAACCCTAACCCTAACCCCAAATTGGATGGGGGGTAAATCCGGGTGGCAATCCCCAGGGGGGCAATTTTACTGAGGGGGGGGGAGGGGGGGATTGTCCTGACACCCTTTTGTTGTATCAAAAGAAACATTGTTATTTTTCACGCTTATTTCAAGTGTTGATGTGAAATTTCTAATGACTTTGTATGGAAAAATTCACGAACAACTCTACTAAGTTGGATACAATTCCCTACAAAGCTATAGAAAAATAGTTTCGTGTAAACGAAACATGATTTTTTCAAATCCCGCTAATAGTAATGAAATTGAAATATTTTTCTTTATTTCTTATTTAAGAAAGTTAGCAACAATTTTAAACCTAATAAAACAGCCCTAAACGGCGGTAACTCAGCCGATATAACAATTATAATTGCGATTAAATTGTGCTGATGTTACATTACAGGCAAGCCCTTTGAGATGACGCTTATAGTAAGAGGCTAGTACGAAGTGAGGAAGACTAAATAAATTGCAGAAGTATATCTAACATAAATTATGTAAAATTATATGGATCGACTATGACAATATAAAAATTATATTGTATATAATTTCAATCAACATAACATGCAATATGAAAATCTATTTCTACTAAACCTTCCAGTGGCGGATCAAGAAGTACCTTAAGGGGATTTACTTTTGCGTGGACTTATTTTTGCGAGGCACGTGGAGTTTTTTCCGAATCGTTCATGTCTTGACGTTTGCGTGGATTTATAAAGTTAATCGACGCAAAAAAAATCCCCTTAAGATAAGTCGTAACTTGTGCAAGAGAGTGTTAACAATTCAAACATAAAAGAAAAACATTCAAACAATTCCATTGGTAATATAAACCGAAGTGACAAATTATGTTAATGCGCTTCTCCACAAGTTGCGCCTGCCCTCTAGATCCGCCACTGACTGCATATTATCATTTGAGTCTTTTCATGGAGTTTATAGAAAAAGCAATCGTGCACGAAAAGACAAAAAAAACATTGTTAGGATCCGTATTACAATGTTCTTTTCAAACATGTTATATTCTGTCCTAGCATGTTACACTCCAAATCTTCAAAGTATGTGTATGTATATTGGTTTGATTCCAATTATCATTCCTGACATTGAGTATATCACAAACATAATCATTGTGCCTGCATCGAGTGGTTTGCAGTAGAAAACATTCCAATGTGAATTTAACACTAATCAGTCCCACACAGTGGTAACTTGATCGAGCATTATACAGTGACTAATAATTTGATAATTATTATCACCAAATTACTTACTTCTTTAATTTATTAAACGTTAATCTCGACCACTTTTCAATTCACCATGACATTACGGAGCCAGAAAAACAGTTTTATTAAACATAATCGTTCACCAATATCTTGTGCATGATGTTGATACTTTCAGTTATTATATCGGAATGAAGACAGTTAGGGTCCATTAAGTCGCAAGTGAAGTAATTTTGCGCTTTCAATGACAATTTCACTTGCTTACTTTTTTTCAATATCTTCAACTTTCAGTGTAATATTTTTTAAGGAAATGAGCTGTTTTATGGATTTATTGATAAGACGTATTCACCAGTAATGTACATCGTTCTGTGTGCATATTTTACAGACTAGATAATAAAAACTTTAAAGATTGAATTGGAAACTTTTCAACATAAAACACCTAAAATAACTTCTATTCTAAGTATTTCAAAAGTATTTTCATGAGTTAATACTGAAAATGGCCTTTTGTATTACATTTAGCATAAATTTTGGGTCTGTCATTAACTATTCTGAATAAACAAACAATCCGAAATCCGAACGGACTTTCCGAAAACGGAAAAATTTAATGAAGAATAATGAAGAATAATGAAGAAAAACGCCGATTCCAATACTCATCTCGATCTTAAGATCGGCTGAGTAATAAACAATAAATTTTTTTATAGTTTACGCGTAGCTTCCCATACACTGAAGGGCTACCAATGCCTCACTTCTGTAAGCGTGATTTTACGGGAGTAATACATCTAGCGCTTCGCTTATATATCATTGGGACTGACTTACTGACAGACACGGGAAATTGAAAGATCAGCTACCTTGCGGTGCTGACCAATATTTTTAAAGCAAAACAGGCTCTTAAGATAAAAGCTACTATTTCATTTCGTAAAATCTGTAATTTTAGAAATTCGTTTTCAATTGCAAGCCTTCTTGGTTAGTTGTTAAATGTTAATGCTCCTTAAAAACAAAAGGGGAAACGAGAGACCAATTTCTTTTTTGGGATTTTAATCAAGTTGTAACATGTGTTTATCCTTGGTTCCGAGATCTTATAGTACTTCTATTTTAATGTATATTATATGAGTTTAAAAAACTGTTACGCAAAATTAAAATTAAATTAAAAACTGAAATAACTGGAATATCATAATGATTTTTACACAGTTTTATAGGAAAATTAGCCAACTGTCCAATGATATAAGAATCGCAAATTGAAAAAACTTCTGCGGGCTGAATAACGCAAATTCCTTTGGTTCAACAGAGCGTTAAACCTTCATGGTCAGTTAACACAATTAAATAATAATACAGTGAGTTTCAAAAAATTGTCAGCAAAAAATATTACTGAACTTTTTAAAGTAAATATCCAAGTTATTCTTTTAAACCATCGTAATCTTTTTTGACCACTTGAAAATTTTGACATTAGACGATTAAGACGATCACACTAAATTTTAATTGTGATTGTCGTAATCGTATGATTTGAAGCAGGCTTTACTGATACGGCTGTTGACTTTTGTGTGAATTGATCGTTAAGAAATTAATGAGTTTTTCCAAACTTATTTTCAACTTTCTCATCTCCTTCTCTTCCATTTCCTACAAAAAGATAAAGATTCCATTGATATAAAGTTAAAAAGAATAAATTGGATGTTTACTTTAAAAACTGCCGGAATACTTTTTGTTGCCAATTTTTTTAAACACAGTGTATGTTAAATGAATATTTCACAATAACCACGGTAACCACCATTGGGATGCTGAAGAATTTAAATTTTCCATTGTTTTGTAGAACTTGACCGTTTGTCCTGATATCATACTATACAGTGTGTATCAAAATGTCTTATCTACCAACTTTCAAGGCGTATATTTCATTTCATGTCTGATAAAATATTGTGAATTTTATATCACAAATATAAAATGTTTGATAAAATATTTGTTCTTCGAAAAGATATTGAAGAAAAACTAATTGACTTTTAAAAATTTAATGAACCAAATCGTTGAGTTTTCCTTCAAGCATGAAAAAGCTCTTTCTTGTGACATAAAATTCTCAATATTTTATCAGATATGTAATGAAAAATAAGACATTTTGATACACACTGTAGTTAGTTCACTACATTCATGTACAAACACGGCTGCATGCTTTGGTGACCTTTCAAATTTTAATGATCGCTCTCATAAATAAAGCTAGCTGTTATGTTTGAACTTATAGAATTTTCAGGAGGTTGGATACACACATCGTACAGTGTGTATCAAAATGTCTTATCCACTAACTTTAAAGGCGTATTTTTCATTACATGTCTGATAAAATATTGTGAATTTTATATCACAAGAATTGACTATTAAAAATTTAACGAGCCGAATCGTTGAGTTTTTCTTCAATATCATTTTGAAGAACACATATTTCGACAAGCATTTTATATTAATGGATAGCGCATGAAAAGCTTCTTTCTTGTGATATGAAAATCACAATATTTTATTACACATGTAATGAAAAATACACCTTGAAAGTTGGGGGATAAGACATTTTGATACACGCTGTAGATAATTTATGAATACTAAAACATCGCACGTGTAAGTTGTTTTGATGAAATTATAAGAACCATAGGCTTTCGTTGAAATGTGAATAATACATTCAATGTAACACTTATTTCAAAAGAACAAGATTTTTTAAAGGACACAATGTATCAATTATGGTAAACATAATCTTTGTTCAACTTTTCTATAGAATCATATGTTCAACCCCCTTTTTAAAACATACAGTGTGTTTCGTAATGTTGGAAATGGAAAATTTAAAGTTGTTTTTTTAAATGAATATACGGAATTTCAAAATAATTTTTACATCAATGGAAAGCCATTTTCAAGCTCTTTCGGCTAGTATGTTTTTGTGAAAAATGATAAAGAGGATTTTGAAAAAATAAGGAAAATGTCTTGGAAAAATGTAATTAAATTTTTAATGGTCGATTAACACGTAGTCTAATTATATCGTGCTTATTGTTTCAAAACACTGAATCCATTCAAATTTTTTATTAATTTTATGTTTGCGCTGAGACCCCCAAATTGATATTTTAAAACATAAAAGTTTAACGTTTTTCGTGAACAAACAGCTTAAATTTGTTTATTGTTTTCCAAATTGCTGTCATTGTTTCAAAAAATCTTTTCTTTTCATTCACATCTTAATCGACCATTAAAAATTTAATTACATTTTTCCAAGACATTTTTCTTATTTTTTCAAAAACCACTTTTTTATTTTTCACAAAAACATACTATCCGAAAGAACTTCAAAATGGCTTTCCAACGGTGTAAAAATTGTTTTGAAATTCGGTATATTCATTTAAAAAAACGGCTTTAAAATTTCCATTTCCAACATTACGAAACACACTGTACTATAGCAGTATTTTTTATGTTTTCTATTTTTTAATTTATGTGCTAATGAGAAAGCTTATCAGACTGAAACTAACGATTTGGCCATGAATGTGGTTTTCTTTGTGGTTCAGGTTTTTTAATTATAAAAAGGCTTAACTTACAAGAATATACATATAAATAATTTGGATTTTTTTCAGCTTATCCAAAACTCATGCAATCCCTAGCATCGGAATTATACTTTAATGATAACGAAAAACCAAAAATCCAGATAGTGGTATCTGGTATTCCTCCACCTACTGTTGTGTGGAAATTTCGTGATCAGACTTTAACAGGAGCGTATGGTAATAACAGTAAATATGCATACACCTACGAAGTGATGATGCCACCATTAACAAGACAATCATGTGGATATGAGCTAAGCTATTCAATCATTGGTTGGAATAACAGTGTCCACGACTATACATCAACTGTTTATATCAACTGTAAGTAGATCTGTTATGTGAGACTATTTTATCTTCTTAAAAACATCCTTACTTCCAAATGTTTATAGTTACACCTGATGAACCTGTAATTACTACCCACATGACAGAAGAAAATGTGAAAATCACCTGGCAACAAGTAGATTACGGTCAATGTTCTGTAAATTACGCAGTAGAAGTTTTAGATAGATCACTGAAAGTAGTAAAAACGATCCAAACCACAAACCAATTGGTAGATATCACATTCTCATCAAAAGAAGAAATAAAAAATGCAACAATTGTGAAAGTAACAGCATCCTATCGAGGGAAACAAAGCACAAACATAATTTTTGCTCCTGCAAACCCTCCAGCAAAGGAAGAAGGTAATTAGCTTATAAATAGGTATTTGACCGCAATTGGAATAACATTGCTTCATATTCATATTCATGTATCACTGTGATCAACTAGAGATTGAAGTGATTGATAATAGTAAAAATAAGATGTGTATGAATGATAATTAGTTCAAATATTACTGACTCTGATAGTGGTACTTGTGTTGCAAAAATCGTAATAACTGCACGTTTGTGACTGCTGTGTGATTCTTCAGGTGTTTGTACAAAATGTATGGGAAATATCATTGGTGTTTTGATGGGTGGATTGGTGGCAGGATTACTTCTTGGGATTTTAATGACCATACTTTCACGTCGGTTCATAAACAGAAAAAACGAAGGTAATTGAAGTGCATAATTATTCTAGTGGTTATAACTGTGAAAATTTATCGGATGACGATATTCATTTGGCCCACTGGCATTCCTTTTTTTCCATTCTAATTTGTATGAAGGCTCTTGGGTATGAATTGTTCAAGGTTTCATCACCAGAACATAGCTATTGACATTGGGATCTGAAAATTTCATTGTTAAGCTTAATTTTCGCATTACTTTCTTGAATTTCAGCAGTCTTATATGAACACTAAAAAAAGTATTCCAAAATAGCATTTACGTTTTGAACGAAAAACTTTCGAGTTTACTGGAAGTTAAAAATTCAAAGGGAGAAACTGTCACTGTTAAATGAATAGATCCATAATAGGTTGATAATTTATTCCTTACAACAACTTCTACCGAATTGTTATTTTGATTAATAATGACGTTTGCATCATTAAAATCTTGTAAAGATACCTGGGAAAAGTTATTTGATGATGTTCTTTTATTATGATGAATAAAATTTGATAATTAAGACTGAAAAACGAGGCTAAAGCTGCAATTTATGAATTTATGATCGTGAGTATTGAGAACAAGAACACTCAGGCTGAGGACAAATTATTTCTTTTCTCATGAAAAAAAAGCTTCATACGGTAAAAGGGAGATTCGTTGGTTTTTTGAAAAAGTTTCTGGAACGTATACTAGTAATATTAAATTTTCTTGGTTTTTGATATCCAATTGATTAAAGCACTGAATATGATCTTTTAAAAGATCTAATTATACCTATTTTCATAGCAAAAAATGAAGCATCAAGTATACAGAATTTGGACTACGGCAATGTTATTGCTGAAGGAAGTGGCACAACTGACGTCACGTCACCAGAAAGCAACTACACAGGTTTGAATATGTCAAATGTTCAAGCATCAAACTACATGGAGTTACAAGCAGCACAAAACAAGAATTACGTCAATGTGCAGCAAGAATATGAAATTCTTCCTACAGTGAAATAAAAAGGATTTGGGACACTGCCGTACTGCTCTTCGTATATATTGAAACAGCTTTGGTTTATTCTTTCTACAACTCAACATATCACGGCAGAAAATCATTGAAGTAATGAAGAATTTCAACTAAACATTTTGTGTCATTTGACACATTTCATGCTGGCAGTTGATTGGTTGATTTCAAGTTAACCAAGCATACCTAGCCCTAAATTTTGAAAGACAAAATAAACAACAGGAAAGGTTGAATGTTGAGGGACATTTCCAACTATTAACAAAATCATGTTTCTTAGGATGGTTTTGTTGAGAATTAGAAACATTTGGAAAAGCCAACACCAATTTATCTTTTAATGAAATTAAGCGTTAAACAAGATTCGCAAAAATGCGACTATATATTTCCCCAAAGTTGCAAACATTTTACCAATTATTGTGTGTACATTGATAACCATGAGAAAAATGTATTGTTAAATAATTACAGTAAAAAGTATAACTACCATCGACCTGATACTCAGGTTGAATTTAATGCCACAAAAAAACTTACTTTGAAGTTATTATGAAATGAAATTGTTCACGGTCAAATGATAAGGTTTCTCTTAAAATGTTTTGCTGAGGAGTTAAAAAGTGACTGAGAAGTTACTATGGACACGTAGCTAAAAATTAGAAGACCTAAATGCGACTAACATTTTCCCTTCTGCATATCAACAAACAATCAATGTGTAAGACAATTTCATCTTAATATAAGATGTATGATCTTTATTGTTGCAGAAGCTTGACAAGTTTCCTATTTGTAACTCAAATAAAATTATCTTACAACATTATACAATCAAATTTGTATACAGGTTTTCTGTACAAAAGAAGAAAAGAAAATTGTTAAACCTAATTTTGATACCACAGTTTACTTTGGGGTAAACATATAAGAAAATAACTATCAAAAGTAATCAAAATCTCTACTAACAAATATTACGTGTAACATTTCAAATTAGGACAGAATATAGTTACCTTATCGGCCCTTTTTACGCCGGCCCTAATGTGGCGTTAATTTTGGTGCGCGACTTAAAAGGGCCGGCGTAAAAAGGGCCGGCGTAAAAAGGGCCAAAAAAATGGAAAATTTTTCAAAAAATCGGCGTTATTTTTTAAAGTTGAAATTTAGATTTGAAAAAATGAAACAAACTTTAGATGTGAAAAAACTCTTTGGAGACAATGAAGAGTCAGATGAAGGGGAAGTTGAAGCAGAAATAGAGGTAGAATCAGATGACGATGAGGAAATTAGAGAAAATAATGAAAGCATTAATGAAAAAGAGGACGAAATAACTGTAATAGATTAAGTCTTACGATGTATTAGATGATATATATTAGAAGGCATTTGTAGTAAAAGTTAAAATTTGAACAGAAAAAGTGAAAAATAGTGCTTAAAAATGTTTTTTTTTCTTTTTTACTTTTGAGGCGTAAATAACGGCCCTAAGTGGCGTTAAGGCAAAATCTTGGGGTGGCGGAATAAGGGCCGGCGTAAAAAGGGCCGGCGTTAAATTAGGGCCGGCGTAAAAAGGGCCGATAAGGTATTTTTTTTAAAAAGATGGCCTTAGAGTGCGTTTACATGAGAGCCGTAGTGACCTCAAACCAGTTTGAAATTTTTAGCTGTTTGAAATCGCCATTCTGTTTACATGAGAAATTTCGATACGGTCTTAGAGAGTTTTGTTGAGTAAAAATTGAAACAATAGATTTACTAGTTTCTAGCTCTCTATACGAGTGCGTTTTTACACGAGAGCTATATTGAACTCACACCGATTCGGGATTTCAATACGGGTAGAAATATTTTCTATGCACGATGGAATAAATTTAGCACATTCTATATCTTTATTTCATGTGTCAGCAAAATTTAATTAACATGCACATGCTTGTTAGAAATCATCACGGGTAAAATATTTGTACAGCCGTTATCATGTAAACACCGCTAAAGGTTTGACCAGGAACCGTAGTGAAATAATTACCCATATCGAAACTCGTAACGGGAGGATTGAAATTTCAAACCGGTTTGAGTTCACTAAGGCTCTCATGTAAACGCACTCTTAAAGTGGCAATTTATAAAACTAAATTCAAGTATTCAGAATAACAGATTTATTTTGTGTTTATTTTGTGGTAAAAATGACCTTCATATATAAATCCCAAATGGAAAAAAAAAACTTTGGTAGTATATCCATAACAAAATCACTACATAGCTGAAAGTAGAAGTTCGTGCTCCGTTTTGATTTAAATTACAGACTCTCATTTGTGTTGTGTTTTGAATTACGTTCGTTGTTCATACAGGAAAATTGACAGTATACTAAATTTTGCAAAATAAAATATGATATACAGTATCAAAACAGTATACGTGATCATGGAATTCATCCATAAAAAACTATGTTTCCGTTGTTGGATTAAATGACTATATAATACGTTTTAAAATATTATACTTAATAGGTTTTCTGTACTTCTTGTTGCATATACGACATCATGTTTTTACTAGCTATTTTTGTATGTACTTTTTGAAACTGGTTGAACTGGTCGTTCTCCCCACATGACAAGGGTTTCCTTTGCTTTATGGTTGGTACATCGTGCTTTCAGTTCAGTTGAGCTCTACATTATATCAGGATGTAAAATGAAAATAAATCTTCAGCCTGGCTATTGATAATGAATTTTCACCTTTACACTGAAACCACAGCTTCAATGGTTTGCTGTTCGAAGCATACTAATTACCAATCATCATAACAATGTTATCAACAAAAACAAAACATCATTGCATTGATACATCAATTTTTTCTGGTTTTACTCGTTCATTCAAAAGTTTTTACAAAGCTTTTTAAGACAACACTGAACTAAAACGATTCCTTGCATCATTTAACGTTTCATCTATTGAATCATTTTAAGAGCTAGCAGAAAAAAAACAAAAGTCTTCCACTCATCTGCACTGACTGAAAAAAATGGCGTGCTGTAGACTAGCCTCTATTCTTATCTACTTTGGCGGCTAGGCAAAAATTCAATACCGAACCGCGGCTATAAAAGTGAACGGAGAAGAAGGAGGAGGAGGAGAAGAAGGAAAATGCCGGTTTCAACATATATTTCGCCCTATGGGGAAATATATAATAATCAAGACATTTAGTGACACAATAGTTAGTATTAATAAGATATATCGGCTGTAGATTTGGAGATTATGATTATTACTTCAAATTTCATCGTTAAATCGCGACTTACATAGGACTTTTTTGTATATGTACAGAGTAATTATTTTAATTGTAACATATAATGTTCCTCAAATCTGTCCTGTCAATATAATAAACATAATATGAATATAATATAATAAATGATGTCGAAAAGGTAATAAATGTAAGTAATTAAAGTTAATTATATGAAGTTGAATGTCATTATGTTGGTTACATAAATTTGAAATGTCGAATTTGAGGTGACATCTCTATGTAGACAAAAAGATTTTCTTTGCTTTATTTGTAATGCTTCAATGTCACAAAGGACTAAAATGGTATAGTGAGAGTTTAAAGTTTGATGGTAGAGAAAAAAATCAAGCCTTCTTCCAATTAAAATTATTTGTTGTACTTCGCAAAAAGAAATAACGAGTTTTTAGATGGATTTACACTAATGCGAAATGGTCGTCAAGTGGAGAAGAAGTTAGTCTAAATACACCAATCGTATTTACGATGTACTCTTATTTTTGTGTTTTTTTTTTTGAAGGATTGTGTATTTATATAGCAGAATAACTATTTTTCAGAAACTCTATTCTTCTTCATTCAGAACCCTCGCCTAACGAGTAAAATAGTTCAGCTGTTCAAAAGCTGGGTAGAAATTAATTAATAAGCCAAAAACATTGTGGTCAGAATTAGTATTGAAGTAGTAGTATTAGCGGGATTCGGAAAAATCATGTTTCGTTTAAACGAATCTATTTTTTTACAGATTTGTAGGGAATTGTATACAGCTTAGTAGAGTTCGTGAATTTTTCCCTACAAAGTCATAAGAAACTTCGCATCAACACTTGAAATAACCGTGCAAAGTAATGATGTTCCTTTTGATACAACAAAAGGCTTTAAATCTCTGAAGTACCATTTTATTAGAACAGTTTCAAAAGAATTCTCACAAGTAATTGATATTTTTCGTGTAACAGGCTCGTCGAGTTTACGAATCTCCTTAATACCAACAACGAGTAATTGTTAATTATTGACAATATATTTCGGATTACTTAATCCATCATCAGGTCATTTAAAAGCATAAACAGTGAAAAACATCTATAAAATTCATCACACACATACTCTTATATACATATCTACACTTGTTAAAATGAGAAATCAGAAATCAAACTTTTATCTTAATTACCACAGCTTATTGTACAGTGTGTCCCAGAGAATTTCGGTCTGAGATTTTAACAGCTCATAACCTTTCACACATATATCAGATCTCAGCAATTTTTACACCATTCGATAGGATTTTATTCATAGATTTTAAAAATATACATTTTGTTCTCCAAAACCTTTTAGTTTGGGAACAATTTAGGATTTTAACATGAAAAAATCCAATTATCTTTTTAATGGTTAATTAATACATCTTTCAATAACAGCTATCAAAGGTCATTATCAAAAACAATATCAAAGTCGAGTGACTGTAAAACACAAAAGTCATTAAAAACAAAACTTCAAGCTGTCTCAACATGTCCCCCGTTTTTCTGAACACAGCGATTTGCTCTTGCTGTCATAAAGAGTGGCGAATAAAATTTTGATTTTGTCTAAGATTATTTGCTGCGTCAACAATTTTACTTCTCAACTTTGATGAGACTCTGGATCTCAGTGGAGAAAAGTTTTTGTAGCATCTAAAGATTGCTCATATGATTGTTAGAAGTCCCCGTCTCACAATTTTTAACTTTATGATGAAATCACAAATTTAGTGTGTTCAATAACACCACGACATGTTCTTAATAAACAAAAGAATAATCGCACGTGAAATCTTACTTTTATTAACCATTAAGGAGTTAATGACCGTGACAGTTTAAAGAAATCCTTTTTACTACAAAGGTGTTGGACTAAATTATTTAACATATAGGTTTTTAAAATCCTTGAAAGAAATGCTGTCGAATGATGTAAAAATCTCTAAAATCTGATATATGTCTGAAAAGTTATAGCGTGTTAAAATCTCAGACCGAAATTCTCTGGGACACACTGTATAAACGAAACCACTTTTATAAGGATCTTCGATTTCAGGCTTCAATGATGGTAAACAGGTTTTCAGTTTTCTGAGAGTGAACACAATTCTACAAGGGGCGCTGATCTTTCGTAGCGATTGCTCAAAATGATCTGATAACTTCCCGCGATGTTGAATGAACAATAGTGACCTTAAGCAACACGACGGCATATTAAAAATGACGGAATAATTGATCAAGGGGACTGGAAAGAGCACGTTTTTACACCGTCTTTGAATTTGCATTTAAGCAAATACGCTGCGACGGTAGCAAAATTTCTCGCATCTACATGTAAACAAATATGGCGTCGTTTAGACAGACAAGAGTGCACTCCTTTTAGCATACTGTGATAGGATCATTGATGCTGAAGAATTTGCCTTGTTGTATGATATAAACACTAGCAAAAATTATGACTACCCGTACTGGTCTTACCCGAAATTTGATCTAGAAAACTTAACTGATATAGAGTGTAAATTAGAGATGAGATTTTTCAAAGCGGATGTTTATAGATTAGCAGAAGTCTTTCGTATCCCTGAAGAAATAACATGCTACCATAGATCTGTATTTAACGGAATCGAAGCACTTTCAATTTTTCTGAAACGCTTTGCATACCCTTGTAGATATTCAGATCTTGTTCCACGCTTTGGCAGACCAGTTCTCGAATTATGTATGATGTCTAATACTGTAATAAACTTAGTTTACGATAATTTTGGTCACCTGTTACGAAATCTTAACCAACCTTGTCTAAGCCTGCAAAACTTAGAAGCATATGCAGACGCGATTCACGATAAGGGAGCTGCTATACAGAATTGCTGGGGTTTTGTAGATGGAACAGTTCGCCCTATCTGTAGACCAAACTCCAGAATACAAAGAATTTTATACAATGGTCACAAAAGGGTTCACTCTATTAAATTTCAATCAGTTGTAGCACCAAATGGCCTCATTGCAAACCTGTATGGTCCAGTAGAAGGGAGGAGACACGACAGTGGAATGTTAGCAGATTCAAATTTATTACCCCTATTGCAACAACAATGTTACAGGCAAAATGGAACTTCTCTATGTATCTATGGTGACCCAGCCTATCCACTGAGGGCAAATTTACAAGCCCCTTTCAAAGGGAACAGAATAACTCCTCTACAGGATGAATTTAATAAAACAATGAGCAAAGTACGTGTCTCTGTAGAATGGATATTTAAAGAGATCATTAGATATTTTGCATTTTTGGACTTCAAAAAAAATTTAAAGTTACAATTAAGTGCAGTTGGCAAAATGTATTTGGTATGTGGGCTTCTGACAAATGCACATGTTTATTTATACAAATCTCAAACTTCAGAATTCTTTGATGTAGAGCCACCCACAATAGAAGAATATTTTATGTAAAAACTGTATTAGTCAAGAAATTGGTGACTACAAAAGAAAATTTATTGTTAAAAACTCATAGTCTGTTTCATTTCTTTTACACTTCCAAGAATTCTATTTTTATTTCATTAAGAAGATCCAAATATTTGAATTTTATGTTTTCCTGAAAAACAAATTCATTGCCAAAATGTTTATTACAGAAAAAAGAGGGCAAATGGCTGAACAAAAAACAGAGGTACCATCATTCAGTTAAATCAGAGAAAAAAGGAAATAATTTGCATGTTTGCAAATTTTATTTCATTCTAACAATTTTGAAATTTCAATTTTCAAAATCAAGTTCCAGTAACATAACATTCCCCAAATTTGGACAAAGTAACACAAGATAATTTTAAGACACAAGGTCTAATAACATAAAGTACCCCAAATTGGGATAAGTAACAACATAATTTTTAAAAAATGTAGTCCAGTAACAAAAAATTTCCAAAACTGGGTCAAGCAACTTGGTAAAATGTCCAAAGTAAGTTTGTAACAAAATATTTCAAAAATAACATCCAGTAGAAACATTTTTAGAATGATCCAAAATGTTACTACATTTTGTCAAAAAATAAATCAATAATAGGAAAATATCAAAGTCATTTTAACATCATTTTTTACTTTTAATTATCTCCGCCATCATGTTCATCATTTGCATATTTGTTTGCATAACAGATTGTAATAAATTATTTTGGTGTTCTTGAGAGGCCTGAAATTTTCGCTCCTCCAAATCTAGCTGCTGCTTTCTAAGTGAGAGTTCTTCTTCTCTCATGACAGTTTCTTTTTCAAGTTTACTTTGTAAGAATACTAACGTATCAGTTCCAGAACTTCTTGACTTCTTTTTCCCCTTGGAGCATTGTTGTTGTTCCTCTTCAGATTTGCGCTTCAAGGTTTCAAGGGCATCCATACGTATGGACTCAGCAAGCTTTCTGTCTTCTTCATTTTTTTTATCCTCTTTTTCTATCACAATAGAACTCTCGTTTTCTCTTTGAATAATGTCTTCAAGTGTTAAGTCTAGCAACTTTACTTTTGGACTTATTCCAGTTGCAGCTCTTTCTTGTCGTTCTCGTGCTTCAAAATTTGCTTTTATTGTATTATATCTGTCTCTAACTGCCCTTTTATCAACTTTGAAGTTCATTGTCTCTATGGAATTCAAGTTATCTGCAATTGTCTGCCAGGCATTGCCTCTCTGCTGAGAGCGTACCTTAAATTTATATGGTTCGATTAACAATATTTCTCTGCAGAGTATTTCATCCTTATCGTCATTCCATACCATTATTCTTTTTCTTGATTGTTTTTCATGTTGATTCAACATTGGCTGCTGATCTTCTTTTTGTTGTTCTTCTGCCATATTTGTTTTTATAACATGTAATTAACTGTCTACGATATATAAATACATTTTGTTAAAAATTTTTTCTACATTTGGCTCTATTTGTTTATACTTTTCAAGTCATGCTTTTTTTGTGATAAGAAAGCATTCCTCAAAGATCAGAAATAGTTAAATTTGTTAAGATCAAACACATTTGCAGCAACCTGCACGATTTAAAATGGCCATAACAGGAATTTTACAACTGAAAATACAAAAAATACATTATACACATTGCACTTCTCACTTCACGTTTTTAGTGAACGTCATTTTCGCTTTATGAGGTCTTCGACTTAAGCTCGACCGTATTAATTCTAGGAATCACCCTTCAACACACATGCGCATCCCGTCTTAGACACCTTCTCGTCGTATTTGCTTAAGGTCATTATTAACTTTACTTCCAGTACCTCGATTTCTTCAATCTTGTTGTTATTCTCACTTTCATTTTGCGTCCTTCTGTAACATTCCAAAATCTTTCCTAACGTATCATGAATGATGGAGTCGAAGAAAGGCGATGGGTATTGATTGAGAAAGGAACTTTTCAAAGCAAAAGTTGATTTAATGGCAACAAAGGAAAGACTTGACGAATGTCGGGAGACAATGAGACAGAATATAAATATCAAAATTATTCCTTCTATAATACTCCATGCAAGGCTTGATATTGGATCTTTCAAGAACAAACTATCTACAAAACTAAACAGCAAATTAGAGGGACTATCCACTGAACAAGAAAAACCATTGTTTAACGTGAACAATACAGTTATGTGTTACGACCTTTCAAAAATGCCACCAAAATACGTTTTGCATACACTCGCACTCGGTCCAAGAAATCCAACACTTGATTCTTTCAACAAGAATGTTCTGTTCTGTTCTGGCAGAATTATATGAATTCATTCGATTCTGCAGATGTAACGAAATCAGTGAAGAAACCATTACCGACATCAATATAAAAACGATCGGATATATCAAAAAGTGTACCAAGCAGAAATCATCACGAAATATTCAGTTGACCAAACGTTACTTAAACGATTATAAACTCTTAGCTATTCCATTATATAAAGGGATAGGTATTTGCATAATGGGTATAGAGACGTACAATGCCAAGATAAGAGAGATTATCAACTTACCGCAGTTTGAAAAGTGGGCTCATGATCGAAAAAACGCCAAACATCCTATACTGAAGGAGGAAGAGCGAGTTGTCGATATGTTAACAAAGCTGTTAGAAAATGGCAAAGTTACACAACAGTTTTTCGATAAACTGAAACCTATTGGTAGTCAGCCAACACGCCTTTACGGTCTTGCCAAAATCCACAAATTGAGTGTACCACTTGATGCTTTCCATGCCAGGATCTGCTTATTACAAAATTGCACGCCAAGTATCCAGTTGTTGTCAGTCATTGAGGAATGCAATATTAACGCATCTACTAAATGCATCTCCGAGAATTTACCAACACTAAATTTGAATGAGGGTGTAGAACTTGTGAGCTTTTATGTTAGATCATTGTATACAAATGTACCACTTCAGGAAGCTATAGATGATTGCATCAACTTGCTGTACTATGGAAAATACGAATGTCCACTTGTTGATCGTGGTACTTTCAAACAACTAGTTTCTCTGTGCAGTTGCAATGTATTGATGTTAACTTGTGACGGCTTCTATCGCCAAGTCGACGGTTTGGCAATGGTTAGTCAGTACATAGCCAAACTTTCATGAGAGTTTGCAGAGAGCAAAAAGTGTTTTAACAAACAATCAATACCCATCGCCTTTCTTGGACTCCATCATTCATGATATGTTAGGAAAGATTTTAGAAAGTTACAGAAGGACGCGAAATGAAAGTGAGAATAACAACAAGATCAAAGAAATTGAGGTACCGGGAGTAAAGTTATTGTTCATTCAATATCGCGGGAAGTTACCGGATCAGTTTGAGGAATCGCTAAAAAAGATCGAAAGATCGTGTAGAATTGTGTTCACTCTCAGAAAACTGAAAACCTGTTTACCCATCATTGAAACCTGAAATCGAAGATCCTTACAAAAGTGGTGTCGTTTATAAAATAAGCTGTTCACGATGTAGTTCGTGCTATGTCGGCCAAACAAGCCGACATTTGTTCACCAGGACGAAGGAGCATCGAGGCAAAGGTCCAGTAAAAGCCCATTGGGAGAAATGTTACGATCGCGAGCTCTCAATGATTGACATGGAGATTCTACAGTGTGTCCACCAGAAAGTGGGCACCTTGTTTAAAACACAAATAACTTTTCGAATCTTCAACAATACAATGCGGTTTTTATACCGTTGGATAGAGGATTTTTTGAGCTTTCCAAAAATATAAGTTGTTACTTATAGAAATTTTTATTTTAAAGAATATTAAGTATTTTTTGTTTCGATACGGTTGTCAATTTTGTAATGATCAATAAAACAGACTTTTAACGAGCAATAGAGATAGGAAAGTGCCGATGTTGGCCCAAAATTGTATCTCGATCATATGATTTCGGGAATTTCCCTACTATAGCTAATATTATCATCATATAAGATCTTTGTTTTCATAACGCGATACGAGTTATGAAACGTATTATATTTGATTACGTAAGCAGTTTCTATTATTATAACCACAAATTACTCATAATTGTAAACAATTAAATATCTCATAAAATGTAGTAAAAAGCAGTTTGTAGTAGTTTCATTTTTATAACATAAATGAGCTAATAATACATATGACATACAGATCAGCGTAGTCTAGTGGATAAGAACGCTAACTTGTAACAACAAGGTCGTGTGTTCGATCCCCACTCGGTCTCTCATGTCCTGGTTGAAAAACTTGCATGAGTGCGCACTTCCCCGCAGTTGCGTTGGATATATCGCGGTTTGGGTAGACTTCGGTCTGGGTGATTAATCACTGTCAGGTTTCACTGGTCCACAGAGACATTCAGGTTACCGTCAAATCGATCGAAATTCAACATAAACGTCAGGGCTTGAAGGTGTTAGGATGAAGCTAAACTACTATCACATGTGGCTGTCGGTACAAAACCCTAGGGGGTTCTCCTAAGGAGTTTTGTTTTCAATAATAATAATAATAATACCATATACTAAACATCGTGGTAATCGCTAAAACCAAAGCTATTTTCTCTTCTTCATGAGATGGGAGTGAATCTGTTTGAACTTTCTTTTGTGAACTTTTATTTTTTGTTTGTGTTGGAGAGCTAGTCACTTTGGGTGAAATATGATGCTCTTGCATAACATTAATCATTTTGTTTCTTCCGAGGCTCAAGTTGTCATTAGATATGAGAATTTTATTATTATAACCAGACACTCCCGACTTGATGTTTAGATTCATGTCACTAGGTAACATGTAAATACCTTGTCCAACAGAATAATCAACTTTGCTTGAAGCGTAATTTAAAGTATCTTGATAACGTTTAATGTCATCTTGAATATCAACTCTGCGGTTAACAATGTCTTCAAAGTTGTTCATAAAAACTCTTTGAGCTGTCAAAGAGCTTGAATTATTACCTAAAATAGAAGAACGAGCTGAGGCTTGCGAACTAAGAACAAGATAAGCATATGCTCTAACACTCTCTGAAATTTTTACAAGACCTGTTTTTGTAAAGCCTTTAGATTTTTCTATAATCCATCGTGTCATGGAGTCGTCTGTGAAATAACTCACACCTGGCGTTGGATAGTCTCTACGTCTTTTTAGATACGAGCTGTAAAAATATTGCCCTTTGTATTTTTTAGGATCAGAATCGACACCATATTCACTACAGATTTTTAAAAACTCTTCTTTGTTATAAGGATTATCGTATTGGTTGAAACTATCTTCAAAAGGTAGAGGTGTCTGCAGACGCTTAATGATTCGTCTAATATGATAATAGACGTGAAAACGATATACTGCTCTAATCATAGGAGTAGAGCGACCTTCTTTCAGATGTTCAGAACTGACCCCACAAGCACTTGAAGGACACCAAGTGACAAAATTGAGTTGGGTTTGCCATAATTTAAACGGTTGTTCCTGCCAAATTTTCATACGTTGATCATTTTCATCCATTTCGTAATTAGTAAATATATTTGGAAAAGTTGCGGGGAAAGAACCGCTCTCAGAGACGATAATTGTTTGTTTGTATAAATCTTTAGCATTCAATATCTGAAGGTATTGCCCTCCATTTGGTTTATAAAGCGCGTTGGGAACATATTTAAAAATATTCTCCATTATTATTTAATAATATTATCTTCTATTTAATACAAGAAAATGTATATCACAGCAAATCTCGTAAGGGGTGAGAAGACCATATATCTACCTTACCCCATTCGAAACATGGACGGTTCGAAAGAGATCGCATTATGTGAGATATTTGGAGACACCTTCACCTATCAAATCACAACACCGATAACATTGAAAACGTCTGACGATGGGAAAGTTGAAAAGTCGATACCAAAACGAAAATTCACTGGCAGAGAATTGAACGCGTTTTTAGCAGGCACCTTTTTAGAAGGTGATATAGAACTTAAACCATTAGGCAAATACTCTCAAATAATCAGAACAAATACGCTAGCTAAAATAACCAAAATGAATTTACATCTCTCTGAACTCGACAACACTCAAAATCTTGAGGATGGAAAGCTAAGCGATATTCTACTAACTATTCCCATCGATAAATATAGTGACTTTACACATACTGAGCCTAAAAATCCTCATTACAAAAAACTAAAAAACGGTGTATTCCAGTCTCTCACATTGAGACTGACAGATCAGCATGGTGGTATACTAAAAGAAGATCTGGGTACAACCGTTGTTTTGTACATCCGCTAAACCGAGATAAAAAGTAAAAAATTAATTATATATCATAATTAATAATGGAGTACGGAAAGAGGTTAAATCCAGAACGTTCACTTAGAACTGCCCACGGTGTAAAAGGTTCTCGTCAAAAAGTAATTGTCACACACAATCCGAGTGAGATCGATCAAAATCAGTTATTATTGGTTAGGTTTACAAATTAAGGAAGTGATGATGTCATTATCCCAGGAACAACGAATCTAAGTTTTGATATTGAACTCGAATCGAAAGCTGACTCAAAAAGAACATTGGTCAGTAACATTGGGAGAGCTATCGTTAAAAAGTTGGCTGTCAAGTTCGAAGGTAACGAGATATTGAGCATCGATGACTTTGATCTTTTTGGGTGTTACAGAGATTTATGGTTAACCAAGTTTGAAAAGAGAAACGCGATAAGACAGGGTATCATCATCGACGATGGGTGTACAGAGAATTGTATGAAATTGAGGATTGGTGCTTCTGATAAAGACACCACTGATGCAGAAGACAAAGCCATTGCTGACACCTATAAAAACAAGTTTGTCATTCCACTCGACTTTGAGATGCTAGATAGTACTATCCCATATTATCAAGCGGGTTTAGGGAATAGGTTATGCTACGAGATCACATTTAACGACTATAACCGAGTTATTTATTCTGACCCTCTAGATACTGCCGCAGGTCAAAAACGTAACCCAGACGGTAAATACAAAATATCTAACATCTCACTTGAATATGAGCTTGTGACACAACCCAAGTTGGCTAGACAAATCGCTTCTGAATATCAAAACATGGCTTTGCTCTATGATAGGATTTTGCGGCACAGACAAATTAGAGTAAACAAGTCAGACACAACGTGGAATTGGTCATTCAACACACCAGCCAAATCTTTGAAGGGTATCTTAGTTCTGTTTGAAGAAGAAAAATCCTACAAACGAGAAACCTGCAAATTCTACAATCCAAAGATCAAAAAGGTATCAGTCATCGTCGAGGGTAAGCCTAACCAACTTTTTGCTCAAGGGATGCAGCCGTTTGAACAATACAATGAGATTTGCAAGTATTTTGCTGAAGGAAAACCAAAAGATAATAGCGTCGGTGAAAACCGAAAGCGCTTAGGATTACATGATGTAAAAGTCTCTGATTACTTGACAAACAAGTATGCTCTATGGTTAGATTTCAGAACAATTGATGAGAATGCCTTGCATGGGACCGGTCGAAAGATTGAAAATGCGAGTGAAGGCATCACTTTACAGATTGAAAAGACCGCTGAAACTGCAGGAAACTTAAACGCATATATATATCTAATAATGGATGCTCAATTAAACATACAAAACGGTCAATTTATGTCTACATTATATTAGTAAAATGGATACACTTTACATGAAAGAGCCTCACACAGCATTATTCGTTGGACCAACATCGTGCGGTAAAACGGATCGTGTTGTAAAATTATTAGAAAATCAATACTTTGATCACTTTGATTTCATCGTAATTATATGTCCCACCTTGAGGTGGAATCAGACTTACAGAGATCGAAAGTGGTTCTGGAATGACAGCTATGTGATTTTAATTGAGCCGGAAGGATCTTTGTATGAATGGATTAAGAAAATGGACTTTTTCTGTGCTGGATACAAAACCTTATTTCTGATTGATGATATCATAGCTGATGAAAAATTGGACACAAAAAGAGAAACCCTTTGCTCGAGTTGACAATTAGTGGTCGCCATCGAAACCATTCGCTATGGTTACTTACACAATCATACACGGCTATACCTAAAAATTTACGACGGCAAGCTAAAATGTTATATGTGTGGTATCCAAAAGATAGAAACGATCTAGCCACCATTCATGAAGAGAACGATGTCATTGAATCGCAAGAAGAATTGAAAAATGTCAAGGAAAAACTGAAAGAAGGGAAACACACGTGCCTAGTCATGAGAATGGAACATCCAAGAACATATGCGATTTGTTAAACAGGTTGACGTTATTTGTTACATGACTCTTGTAACAAAAAAACTGTAAGACTACTATAAGACTACTGTAAGACTGTTATAAGACTACTATAAGAGAATAATTTACGTCTCAATACAGGTTCTAGAATTTTACCAATATGTTTAATCCTTGATTCAAAGCGTACTCTGTCAACAGCAGCCTCTATCCAGTTACTTCTACGAGATTCACAAGCAGGGATATAATGGACCATTACTATATCATTAAAAGTAACCCTTTTTGTATCTTGATGGGAAAATATAATATCATCATCTGAGGATTCATCATCATCGAACATAATTGTTTAAGTAAACAATGTTTATTTATTTAACAATGTTAGAATATATTATTAAACATCGTCATCCTCTTATAATTATTTTGTCAACAAACTTATAAGAAGATAGCAAACTCTTATACAGCAAATTTCAACAAAATTATAAGAGAGTATAAGAAAATTATAACAAACACAACGAAATGATAGAATATGTCAACTTCGTGTTATTAAGCATACTGCTGATCTCGCTATTTTACTTTTATTTTGTGTTAAAAAAATACCTCTCTCTATTAAAAATGGCGGAAACAGCGATCGATAATTTAATCAACCAGAGTTATGATGTTCCGGGTGAATTTCCACCTTCAGATGGTAAAAGACAAAAATTACTCGAGTGTGTCTTAACTGGAAATAGCAAGCTATACTTAGGGAAAATGTACACGGAAGAGCAAATTAACAAACTCAAAGATGAAGAGGTAAAAAAACTTTTTAGTATCTACGAGGCTAAACTATCAGGTCAAATGGTAAAATCCTTGGGGAAATCACTGATACGTATTTATTCCATGGGGGCTTGTGCAACGTTAGGAATAAACAATCAAGATGCGTTGAGCAATGACCTGGAAACTGACTCCTTCTTAAACTCTGCCCTTCAAAGATTTACATGTGACTTATATTATAAATTCGGCTCATTATTAGCACCACTCAGTGTTGGACTTATTACCGGGAGGCATTATATCAATGAAAGGAATTTAAATAAATCCGATGATAATATAAATACAACAGATAATAAAAATGTCAGAAGAACAGACTCCCATTCAAGTGACAACGAAGAACCCAAAAAAGGTTGAAGCGGGTAAGAAGTTGGCGGAATACAACCGTAAAAAACGAGAAGAATTGAAACACATGTCACCTCAAAAAGAAGTGAAGAAGCCTGATGACTCTCTCACCAAACCAAATGAACAACCCATGAACTACACCTATGGTGTAGGTGGAATAATAGCTCTCGGTTTAGTTGGTGGATTTGCTTATTTTGTGTATAAAAAGAAAGATCAAATATTACCCCATGGGTCACCATCCACCCCCCTTCCACAAAAATCTAAAATACCAGTGAAAATCAATAAACATGAAATGGAATAAAAAGAAAAAAATTGTATATATAACAAACATGGACAAGAAAAGTATCATCAACGATTTATATCATGCATCAGTCGTCTGCGTTTTCGCTATCGGCTACTCTATGCTAGGAAAAAAGGTGTTAAAAATGACACCTCCCTCTATTCAAAAGTTCGACTTGGAAGATACGGGAAAACTAGTTGCCATTATCGCCGCTAGTGAAGTGACAAAGGACTACTTAATCAAACAAAAGATTTTGCCTGAAAATATCAATATCTAAATATGGCTTCTATCGCAATGATGTTGGGTGGAGCTTTGGCTAACGCTTTGGCTTTCACAGGATCAAGCTATCTGTTTTCAAGTTTATCCAAAGACAGAATCGATAAGGAAAGAAAACGTCATGATTTGGCCATAGAAAAATTACAAAAAGCACAGATTGAATGGCAGCAAAAACGACAGGAAAGGATTGATTTCATCAATAAGCAGCTCATGCTCGAAAAGAAGGCTGATTCAAAATTCATAGAGCTAAATGATGCAATGAGAGAGTACAATAGTGTATTTAGTAATCATCTTGAACCGCTACCACGAGAGCCTGTATTGAGCGACTTTTATACACCGAGTCATGATCAACATGAAAGAGAGTTGGCTTTTATAGCTCTGAGTATGCTCGGTATTGGTGGAATTGTGTGGTATTTTGAAAGATGAAGACCATCAACAAAAAAAAAAATTATGTTACACGATACATGTAACATATACACTTTCAGATGGTTACCGTCTAGTGACAAGGTATGTATAGATCAACCCTACAATCAGAGCCCATAAATTTTGACTTAACCAACCTACAACTTCTTTTGCTCTGTTCAATATCCATGATACGATAGACCCAATTATTCCTGGTAAAGCCTCTGCCGCTTTAGATGCTAATCTACCTAGAAGTGATGCTAACGCCTTGAGTTTATTTTTTATCCATTCCTTTGCACCGTCCTTTTTATCATCAGGATTTTGTGAGTGACTTACTGAGCTTCCACCTCCAGATGGTAACAAAGCTTCCACAAGAACACCTATAGCCATACCAAACGCTGTCAGAATGCTAACTAATGTTATACCTTGTTCACGGAATAGTGTTCGTATCCTTTCACCCAATGTGGTATCTTTGTCGAGGACTTTAGCAATGGTTTCTTTGATGCTCGTAACTTGACTGTTTAATTTACCTTTGAGAATATCAATGTTCCCTTTCCTAGCTTTCAACTCTTCACGTAATCCCTCCATTCTCTCTTCGACCTCTTTTCGTTGTTCATTTGTGTATGTTGCATCATTTTCCATTTCTTCCAACTTGTTTTTCTCCTTATCGATATGCTGTTCTATTCGAACCTTTTTTGCAGCCTCTTCCTGAAGACCTCCTCGTATGTTTCTCAGTGCTTTATCCAATCCTAACAGCTCACGCACAGGATATTCAAATAGATCGCCGGTCTGAGTTGTTTCATGATCGACCGATTGTTGTCTAAGCGTTGAAATTAAATCTTCCGTACTGTTCACCACATCACCGGACATATCTTCCAACTCTACATCGGTTGCTGTTGTGATTTTAGATGTCGAAGGAAGGTCTTCTGCTATTTTATTAAGCACAGCTGCCTGTCTGGCTGAAAATTTGCTCTTAGGTATATCATACCCTAAACTACGTAACCTGTTCTTACCCAATATGTCAGCTATAGTACCGATAGCCCTTAGTCTTCCATTGTTTGTCAATGGTTTGCTACTGTCTTTGTAGTATAATTCACCATCTCTGATTTCAAACTGATCGGTATATAACACCTCAGGTTTTTGTTGCAATCGTTCAGATAATTTTTTGTATATATCACCGACAAAACTTTTCAAAAGTTTAAACTTTTGATCTCCACCACCAAATGAGGTTTCACCCGTCGCTCCGCGTGTATCTATTTGTTCACCACCTGAAGTTGGTATGAGAGGAAACGTCTCATCGGTTGTTTCATTTGTCGTCATACCATGTTCTCCAAAAGGATCTATGTCAATGTCTGCCATTTTATTTATTTATTTAGAGGATAATTTATTATTAATTATGTTATAACAAACCTCTAAATATGAATGTTAAAATTTATCCAAAACTACCCACTGCTCCTGAGGATTTGAATGAGCAGGAAAAGTTTAACGCAAGCGTAATAAATTCAGAATTTGAAGAGTTGATAAAACTTAAGAACAAGTTTAGCATCAAGCTCAAGAGATACAACAAGGCGATAGAACGATCGATGCTACTAAATGCTAGCTCAAGCGCTATAACCATTGGCTCCGGCATCGGTTCAATTGCAACAGGGGCTACTATTATTGGAATGCCTATTTCTGCAGGATTAGGTGGTGTAGCCCTAGCCGGCTCTATCTGTACCGGACTTACCACAGCTGTCATCAAAAGATATCAAAAGAAAGTAGAAAAAGTGATAAAATTATATGATATTGTTACATCCTCAATCGCTGTGTTCGAAACTAACATAAGTCAGGCGCTGACTGATGGAAGGATCAATTACAAAGAATTCCAGGTTTTGCAGGGAACATATTACAAAGCTTTAGAAGGACTCAGTTCTACAGATAGAAAGATGGAGACTGAAACCCAAAATCAATTTCAAAAAAGTTTGATGGTAGAACTCCAAAACTTGAAAAAATCCATAACCGAAAATGGTTACTAGGATGTGTGGTTATGTGTTCCTCAATTTGAAAAGTGATAAATGAAACTTATATAAAGAGATATGATCACAAGTATATAGACAATGGAATTTCCAACAGTTGAAACATTTGAACAAATAAACGAACAATCTACATCGATCATAAAGTGGAGGGATCTACCTGAAAACGTGATTTATCATGTTAAATTTGTTTCTACAAAGGCTATGTATGCAGAGGTGCAAGACGGAACAGGAAATATATATAAGGTGTGGTTGCCTGAAAGACTTTCCATTGAATTAAATGATTATGGTTGGAGCTCTAGAGAGGCCTTTGTCAGACCGAAAGGTCTCAAACAATCTCAAAAGAATCCGGAAAGACAATTCTTTGATTATGACATTATATGGCGTTAGATAAAATCTCATCGACTCATCTTTACTAGAAACAAGTAAAGATACTTTTTGTATGAGATGTATGATTCACCAACCTTGCACATAATCAGGAGGTAGCTCTCTTTCCTCAGGTATCAACATCAACTCTTCTTTCACAAAAGATCGTTCAGGTCCATCTTGAAGGTAATACATTACACGGTTACCAGGTTGCTCTATTACCTCACTCAATCTATATGTCTTCTTTGACCATATCCTATCTGTTGCTCTTTTTCGATGGTCATCGTGCTCTTCACCCGGTTGCAATAGATATCTATACAAACCATCTTGAGGTAGCTCTACTTCAGGTGGATAGCTCTCACGTTTAGTGAGAGGCACCTCTTTCAATTTGACAGCATCTTTCGGTTTCATACCGATCATCTGCGTCTTCGTATCGTTTAATCTATTCACAAGTTTATACAAATATTTGACCCACGTAGATGATACCTTTTCCGAATCGTTCAGTTCTTGAGCATCTTGTATTTTGAATAAATTTTCAGCAAGTATCTTGTTCAATGCCTCAACAAAAGCTGTATGGGTATGCTTATATTTAGTAGTTGCTCTTTTAATTTCAACATTATTCTTCTCCAACAATTTTGATACATCCGCTTTCAATTCTGAACCGTTATCACATTGAAATACTTTTGGATAGTTTAAGGGTCCAACCTTGTAGATGTCTTCGATCATAGCGGCAACCTCTTTCGCTCTCTTAGTATTCAAAGGTCGAGCCACCTTATAGCGTGAAGCAACATCGATACCAGACAAAATGTACTTGTATTTATTACCATACAACATATCACTAGGCATATACAATATATCAAATTGATGAATCTCATTCGGTTTAGTTACCTCATAATGTGAACGTTCAACATGTTTCGGTGCTGGTAAATGTACTTGCCACAAAGCTTGTTTTGATAGCCACTTCTTAATTACCTTCGGTTTGAAGTCGAATCCTCTTAGATTGCGAACAGCCTTTTGCCCTTTCCATAAGTTTTGAGGTTGATAATAAATCTCTTGAAGTTTAATGTCTGACATTTTATTTATAAACAACGTTTATTTTAGCTCATTTTTTTTTAACAAAATGACACGAGAAAAGTGACTTAAACGTTGTTTATTATCTTTATATAAAGCATAAACATAAACATGACCGACAAAACAGAATCAGATTACAAGTCAATGACTCGTGACGCTTTACGAAAATTATGTGCGTCACGAAAAATAAAATATGCTAACCTAATGAACAAAGCTAAATTACTCGAGGTGCTTGAGAAAAATGATGAGGATCCATCTTATATTCTCGATCCTGATACGAAACAAACGGTTAATAAATACTGTTTAAACTGGATAAAAAATAACAGAGAAAAATATCTCAGCTCTCAAAAACGTTATAACGCTAAGAGAGAGAAGAGAGTTTACAAAAAATAAATAATTGACCTCGCTTTTGTTACTTAATCAACGAGTAACAAAAATAGAACACAAAGGTTACGAATCTTTTGGATGAAAAATTGGAAAATGATAATTGAAAATTTATAAAAGTGATTTAAAAAGATATAATCGTGGTATATATTACACAAATAATAATTATACAATATGACTTCACGAAATACTGTTGTTGAATTAAAAGCTCTTGCAAGAGAACGCGGTCTACATGGCTACTCAAAACTCAGAAAAGCTGAGTTGATCGAATTATTAGCAAACCCACCTGTCCGACCTGTTCCGCTACCAAGACCTGCTAGGTTTAACCGACCTGTTCCACCACCAAGACCTGTTCCATTTATTCCTACCCAACAAGATATGGATTTGTTTGAGCAGCAAGAAATGACAAAAAATAGACCTCAGGTAAAAAGCAAGTTGGATGAGTTGAAGGAGTGGTTGGTAAGTCATACACCTAAACCTATTCGTGAGAAAGTGAGTAGCGCTTTCAGAGAGATGAAGAAGAAGATTCTCAATCTCTACAAGAGGAAGAATGATGAAAAAGATGAAAAATTAGTGAAACCAAAATCGTTTGTCCCCATTGAAATGGCGTTTGAGGGTTCTTACAAAAGGTTCAAGATAAACTCAGATGGAAAAAAGGATGTTGATTCGTTTCTCGAAAAGGTTCGACCCATTTTAAGTGATCTGATTATGAGAGAACTCAAAAATAAAAAATCAATAAAAATTCAAGCAACTGTGTGGATCAAATGGAGAAAAGAAGATCTATCCAATCCTGAAGCAACAATCTACGTCGATAAGGCGTTCAATAGCAATATGGAAACAATTCACAATGAAAGCGATATATCTGATGTTATTAATAAGATGTTCAATAAGATAATCGAACAGGTTGAAAACCCTGCGTTACCTCAATCCGGCTTTGTTATCGATAAAATTTTAAATATTGATGTGGACTTTCACAAACTAAAACTAACGAGAGGCAGCTCTTACTTACCGCTACCTAAGAATTTCAGTGGTAAGAAATCAGTGATCAATCCGCATAACGAAGATGATGAAGAGTGTTTCAAATGGGCTGTTACTGCTGCTTTGAACCACAATGAGATTAAGAAAAATCCACAAAGGATAATGAATCTCAAGAAACACATTGATAAATATAATTGGGAGGGTTTATCGTTTCCAATGGCGCTAAATAAAATAGATTTGTTTGAGAGGAGGAACCCTGATATCGCTGTGCATGTTTTAACAAAAGACGAGAAAGAAGGTATCTATATGTGTCGTAAGTCGAAGCATCTTGATCGCAAAGAAACGGTTGTTTTGTTTTTACTATGTGAAGAGGAAAAGAGACATTATATAGCTGTAAAGAACTTGAGCGGTGTCTTGAGTAAGGTCAACTCGAATCATGAACATAAGGAGCATTATTGTTTGAATTGCCTCAATGGATTCTCAAGTGAGAAAACACGAGATGAACACTTTGAATATTGTAAAAATAACGATGTTGCGAAGATTGAGATGCCAAATGAGGGTAGCACCGTTAAGTTTCATGACGGTCAGTACCAGCTCAAAGCCCCTTTCATAATGTATGCTGATTTCGAAGCTTTGTCAAAAGAGGTTTGTAAAGAACCGCGTAGCGTTATTGGATCATCCACTAAAAAGGTTGGTATACATATCCCCACAGGCTTCTGTTGTTATAGCAAATTTGCTCATGGTGAAGTTTCAGACCCTCTAACGCTTTATCGAGGTGAAGACTGTGTTTTACGTTTTGTGGATCATGCGGTAGGTGAAGTGAAAAGGCTATACAATATGTTTCCTAAACAGAGAATGCGAGACCTTACATATGAAGAGGAACAGGGATTTATTGATTCAGATAAATGTCACATATGTATGAAAGAATTTGAAAAAGATAATATTAAGGTTAGGGATCACTGTCATTTTACTGGTAAATTTCGTGGAGCTGCACATCAGTCTTGTAATCTCCGTTACAAAGTGCCTAAATACATCCCGATCGTCTTTCACAATCTGAGCGGATATGATGCTCATCTATTTATCAAAGAACTAGCCAAACAGTATGGAGATGAAGGGATTGCCGTCATCGCTGAAAACAAAGAAAAATATATCTCTTTCTCATTGGATGTTAAGGTTGGTGAATACATTGATAAAAATGGGGTGACTAGGGTTCAAAAGATACAGTTGAGATTCATCGATAGTGTGCGTTTCATGGCTAGTAGTCTGGATAACTTGGTAAACAATCTATCCGACGATCAGTGTAAAAACCTTCGAAAATTCTTCAAGGGTGATGAGCAATTCAAACTATTGAGAAGAAAAGGAGTTTATCCTTATGAATACATTGATTCTTTTGATAAGTTTAACGAAACTAAGCTCCCACCGAAAGATGCTTTTTACAGCAAGTTGAACATGAAAGGTATCAGTGATGCTGATTATACACATGCACAGAAGGTGTGGAAACACATGAAAAATAAAAATATGGGTGCGTATCATGATCTCTATCTCAAGACAGACGTTCTATTGCTTGCTGATGTTTTTGAGACTTTTAGGGAAACATGTATAACAAACTATAAACTGGATCCTGCACATTTTTACACTGCTCCAGGATTAGCTTGGCAAGCATGTTTGAAAAAGACAGAGGTTGAGCTGGATCTGTTGTCAGATATGGATATGTTTCTCTTCGTAGAGCAAGGTATTAGAGGAGGTCTCTGTCAGGCTGTTCATAGACATGCTAAAGCTAATAACAAGTATATGGATGCTAAATATAAGAAGACTGAAGAAAGTAGCTATCTCCAATATCTTGATGCAAACAATCTATATGGATGGGCTATGATTCAGAAGCTACCGACAGGGAATTTCAAGTGGGTAGATGCTAATAAATTTACCGCCGATTTCATTTCAAAGTTGACTGAGAAAGACGGTAAATATGGTTATCTTCTTGAAGTTGATGTGAACTATCCTCAGGAGCTTCATGATTCACATAACGATCTTCCGTTTATGCCTGAGCGAAAGAAGATCAATGGTGTAGAAAAGCTAACTCCATGTCTTTCAGACAAGAAGAACTATATTATTCATATCCGCGCACTTGATCAAGCGCTGAAGCATGGTCTTGTTCTTGAGAAGGTTCATAGAGTACTGAAATTTAGACAAAGTGCATGGTTGAAGCCGTACGTCGATTTCAACACCAATTTGCGTACTAAATCAAAGAATGACTTTGAAAAGGACTTTTTCAAGCTCATGAACAATTCAGTCTTTGGTAAAACTATGGAGAATCAACGTAAACATAAAGACATACGCTTGGCTACCAAGAAAGAACAATATGAGAAGCTGGTGATGAAACCTAGTTTCAAGGGTAGTATCTGTTTCAGTGAACATTTGATGGCTGCTGAAATGCAAAAGATCAAACTCGTGTTGAACAAGCCGATCTATCTGGGACCTACAGTTCTTGATTTGTCAAAGACGATTATGTACGAGTTTCACTATGATTACATGAGACCAAAATATGGTGACAATCTAAAGCTCTGCTATATGGATACAGACAGCTTTGTCTATCACATCAAAACCGACGACTTCTACAAAGATATTGCTGATGATGTAGCTTTGAGATTCGACACTTCAGCGTACGATAAGAAAGATAATAGACCTTTACCTATAGGTTTGAATAAGAAAGTCATCGGTCTAATGAAAGATGAGTTGGGTGGTAAGATAATGACAGAGTTTGTCGCTCTAAGAGCGAAGACATATGCATATAAACAGCTGGATGGAAAAGAAGACAAGAAGTGCAAGGGAGTCAAGAAGTGCGTAGTAAAGAAGACCATGGGGTTTGATGATTACAAGAGATGCTTGTTCGATGGTAAGAATGTTTACAGAGAACAGATGACCTTTCAATCGATTAAGCATGATGTTCACACTATAAAAACAAACAAACTCGCTCTCAATGCGGATGATGACAAAAGAATTATTGTAAAAGATGGTATTGCTACATATGCTAGAGGACATTATAGATATGTATAAGATAACAAAGAGGTAAGAGGTAAAAAAACAAAATAAACGATACCTATGGATATTGACTTTGAAGATCTTTTTGACTGCATCGATGATCTGTGTGTGTCTGTGCGTTATATGTATTGTTAGCTTATTTATATTATAAAGTTTAAACTGCTACAAACTGCTTTTACTACAATCGGGTATTTCCCCATGGACATTTTTATGAGATATTTAATTGTTTACAATTATGAGTAATTTGTGGTTATAATAATAGAAACTGCTTACGTAATCAAATATAATACGTTTCATAACTCGTATCGCGTTATGAAAACAAAGATCTTATATGATGATAATATTAGCTATAGTAGGGAAATTCCCGAAATCATATGATCGAGATACAATTTTGGGCCAACATCGGCACTTTCCTATCTCTGCAATTAGCCTTTTGTTTCGTTGAAACAACCGCTGTTGGTGGTGTTGTGCTAATTTTGTCACGAATTTTTTTAGAAGGCACAAACTTTTTTTCATTGTGTATTTCTTAAATTTTTTATTATGATTTAATAATTTCATATTCCTAAAGCATTGCCAAAATCTTTATAAGCGAGAAAACAAACGTTTTATAAAATTCATTCAATCATAAGAAGAAAGTTTCATGAGTCTGTTAGTGAGGCTTTTAGACAACAGTTTCTGGGTAGAAATCCACCATCAAAAAGCACGGTTCAAAGTTCTTAAATCTTTGTAAAAAAGTTTTAGAAATGAAACTTCATGTTTCAAGCTTGTAAAAACGTAAAGTTTTCCTTGTATAAGCGCAGCTTTATTACAATATTTTAGTTTTATATGATTTCCCATGCTAATCGAGTCATTAACTCCTATTCAAGCAAGCGTTAATTGATCATTATTGATTTAATGTCATGGTTTCATGGTAAAATCGATTATATTTCCCGAAAATTTGTTTTTTCTATGAAAAAGGTCGTATATTTAGAAAGAGCAAAAAATTTTCTTTCTGTCAATATAAAAATTGAAAAAAACAAGGACGAAAAACAAAAGATATACCTATTGAAAGTTAGGTGCCCACTTTCTCTTGGAAACACTGTATGTTCAAGCACGAAATCTGTTAACTACCTAATGACACTTGAGGTGTTAATGATTAAAGCTTACAAGCCCGATCTCAACACAAAGGACGAACACAAAAGCCGTGCGTTTGTAATTAAGATATACAATGTGTTTCGTAATGTTGGAAAAGGAAATTTTAATGCCGTTTTTTTAAATGAATATACCGAATTTCAAAACAATTTTTACACCGTTGGAAAGCCATTTTGAAGTTCTTTCGGATAGTATGTTTTTGTGAAAAATAAAAAAGTGGTTTTTGAAAAAATAAGGAAAATGTCTTGGAAAAATGTAATTAAATTTTTAATGGTCGATTAAGATGTGAATGAAAAGAAAATATTTTTTGAAACAATGACAGCAATTTGGAAAACAATAAACAAATTTAAGCTGTGTGTTCACGAAAAACGTTAAACTTTTATGTTTTAAAATATCAAATAGGGGGTCTCAGCGCAAACATAAAATTAATGAAAAATTTGAATGGATTCAGTGTTTTGAAACAATAAGCACGATGTAATTAAACTACGTGCTAATCGACCATTAAAAATTTAATTACATTTTTCGATGACATTTTCCTTATTTTTCAAAACCCACTTTTCCATTTTTCACACAAATATACTAGCTGAAAGAGCTTGAAAATGGCTTTCTATTGATGTAAAAATTATTTTGAAATTCGGTATATTCATTTAAAAAAAACATTAAAATTTCTATTTTCAACATTACGAAACACACTGTAAGTTTGATTTCTCATTTCTCATTTTAACAATTGTATATATATATAAGAGTATGTGTGTGATGAATTTTATAGATGTTTTTCACTGTTTTTATCATGCTTTCAGATGACCTGATGATGGATTAAGTAATCCGAAATTTATTGTCAATAATTAATAATTACTCGTTGTTGGTATACTACTACTTCAATAGAAATTAATTAAAATTGTATTTGATCTGACATGAAACAGGCGCTACAGCGATTGCTAAAACGTGTTTGCGGTTGATGTTTTATTTTGCAATGCTTTTTTTTCTTAAATAGAAGTTGGTAATTGCAACATTCTGCTGACTTTTTCTGCAAATAGGTTCCAATCTGTGACAAAGCGTCTGGACGTACGATTCACTAGCAAACAAGTGGAAATCACGCATCCTTTTTTGCAGTTTAATAAGTTCAGATTTTAAGTCATCTAAATCATATTTTAATTCAAAGAAAGCATCTTCTGCGTCACTTTAAGATCATTCTTAGTCGTTTTTTTTTTTGAGAAAAAGCTTTGCCAAACATCTCCACATAAATATAGTAACATTTTTCCAAGATGAGACTAATACTGTAGATTATAGTGTTGTTATCGATAATCATGCAACCATAGAAGTTAAAGTATTCGTCCACGATACCTTACCTGCAGAGATTGTATCACCCTTTGGATTATCGATTTTGTGTTGGGTGACTGAAAGATTGGTTTTAATTTTCCAAATTCAGGATGCCCGGGACAGATGTTAATCTTGCAAAGAACATTATTGATATTAAATTATTTCTTGCACTTACCTTCTCAATCCCCAAACAGCTGATCTTTCACCATAGCCCTTCTTTGATCGCTTTAGGGACACTGTAATTGTTTGAAGTGTTTTAAACATCGTGGAAATTCCCAATAAATTCCCAAAAAATAACAAACATGGATAAGCTACGGCCCAGTGCATTTGCAACCACTAAAGAGTGACTCTCCCCTTACTCAGTTTTCAAGCTATGGGTTTTCCATTCTTTAAATTGAAAATCTTGCTAATTAAGGTACAGAAAAGGCCGAGCTTTTCTGTGTTTGCATACACTTTGTCTCCAGCTAATTCAATATCGCGGGGGCCCGGGAAACATGTAGAGTTAGGAGGCCGGGGTCGAGTTAGCGGGCGGTTTTTTTAACGCAACTTTTTTGTCCACCCCTATTATTTTGCTTTTATTAGGTTTGGACAGTATCTAAAAGAATTTAATAAGAAAAAACTAAGGTGTTTCTTAATTTAGAATATATTTTCATCATATAACAAGTTTCCAAAAATTAAAGTTCATTGATTGCATGATACTGTTGTGTAAGAATATTTACATATCCTGCTTTGCCAACAAAATGAAGTGTACATTCCACATGCCCATCTCCATCTCCTGAATTCACAGGATTTTGACTGACATTAACTCAGAAAGATGATCAAGGAAATAACAGAAACTAAAATTTTGAAAATATCGAGGTTTCTGTCAAGGGCTCGAAATATTTATATGTAGATGGGCGGGTGTCGAATTAGAAGTGTCGAGAAATTTCCATTCAATAACGTCGAATCTGGAAGAACCGAAAGAGTTATGTCGAGTTAGGTGGGCGTCAAGATAGCGAGAGATCGAGTAAGCGGGAGTAACTGTATTTATAATAAGACGCACTTGATTTTGAATCTTAAAACGTAAAGTGTATCTGGTAGTAGAAACATAATGTAAAACATGCCTTATTTTATTTCATGCCTATCCATTCCTTCAATAAAATTAAAATGGTTTGCATCAGGCTTTTACTTTTGGAGAAATGTAAGCTTCAGGATCGGTCTCATTTGTTCAAATACTTTTTGTGCTTCCACTGTATGAATGCAATGGCAAAGATTTCTCAGATGAACTTACTCTTGATAAGATCTTTGAACATAACGTACTGCCAGTGATTTTTTATAGACTTCACGAAGATATTATGATAGATTAACATGCTTAGAAGATGTTATGGACACCATAAAAAGATTAACAAACAGATGTGAAAATAGAGGCATGAAAAGACTTGATAGGAGACTGACAGGAGTTAATAGTGCGTGACAAAAATTGATTTTTTTTCTTCCCTGATTTTTTCCACATTTCAAAACTTTAATTTTTGAAAAGTTTACAGAATTTCCCATCGAGTGATATAAAAATCAAGTTTATTACAGCAAAAAATAAAAAGTTATTCACATTCAAAGATTTATGAAGACACACTGTATATATATACCTATAACTTACCTAAATCACCACACACATATTTATATAACTGAATGGAAAATTTTGGATTGTTGCATGATTAGCTGTGTATTGACTTTACAGGCAATTAGAAGATGTTTCAATTTGCTATTGTGATTAGGAAAGCCATAAAGGTCATTGACAATCTATATAACTTAAAAACAGATCAACATTAAAACAGTAAAATATTATCATCAAACATTACATTAAAACATTAGTAGACACACACTTCCGATGTTGGAGCTGAGGAGGAACCTTAAGCTGAGCTTCAGTATGCACAGCTTAAAAAGAATAACAGCCCATACATGAAACAAACTAGGATTTATTGTGTTTTCACTAAAAACAAACAAATATATATATACCTTTTTGACTCTTCTGTTTACAAAACGTTTAAATCTTCTTTAGAAAAGAATGATCACAGTTCAAGATAATTCGAAGTTTCTTCTATAGATATTTTTTCATCTTAATATATGCATAGCCACTGAGCCTAGAGGGGTAAGGCCGTACAAAATTGTTCAAACCATGCCTTCACGCATCAACGAGTGATTTAGTGCTGATGCAAACTTGCTCTCCGTCGTATGTTTCATAAAAAAAGAAAAGAAACAAAAGTTAAACGTAAAGCTTGACACACGCTACTGTTAACGCCTCAGAAATATTTTTGAACCTGTGTCTCCTTTTTATATTGTTTACTGCGTATGCGATTAATTACATTAATACCCATGCGCGCCCTCCTTCTTACTCTCCATCTAGAGTCGATAAGAAACTGCGTTTCCGACTATCTTCGACTGTCGGAAACTACGCTTCTTATCTACTCTTCCTTATCGAGGAAAACGAAAACAACATACCATCTTTCTATGGAGCATTTGGTCTCGCGGCGATTATCAGGCCAAAAAGATGTATTATAAGCCTAATGAAGAAGAAATCTGAAATCCTTTAGATTTGTTGTCTTTAATGTATCTGTTCATAGTTGTAGCTGAGTTCCACCTCCCACATTTCCCTATCAAACGCTCACTAACGTCATTATTCGCTGCTGTGGAAGTACCTCCTGATCGTAATGGGTGTAATCCGAATAGGTTTGACCTTCGACATTCCTTCTATAAATATTTTTCTTGCTCTAGAATAAGAGATAGAAGAATCAGCGTGAACATTTTAATATTTTGCTAACTCTAAAGATAAATGTTCACTGTGTATTAAATTTTGGATTTCCGCAACGCTTTTGCGATCACTACATTTTAGCGCCTACAGCCCGGCAACACTGCAGCGGTCGCCACATTTGGGCGTGAACTTCTCCGTTATACTGGAGCAGTTGCTACATTTGATCATGGAGGTAGAAAAAATAACAGTAGATTGAACTCTTTTGTTTTTATTCAAATCATCCGCGATGCGCTGAAGCAGGTTCTGTAGTCAAATGTCTCTTTAAATTTACCTCCGTTTTAGAAGAAGTCTCCGTTCTTGAATTTTAATTGGTTAAAATAACAATCGAAAATTGCATTACGTAATGTTATAAAGTTGTGCGCGGGCAGTACTTTTCATTTTAAAATGGCTTCCAAGGATGAGAGTGATGTTGAAAGTGAATTTGAATTTGACATTGATGAAAATTTAGAGGTTGATGCTACACAATGGAAATTTTTTAATGATTTTGAGAGCAAGAAAGTTGATTTTGAAGAATTAGATGATGCGTTACTGATAAAAGAAACAGCTTCAGTTGATATTCCTCTAGTTGTGCCTCAGGAGGAATTTCCTTTGGTGGCCGAGGAATTTCCAAAAGAATACAAAATTGAATCGAAATTCATTTGCCCCAAATGCCGCAGAAAATACAAAAAGAATTTTTTCTACGTAAAACACGTTTCTGTCTGTGGTAAGTTATTTGTTTTTGAGGAAAAACTTCAATAAAAGCTGCCAGTGATGAAAGTGCTTCAAGTGTTCGTTTGCTAGTTCTTATGAAAAGACTAAAGAAAAGTCACCAAAAACATCATCAAGTTCAGAAATTTCAAGTAAGTAACCTTGTATGTGTTTAAAATTTTAATATAATATCATTTCAATTTTTTGTTACGATAAGTCAGTTGTATTATATACATTACTAGTAACCCGTGTAAAATTTTTTTACAGGATTTAATCCATGTGAGCTGAACAGAGAGAAAGGCTTAGTATAATGAATTTTAGTATGATAAAGTTCCTCAATTGTTTGGAATGTAGAATGTTTAGAATGTAGTATCCCGTGTAGGACAGTGTGTAGAACACGGGTTTTAATTCATCAAAAAAAAAATACGCGCTGTGCATCCACTTTTTTCACTTTTTACATAAATTGTATAAATTGAAGATGCAATGCAATGGTTCCCCATGATTAAAAATATCTAACGTCAATACAGAAAAAAACACTCTTCAATCTTTTAATTAAAATTCTCTAGGTATTCCGGCTAAAGCATATTTAGTCCAGCAATGGAGTTATGAACAGAAAAACTTTTAATCAGAAGATCTGAAACACATCAAAATATTCGTAATAAATCTTTCACGATACGATATATGCAGTAGTAAAAATAAATTGTGCGCACAGGTAAACAACAAAAAGATTAAAATCGCTGTAATTTTTCATGGAATCCACACCCCAATAATAGCCAAACGCGAAAGTCATAAAAGTGTCAAAATGTGAATTAAAAACAATTGCTAAGGTAAAAACATTGTGACCAAACAATTTGATATCAGGCATAAACCAACAATGTAATTTTATTGAATAATATATTTCGAAACACTAGGTTCCATCATCAGATTCTTTCTAAAATTAAAATAAAAACAGTTTAAAAACAGTATAAACATTATGTACAAAGGTTGAAAGCTAACTTCGTTATCAACATCTATCTACAACCTAATTACTAATTCGTGTTGTTTATATTCGTCTCTCGTGTTGATTGACGGTTTCAACTCCCTGATGTATAATTGACCTCGATGATGACGCTAAGATCGTTACGTCATCGAAAGTGGGGTTGTTGTTACATCTCTTCATATGACGTGCTACCGGTTTTGACGCATTCAAATGCTCCTTAAAACGGGTGATAAGATGTCGGCTCGTTTGTCCAACATAACACGACTCACATCGCGAACAATTGAACTTGACAGTGGACAATTATAATATAAAGTTAGATGAGATTATTCATCTTCCCCAATTTCAGAAAGTTCTCCCCAAAAGGAAGAATGAGAAACATCCGGTGTTGAAGGAGGAGGAAAGAATCATGGACACCCTGAAAAAACTGAGGGAACATAACCAGATAACTGAGACATTATATGAGAAGCTGAAACCAATTGGGAGTCAACCTCCGAGATTATACGGCTTAGCCAAAGTTCACAAAAAGAACATTCCAGTCAGACCTGTTTTGTCCATGCCAGGCTTTGCTTATTATAAGATTGCTGCCCAAGTGGCTGAATGGCTCTCAGTGGTGGATGAATGCAGAATTAACTCTTTTACGAAACTGATATCGGACACTTTGAATGACATTCACATGGCTGATGATGAAGAAATCGTGATTTTTGACGTAACATCGCTATATACAAACGTCCCTGTGGTGGAAGCGATTACAGAATGTACAAACCTGCTGTTTTCAGGGAAATATAAAAAGCCACCTGTTTCAAAATCAACATTTAAAGAGCTGTTATCGATATGTAGTTGCAATGTCATGATGTTAACGAGCGATGGGTTATATAAACAAGTTGATGATCTGGCAATGGGCAGTCCACCTGCTCCAATGTTGGCAAATGGTTGGATGAGCAAATATGATGAAACGATTCAAGGTCGAGCACCGTTATACTCAAGATACGTGGAAGATATTCTACGACACGGGTCTAACTATGAACTTCCATGCATTGGCGCCGGAACGGTACAAGCGTTCAGTGGTCTCAAGAATGGTGCATCGAATTGTACGAGCCTGTAGCACATGGAAAGGAGTCCACGAAAGTCTAGAGAAAGCAAAGGGAGTTCTTGAAAACAACCAATATCCACTACGCTTCTACAACCCAATCATTAAAAATTTTTTGACATCCATTTTGGGCAAACAAGACAAAAAACCGGATCCGGATGAGGAAAAGAAAGAAGTCAAACTACTATTCATTCAGTACCGTGGCCGAGTTTCTGACAAGTTTGAACATTTGTTGAAGAAAATAACTGCGCCATGCAAAGTTGTTTTTACAATGAAAAAAGTTAGAAATTTGTTACCATCATTGAAAACGAAAGTAGCAAAGCACCTTAAAAGTCGAGTGGTGTATAAATTCAATTGTTCGCAATGTGAGTCGTGTTATGTTGGACAAACGAGCCGACATCTTATCACCCGTTTTAAGGAACGTTTGAATGCGTCAAAACCGGTAGCACGTCATATGAAGTGATGTAACAACAACCCCACTTTCGATGACGTAACGATCTTAGCGTTATCATCGAGGTCAATGAGCCATTTAATGATTTTGGAAGCATTATACATCAGGGAGTTGAAACCGTCAATCAACACGAGAGACGAATATAAACAACACGAATTAGTAATTAGGTTGTAGATAGATGTTGATAACGAAGTTAGCTTTTAACCTTTGTACATAATGTTTATACTGTTTTTAAACTGTTTTTATTTTAATTTTAGAAAGAATCTGATGATGGAACCTAGTGTTTCGAAATATATTATTCAATAAAATTACATTTTTGGTTTATGCCTGATATAAAAAAAAACAAGAGGCCCTGAGGCCTGAAAATCAGCGCTTTCAGAAAAGTTGAAGAGTGATGGATTGTAAAGCAAAATCGAAAACCGTTTTACTCACTAGGAAGCTCAAAATAGGAATTTTTGAGATACAACTAGTGTGACAGTGAATAAGAAACCCCAGTTCAAATGTGAAACAGATATTGAGTTCATGAAGCAATATAACATTGTAGTAAAATTTAATTCAAAACAATCATAGATATTAAATATACAACACATTCACTCAAATACTTGTCTTATTTGAATGCACCATTAATGTCTACACATAAAACTAATAGAAACAACAGGAGATGAGGCCTGAAAGTTAGTGATTTCAGCAAAGTTGAAATATGTTGGACTGTGAACCAAAATCAAAAAACACTTGCAGCGGGAAGGTCAAAATAGTGGCAGCGATTCAGAGAATAACACATTCCAGTTGAAAAAGCAGACAGGTACCCTCTCAAAATTGATTGCATATACCAGCATCATTACAACAAAACTTAATTCAATAAAATCTTTATCAAAGTAATTAAAGATACGAAGCATTCACTCAAATATTTATTAATGTCTTTATTAATTTGTATATACCTGAATATGTAAAATTAAGTTTATATAAAAAAGACTTTCATGTAGGGGTTTTCTCTAAAGTAACTTATAAGAGATCTTTTCCAAACAAAATATGATTTTTTTTCAATTGAAGTGAATACAAATCTGATTTCGATTAAAAAAGTTTGTATTAAAGTCAAAATAAGTTACTAAGTCTTCAAATAAGCTGTTTTTGAGTATATATATACTTCAAAAGATGTTATACAGACCTTGTGTTATATGATCACAAAAAGTTCAAAAGTAAACCTCTCCCTGTGCAGATGATTCCGAAAAGGAATGACTATAGATCATTAAAAATTGATGACAATAATTAAAAAGTGCTCGTATGCATGACAATGTGTCTTTCACACATTTTTGTTGTACTTCATTGAAAATAAAAAAGTAAGCAAATCAACTGCTTATTATTTGAGAATAAGAAAATAAGAGATTGCTGGCCAAGCAGATAAACAAAATAAAACATAAAAAACAACAACAAATTCGCAAAAGCTTTCGATTTAAAAAAATAAAAAAATTAAATTTATTTATGGTGAATAATAATTTTTTACTTATACAGTGTGTTTCGTAGTGTTGGAAATGAAAATTTTAAAGCTGTTTTTTTAAATGAAAATACCGAATTTCAAAATAATTTTTACACCGTTGGATAGCCATTTTGAAGTTCTTTCGGATAGTATGTTTTTGTGAAAAATGACCAAGTGGTTTATGAAAAAATAAGGAAAATGTCTTGGAAAAATGTAATTAAATTTTTAATGGTCGATTAAGATGTGAATGAAAAGAAAAGATTTTTTGAAACAATGACAGCAATTTGGAAAACAATAAACAAATTTAAGCTGTGTGTTCACGAAAAACGTTAAACTTTTATGTTTTAAAATATCAATTTGGGGGTCTCAGCGCAAACATAAATTTAATAAAAAAATTGATTGGATTCAGTGTTTTGAAACAATAAGCACGATGTAATTAAACTACGTGTTAATCGACCATTAAAAATTTAATTACATTTTTCGATGACATTTTCCTTATTTTTTCAAAACCCACTTTTTCATTTTCCACAAAAATATACTAGCCGAAAGAGCTTTAAAATGGCTTTCTATTGATGTAAAAATTATTTTGAAATTCGATATATTCATTTAAAAAAACAACTTTAAAATTTCCATTTCCAACATTACGAAACACACTGTATATATATATAACGATTTCATAGGGAATTCGTTCATTGAAATACTGAATAAATAGACATTCCGGATTTCAAGTGGTAATTAGAGTTTGTAAACATTATGCGTCTATTGCTTGATGATAAGTGCATTACATTACAACTAACACAAAATATTTTTGATTAATTCAATTTTAAGTAGCACACAAATGCACCTTCACAGAGGTAATATAAAATGTCTTATATATACACTTTGCAGATGTTGTCTGTTTGGGTGACTATAGATTTTTACACACACTCACACACACATTGAAAACTCTTCTAAGTTGACACGGATGTAACTATAACATAACAGATTACAAAAAATAACATCGAGGAGGTAGCAGAGATCTCATATGTCCTCACCAATTTAATAGCACAAAACACAAAATCAGAAATAAGTAGCTAGCAAGGAAACTTAGCAGTATAATCACAGTATCACTTATAACGATCATAATATTGAGAATTGCATTGCTTCCCTGATAAGCATTATAAATCTGTGTTTCCAGAAACGTGAACTCCTCTTTATTTTTATGGACGCCGCACTCACCCTGATAAAGTAGTTGTAATTATCAATCAATAAACAATTCTTAATTAAGCCCCAATCAACAAATAGCCTCTATTCCAGCCTTAAAATTAAGGCTTGTGTTTTTAGTGGTATCAGCCTACAACTGGGGACAAACATTTATGGACTTACAGACGGATGGACGGACGGACGAACACAAATGCTAATGAAAGATCAGCTGACGCAGAAATCCTATTAATACTATAAGAGAAAACAAAACAAACAAACAAAAAAGTTCTAAAGCGTACTTACCCTAAACACATTAACAAATCTTCGCGCAATACTTTCGTTGTTCTCTATTATTTCTTAATTTCGCGAATAATCAAAACATTTGAAACGATTAAAAGCAATGCAATGTTTTCCCCTATACTAATCGTAGAAAAATATTAACCGCGGTGGTCTGACACTTCATTATGAATAAATGACCGCAAAAACGACTCGAAATTTTGGAGAGTGAAAGCGTGAAAAAAGCGGATGCACAGCGCGTATTAGGATATAGAATAGCTGCCAAGTCGGCGTCGCTCGCCACCGATGTTCAGCATGCGTCCAGTTCACGGAAAATAAAATGAAGAATGGCAATGATAAATTTGCCCAAGTTTTAGAGCTCGAAAAACTGATCAAAAAAATGCATGGGATCGTTTGGCTACCACCAACCGTTGGAGAGATATCGTCGATCAAATATTTTGATGACATCATAGCCGTCACCCCATCGCCCGTATCGCCGACCCCAAAAAACGTCAGATATCCCTATTGGTTCTCGAGATATTTCCCAAAAAACGTCACGTTCGATTGGGGATGCAATGCAACGATTCCCCGTGAAAACAAAAATAGCTGACGTCAAACGCCACGTGCTTTTAGAATAATCGTGAAAAAAGTGACTCTCGCATCTTCGTGGTTTTACGCGCACATAAGAGGACTATGACCGTAAAATTTACTTAAATATATCACTCTCTAAAATAAAAGTGTGACACACAACGCGAATTAGTATAATAAGACTAGTAACTGGCGTAAAAGTTTTTTACGGCTATAATTTCGAAAAGGATTTGTCGGAAATAGGTGACGAAAATTTCAATTACGGAATCGGAACTGGAAAATGTACTCATGTTGTAGAGCTTGAAAAAATAGTCGATTGGGGTTAAATTAATTGTGATACAATAAAAATAACTGACGTCACGCCGCGTGCTATTATACTAATCGTCAACTATCAATGGACTAACGAAAAAATGACCACTGTTAAGAAGATTTTTACCGCAAATTTTAAAAAAACACAACACTCTCTAAGTTAAATGTGTTACACACGCACGCGGATTAGTACAATAAGACTAGCCGCCAGGGCGGCGTCACTCGCCAACCATGTTCAGCATGTGTCCAGTTCACGAAAAATAAAATGAAGAATTGACAATGATAAGCTTGCCCATGTTGTAGAGCTCGAAAAACTGATCAAAAAAATGTATGGAATCGTTTCGGTATGACCAACCGTCACAGAGATATCGTCGATCAAAAATTTTGCTGACGTCATAGCCGCAATACCAAATAAAATTTAGGCCCAAATGTTGCGTCACTCCATCACCCATATCGCGGACCCTAAAAACGTCAGTTATCCCTATTGGTTCTTGAGATGTTTCCCCCAAAAACTTCGCGTTTGATTGGGGATGCAATGCAATGGTTCCCTGTGATCATAAAAACATCTGACGTCAAATGCCACGTGCTATTATTCTAATCGTGAATGTGTCTTGCGTGGTCGAACTGCCGCTATATGAAAACGATTAAGAAGATTATGACCATTAATAAAACAAAAACAAAACAGTGTCTAAAATGAAAGTGGTATGCACGATTGCGGATTAGTATAAGTAGACTAGCCGCCAAGGCGTTGTCGCTCGCCGCCCCTGTTCAGTTCGCGTTGTGTCGCACGCCACCAACGATCAACACAACACCGGTTTTCAAAATAATAAAAAAAATTTGAAACATTCAATCACATTCCTGCCTTTAGACCAAAACCATATTTTTATACCAAAAAGTTGAAAAGAAGAAAGCATAATGCAAAATTATGTACCAAGATACACAAAGCCAGTAATTATAGTTGGTATTAATGTGTAAGCACGTAATATCAAATGTAAAAAAGATTTTACGGATTTAATCAATACTGGAGCTGAAATGAATAAAAGCATTCTAAAATAATTTTTCCCGAGAGATATGAAACAACCAAAACATCGAAATGATAAAGAAACTGAATCATCTAAACACTTAAATATTGTACTAAGTATTGACCAAAAACCATATTTTTCAAAAGTAACTTTTACGCAAAACAAATCATAACAAAATTGATGCAAAGCTATACACCCAAGCACCCAACAACTTCATGTTTAAAATGTATTCATGGTTCTGTAACACTGGAGCCGATCTGAATAAAAATTATTTTTTACCCTGGACATGTGAAACATAACCAAACATCACAACACTTAAAATGAGCTACCATTTTGACCAAGAACTATATTTTTCATACGCAGAAATTGCAAAATAGCTTCTATGTAAAACAAATCATAATAAAACTGATGCAAAATTATACACCCAAGCACCCAACATGCCGCCATTGAAATGTGTATAAATGTTTAGTTTCACTGGAGCTGAACCGAATATACAGTGTGTTTCATAATGTTGGAAATGAAAATTTTAAAGTTGTTTTTTTAAATGAATATACCGAATTTCAAAATAATTTTTACATCAATGGAAAGCCATTTTCAAGCTCTTTCGGCTAGTACATTTTTGTGAAAAATGAAAAAGTGGTTTTTGTATAAATAAGGAAAATGTCTTGGAAAAATGTAATTAAATTTTTAATGGTCGATTAACACGTAGTTTAATTACATCGTGCTTATTGTTTCAAAGCGCTAAATCCATACAAAGTTTTATTAATTTTATCTTTGCGCTGAGACCCCCAAATTGATCTTTAAAAACATAAAAGTTAAACGTTTTTCGTGAACACACAGCTTAAATTTGTTTATTGTTTTCCAAATTGCTGCCATCGTTTCAAAAAATCTTTTCTTTTCACTCACTTCTTAATCGACCATTAAAAATTTAATGACATTTTTCCAAGACATTTTTCTTATTTTTTCAAAAACCACGTTTTCATTTTTCACAAAAATATGCTAGCCGAAAGAGCTTGAAAATGGCTTTCCATTGATGTAAAAATTATTTTGAAATTCGGTATATTCATTTAAAAAAACAACTTTAAAATTTCCATTTCCAACATTACGAAACACACTGTATAAGAGTTTTGTAAAATTGTTTTTTACCCTGGAGACTTGAAACACAAACAAACATCACATTAAAATACCCTACCACAGTCCAAAATCATGCTTTTACATGCAGAAGATTTAGCACATAAACAAATAGTATTAACAAAGAAGTAAAGTATATAATATTGTATATGAGCAATATATAACACAGAACTATATACCCAGCCACACAAAAGCAAACATTGAATAACAGTACAAATATATATGTGAATTGAAAATAAATAACCTTCTAACTGTGTGTCTTTTTTCAGAATTTTTAAAGTGGATAATCTGTTCTTGACCAACCATCGACATCATGATATCAAACCATGAGTTTCATTTATTTACTGTATTTTTTATTTTGCTTTTCTAAAAGAAAAAAGATTTTGAATGCATATTGAAATTACAGAAAACCTAATCGTAAAATGTCGATATTGAAAGAAAGAATTCAAACTAAAAGAATGTTCAAAAACAACTTTACCTTAAAAAACACAAACGTAAAGACAGAAATTTGTATAGCTAAAGAATTTTGAATAAATGAAAACATTTTATGTAACCATTTTTGAAAACAGGTTAAAATCTCCTCTGCTGGCTAATTCAAAACACAACAGTAAACAACCCTGCATTCTTTATTTATTCAGCATACTAACCGTGTTCTAAATAGATATATACTATTTTAACTTTGGTTTAACTTCAAACATAAGAGGATACTTTTCAAAACCAATACACGGGTTTCAAAATAAAACGTTCCGTAAATTATATATATAGAATTTACCGAATGAATATTTTTTCGAGTAAAAATCAAAAGTGAAATCGGTGCCAGAAACAACTGAGTATAAGTGAGCCTTTGAACCTTGAAACTGAGCTTTCCATCGAGTATTTTAAGTTATTCAGCAAACAAGCATAAAATCAATACCTTACCTTGAGAAATAAATCAACAAGTGGGTCGTTTGAAACAGGATTATCAAACAAGATTCGCAAAAATGCCACTGTATATATTTCCCCAAAGTTGTGAAAATTATATCAATTATTATGTGTACATTGACAAAAAGTAATATAAAATTGATTTAAAGTGACTGAGAAGATACTATGGACACAGTTAAAAATTAAAAGACCTAAATGAGACCTAAATTTCCTCTTACACAACTGAATATCAACCGCATCAATGTGCAAAGAATTGCATCATAATAAAGGTATGATCTATATTCCTGCAGAAGACAAGTTGGAGGATAGCTTTTTAAACCATAAAAACAAAGTAAACAATGTAATTCAACACAACACTTGCTTTTCGTAACTTGGATAAAATTAGTATACATTATACAATCAAATTTGTATACAGGTTTAGAAAAGAAAATTGTCAAACCTAATTTTAATACTGATATATTAGTATAAAAATACTTTGGAGTAGACAACTATCAAAGGAATCAAAATATCTACTAACAAGTGTTATATGTAACATTTCGAATTAGGACAGAAGATTTATTGGATTTCTGCGAAAGCAAGAAATACTTTAAAAACGGCTTTGTTTTTCTTGGTTTTTTTTTCTGCTGTCCAAACCTAGCGGTTTTTTGAAATTTCGTGCGTACATTTACATGAAAACTACAAAAACATTCTTTATGGAGTATTTTAGTATTTTGCCACTTTTTCACGAAAAAACAGACATTTCTTTCACTAAAATTACAATGGAGAACTTCAGTTCCACCAAATTCGAAGCATCGCTTGTAATAAACTTTTATAATTTTAAAAGTTCGATGTTGGTAACATCTTGTGGTTCGAAGCTCTCTTGCAGTTAGGAAAAATTTATCGAAGTCGTTCATAGTTAAACTTTTTAAAAGCTATATTTTTCTTAGTAGCTAGATTAGGTAGGTAGATACGCAGTTAGTTTTAAACAAAGTATTTCTGATGAGTTTTTCGCTTTTACTTTGTTTCTTAATTTTTTTTTTCGAAAAAGTTTGTGTTTTTTTTTTAGCTCTTACATCGTTTCTTTTTTAAAAGAACTGTCATATAAAATGTGTATCCATGGTTACGATTCGCACCTTACGCGTATTTCTTTTCTTTGTATGTAAAAGCTTCTGTTGTTTTTGGTTAAGTCCTATTTACACTTTTTAAAAGGTAAATTTCCATCATCCCTGGGAACAAAAGTTGACAAACTTTCTAGCGGGATTAACTGTTATAGTTCTATTTTTGTTCGATCTATTTTTGATCTATATATATAATATCAGTAATGCTTTCATGGATTCCTAGGGAGTGTGTGATCAAAAATGTGATATTGTATTGTAGAAGTTATTCAATCTTCAAATTTGAAGAATGTCACTAGTCTTTCATTTTTTATGCTTCAGCTGGTTTCGCAGAAATCTTTATGCCTGTCAGGGCATCTTGTTTCCAAAAAAGAGATGTCCTTAAAGTGACAATTTTTAAAATTAACTTCAAATATTCAGAATAAACATCTCCTCTATTCAAAAAAATATGTTCACACTCAATATTTATCAAAACTAGCCGCCAAGGCGGCGTCGCTCGCCGCCCATGTCCACCTGCTCTGTATCACTGTATCAATAAACGTCAAATTTCCTTATGAACGGCTCGTATAACTTGTGTTCAGCCAGAAGCAGATTCAAAGTCACAATCTCTGGTGTGCAGTCAGTGTTACATCAGTTTTACATCAACTATTTTTCAGGTTTTTCACGATGTGTTACTTATTGATCAGCGCGCAGTAGCAGCTGATCTTTCATTAGCGTTTGTCTGTCCTTCCGTCCGTTATTCCAGAATTTTTGTCCACAGTTCTAGCCTGGATTCCTCCTTACACTGGAGTAAAGGCTTTTACTTTTAACTTTGGCGTAGTTAGGTAGCTAAGAATAGAGGCTAGTCTTCAGTGAAGTGGTACGCCATTTTTTCTCAGTCAGTGCAGATGCAGTGGAAGATGTTTTTGTTTTCTGCAAGCTTTTTGAAGAGATTATTCAACAGATGAAATATTAAATGATGGAAATAAATGCTGTTAGTTCAGTGTTTTCTTAGAATGTTTTGTGTTATATTTTGAATGTGAAGCGTGTGAAAAACAGAAAAAAAAATATTTATCTAAAAAAGTCACTGATGTTTATTGTTTATTGATGATAACAACAGTGTTGCGATGATTATTAATTTATTTCTTGGAACAGTAAAGGATTGAAGCTGTGGCATTAGAGCAAAGGCGAAATGTTATCAACCAGGCTGAAGACTCATAACTACTGGCACTGAAAACACATGCATGGATGATGCACAACAGGAAAGAGGGAGCCCTAACTTTTACTTTATGGGGATAAAAGTCAGGTGCTATTTCCTTTTTTGCACCCCCCACTCTCCGTTAAGGTTAGGGTTAGGATCAGATACACTTAGGGGAGTGCGAAAAGGAAATAGCGCCTAAAAGTCAGTTATGTTAATTCAAAGAGTTATATTAGGTATAATATACACAGTAACAAAAACTGCAAGTAAAAACGTGACATAGACACAACAAGAAGTTCAGAAAACCAATTACATAATTTTTTAATACACAGGATTGAGACAAATGATGATAACATGATTGAGTAGTAAATGTGCTTCCTAAATAGAATTTACTATATGAATGAATTCCATGATCACATAATGAACTGTTTTGATATTGTAATTCATGTATGATATTTTATTTTTTTTAAATTGATATACTGTTATTTTTTCTTATTACGAACAACCTTTTTCTTATTATATACAAGCTTAAATCAAAACACATTCCACCGTAACATAACATTCTGTAAATTACAAGCTATACAATTTCTTGCTGTGTTGTCAATCAAGCCAGAACACAAATGTCTGCTTTCAGCAAATATGTATAAGTGATTTGCTTATGAATGTATATATATTTTTACTACTGAAATCTGTTTATTTTTTATTTTGTATTTTTTCATTTGGGATGTATGAAGGCTATAGCCATCTTAAATCCCAATAGATTCCAGTGACGTAACTGAGTTAAACTTAGGGCAGGTGCATTTTTCATGTATTTGGGTTTGGAATATACAATCGTAAAGCACCATGCCAACAAATGCACAAAGCTATTTTATGCAATTTTGTTGACAAAAAGTTAATGATTTATATAAATTTAGTTAAAAAGAATATCATATGAAAAATTGTTTGCTAAGAGAAAAGGGTAACCTAAATCCGAGGGCGGTGCGATCGCACTCAACACACCCCACCAGTTATGGCACTGTATTCATCACATTTACAGTATGTTTAGGAGTTCTTATTCTGATGAAATAATGTGTGTAAACATGTTTTTGAACTAAATAATGTTTAATCTGAATACTTGAGTTTAATTTTATAAATCATCATTCTAAGCTCATATTTTTTGTTGAAAATAACTCTCTTTTTTTCCTAATTTGGAATGTAATTTTAACAGAGATTTTAGTAGAGGTTTTTGATTGCCTTTTGATTGCCTTTGACAAGATGTTAAAGGAACTATTCTATTGAATTACATTGTTTCTCGTAATTTTATGGTACAATAGGGTAAGGGATTGGAAACTTGTCAAGCTTTTGCAAGAATAAAGATTATACATTTATTGTGATGAAATTGTCTTACATAATGTAATACATAATGCATTTTGACCATGAACACCTTCATTCAATACTAAATTCAAAATAAGTTTGTTTTATTAAGTTCAATTCCACCCTCATAAGTAAGGACAACATTTGTCAAAAATCTTGAAAAAATGGTTGACGTCATTTGTGAACAATCCCTAACGAGAAAGAAACTCTAAAAGAAAATGACCGCATGTGAACATCAGCAAATCATGCAAAATGTTTTGGAATAGTAAAAAGGACATCGTCGATAAAAATGGTCGTGTGGTTAAAGATACAATTCTCAGATTTATTTTTGGCATCTGTAACCCTCCTGTGAAGTAAGGATGAAATGAAAGTTACCCGTCTTATTTACTGAGGATTATTTAGAAACGAGACTCTTTTTAAAAGAGTTTCAACTCGGATATTCGAGCCGGCGTTTAAAAAGGAGCTGCTTTGTCTAATGCGCTGATCTTCACGCCTTCTGGCGTCTTGTTTATTTTCTAAAACCAATCGTTTATCAGTATAACAATACACTCAAAACGTAGAGAGAAAAAACTTCAACTTATTATCAGCTTTTGTTTTAAAAAAGTTACGCGCTCTAACATAGGTGCTATCAAAAGTAGGGGGAAATGGTTTCTCTTTTTAAAAAGATCGCACGGGAGGAGAGAAAAAAGGCACGTGATAAATGAATAAAGTGAATAAAGAACATGTTCGATCAGAAGCGCATAACAATTAAAAGAAATTAAATTATTAAAACAAAAGCAAAAAAATATTTTGTTTCATGAACCACTTTTTTCACCTGTCTGAGTCGTACAAGGAAAGCTTCGGTTTTTAAACATTTTGATTGCTCGAAAAAAAGGTTCATCCATCTCATCCAAGCGTTAGGATACAACACTGGCAAACCGAACACGCTACCATGTCATGTCACCACTGCTTGTTGTCCAAAATGTTTAATCAGTTGGTTTCTTTGTATTTAGTTGATGTACTGTTTTCAAGTCAACAGTAGTCCTTGGAATATAAAATTAATAATAATGTTAATAAAAAAACGTTATTCCTATTGGTTCACCAGCCAAAAAAAATCATGTTCGATTGGCGTTGCAATGTATTTGTTTCCCACTGACGTCGCACACAAAAAAAGAAATAATTTCGCTCACAACTCAATCTACCATTTTGCGTGACAGACAAACAAACAAACAAACGGAGAATCGGCTATTAATATATAGATTAGCCGCCAAGGCGGCGTCGCTCGCCGCCCATGTTCAGTATGCGTTGTGTCATCTTCAGATTTCACGAAAAATAAAATTAAGGAATTGGCAATGATAAGTGTGCCCATATTGTAGAGCTCGACAAACTGATCAAAAAAATGTATGGCATCGTTTTGCTACGACCAACCGTTACAGAGATATTGTCGATCAAAGATTTTGATGACGTAACACATCCGTACTCCAAATAAATTAGGCCCAAATTTTCCGCCACCCCATCACCTGTATCGCGGACCCCAAAAAACGTCAGTTATCCCTATTGGTTCCTGAGATAATTTTCCCTAAACGTCGCATTCGATTAGGGCCTCAATACAATGGTTTCACACTGACGTCGCACAAAATAAATTAAAGTATTTACTCTCACAACTCAATCTACCATTTTGCGTGACTTACAAACAAACAAGCAGACAGACAGACAGATAGACAGACAGACAGAGAATCGGCTATTAATATATAGACTAGCCGCCAAGGCGGCGTCGCTCGCCGCCCATGTCCACTGTCCATGTATCACTGTATCAATAAACGTAAAATTTCCTTATAAACGGCTCGTACAACTTGTGTTCAACCAGAAGCAGATTCGAAGTCACAACCTCTGGTAAAACCAATCTTTTATCAGTGTAACAATACACTCAAAACGTAGAGAGAGAAAACTTCAACTTTTTATTAGATTTTGTTTTAAAAAAGTTACGCGCTCTAACATGGGTGCTATCAAACGTAAGGGGGAAAATGGTTTCTCTTCTTAAAAAGTTCACACGGAGGAGAGAAAAAAGGCACGTGCTAAATGAATAAATAGAATAAAAAAACGTTCGATTAGAACGCTTAACAATTAAAAGAAGAAATTAAATTATTAAAAGAAAAGCAAAAAAAAAAAAAAACATTTTGTTTTGATATGATACCCTTTTTTTACCTATCGGTTTTTAAACATTTTGATTGCTCAAAAAAAATGTTCACCCGTCTCAGACAGTCAGGCAAGAGTCAAACCGAACATATGCTGCCACGTTCTGCCACTGCTGCTTTTTGTCCAAAATGTTTAATCAGTTAGTTTCTTTGTATTTAGTTGATGTACTGTTTTCAAAGCCAAGTCAACGTGGAATATAAAACTAACAATAATGATAAAAATAAAGCGTTATTCCTATTAGTTCATCAGCCAAAAAAAGTCACGTTCGATTGGGGTTGCAATAATGTATTTGCTTCGAACTCACGTCGCACACAAAAAAAGAAATAATTTCGCTCACAACTTAATCTACCATTTTGCGTGACTTACAAACAAACGAACAAACAAACAGACAGACAGACAGACGGAGAATCGACTATTAATATATAGAAGAGAATAAGTTGCATATTTGATTATATATTTACTCAACATTTTGTCCTGCATCTGCAGAACATTGTTAGGAACTTTAGGCCCTGAAAGAACATCTTCAATATTTATTATATATGTGATAAAAATGACCTTTGTGGAAAAAACAACAGAATTTTGCAGTGTAAATATACATCTATAACTAAATCACTACAAAGCTGAAAGTAGAAATTCGTGTTCTGGCTTTGGATTGTGTTTGATTTATGTTCATTGTTCGTATAGGGAACATTGATAGTATCAATGTTTGCAAAATATATCATAATATACAGTATATCAAAACAGTATACAGGAGCATGGAATTAATCCATAGTAAAGTATGTTTCTGTTGTCAGAGTAAATGACTATCCAGGGAAGCACACTCAACCAGATTCTTTCAAGTTATGTATGACAATTCTGTGTATTAAAATATTACGTAATTGGTTCTCGGAACATCTTATTGCATGTAATACGACATCACGTTTTTACTTCTAGTTTTTGTAATGTACTCTTTGAATTAACAAAACTGGTTGAACTGGTTGTTCTCCACACCACATAAAAAGGTTTCTTTCATGGCTGTATTACATCATGTGCTTTTTTAGTTCAGTTTGTATTGCTATTGAGCTATATCAATAAAAAATAAATCTTCAGCTTGTTATTAATAATAAATTTTCGCATTTGCATTCATCACAGCTTCAATGTTTTGCTGCATTTAATCACCAATCATCATAACAACATTGCTATCAACAAAAACAAAACATTATTGTTATCAATTTTCTTCTGTATTTTACACGTTCATTCAAAACGTTTTACAAAAAGTTTTAAGACAACACTGAGCTAGCACGATTTATTTCCATCATTTAATGTTTTTCGTATTAAATCATTTATGTTCCTAGTCTGTAAGAACCATTACTACATCCTTTCACCATACAAATGATAAGTCATTTTGATTTTAAAATTTAAGGTTTACTCGAAATTTTTGTACTAATATCACATGGAGCTGTTTCTATGAAGATGTGCCTATTTTGTAACCCGTGTATTCACATCATCATCATGTTTGTAAACAACATTGATCATCTTCTGCAGCCATTTTCAAACACTTCTAAACTGTTTACTTTCTATATACATACCTATAAACAAATATTAATAACACTTTTTATAACACTTTATTTACTTTCCAGCACACTTTTCTAATGCAAGCACATAAAATGTCCTTGCTCCTACTCTCTTTAATATTTCTTCGTTACTGAAATTTGTCTGCCATTTTTATAACACTCAAAGACGAAAACAATGGCTTCTAAGTTTCCCAGCACTGTTATTATGTCGTTTTTATGTAAATCTCCCGTTAATAATGTCTTTTATATACCTAAATTACGTAAATAAACCCACCAAACTTCCCATCAAAAGATCGTCGTGAATAAAAATGGCAAGTAACAAAATAAACATCACCTTTTTTGCAGCCATTTTTAAACAACTTTCACTGCACTTTGCACTTTGTACTGCACGTCTGAATAGTAATATTTGATAACACACTTACACATGATCTAAAATAACAGTAAAAGTATAACAATAAAAGTTTTATTATTAAAACTTTCTCGTTTCTTCTTCAAAAGAGCAGCAAAAATGAAGAACATTATTAACGAACTCCGTTGCTATGAATTTTTCAGCCATTCAAAATAGCGCATTTCAATAGTTTTTCTTTATTAGCCAATAAAAACGATAAGCGCCGGTGCTTCCCCATATATAAGATCCTTGTTCAAAGCCACCGTTCCCTCATTTTGATGCAGTAGGAAAAGGTTTCATTTCGGCCTTTTTGTTTGGGCATATAAGCCCATTGGCGAATGGACTAACTACCGCTATATGACCACGATTAAGAAGATTTCGACCGCAAATTTTGAAAAAAGCCATCACTCTCTAAAATAAAAGTGGTATGCACACACGCGAATTAGTATAGCGCGTTAGTAACTGGCGTAAAAGTTTTTTACGGCTATAATTTCGAAAACGTTGTCTCGAAAATAGGTGACAAAAAAATAAATTCCTAAATCTCGAAAAGAGACTTTACCAACGTTGTAGAGCTCGAAAAAATGATCAAAAAAGGGTAGGGGATTGTTTCGTTACGACCAACCGTTGCATAGATATCGTTGATCAAAGATTGTGATGCCGTCATAGCCGCAGTACCAAGTAAAATTTAGGCCCAAATGTAGCGTCACTCCATCACCCGTGTCACCGACCCTAAGAAACGTCAGTTGTCCCTATTGGTTCTTGAGATATTTCCCCAAAAACGTCGCGTTCGATTGGGGATGCAATGCAATGGTTCCCCCGTGATACAATAAAAATAACTGACGTCACGCCGCGTGCTATTATACTAATCGTCAATTATCAATGGTCTAACGAAAAAATGACCACGATTAAGAAGATTTTGACCGTAAACTTTAAAAAAACACAACACTGTCTAAAATAAAAGTGGTATGCACAACGCGGATTAGTATAAGTAGACTAGCCGCCAAGGCGGCGTCAGTCGCCACCAATGTTCAGCATGCGTCCAGTTCACGAAAAATAAAATGAAGAATTGGCAATGATAAGTGTGCCCATGTTGTAGAGCTTGAAAAACTGAGCAAAAAAATGTATGGGATCGTTTCGCTACGACCAACCGTTCCAGAGATATCGTCGATCAAAGATTTTGATGACGCCATAGCCGCAGTATATACCAAAACAATTTAGGCCCAAATGTTGCGTCATTCCCATCACCCGTATCGCCGACCCCAAAAAACGTCGGTTATCCCTATTGGTTCTCGAGATATTTCCCCAAAAACGTCGCGTTCGATTGGGGATGCAATGCAATGGTTCCCCGTGATCATAAAAACACTGACGTCAAATGATGCCACGTGCTTTTGGAATGATCGTGAAAAAAGTGTCTCTCGCATCTACGTGGTTTTACGCGCACATAGGAGGATGATGACCGTAAATTGAAACTAAATATATCACTGTCTAAAATAAAAGTGGGATGCACAACGCGGATTATTATAATAAGACTAGCGCTGATATCATGGCCGATGTGTAGCCACTAAATAACCCGTGTAATTATAATCTCAGACGCCTTAGGCTTTTTCGCAATTGAAAAGTTTAAGTCTGTTCATTATGGAATAAATTCAGTTGGCCATCCGGGCCCAAAAATTTGGGAACTCCTCCCAAATGATCTAAAGAATTCCTCAAATGTCGAAATATTTCGATCAAAAATAAAGTTTTGGAAGCCTGTTGAATGCCCGTGCAAAATTTGTAAAACGTTCATTCCAAATTTAGGATATATTTAAAATTTATATAAACTATTGAAAAATTTTAGTTTATACTTTTTTTTGATTAGATCATTTGTTATTTAAAGTTGACTTTAATTAGCAATATTTCTTTATATTAGCTATTGTAAGTTGTCAACTCAAAATAAATTAACGAAAAAAACAACAACAACAAAAAAAAACATAGAGAAACACATTTTCCTTCTCATGGAAGAATGAGGACTCTTTTCATATGTGCAACATTCCGATTACATGTTATATTGCTGCAAAAGCAAAAAAATTTTTTTTTTCATGATACTATACCTATCGGTTTTTAAACATTTTGATTGCTCGAAAAAAAGTTCACCCGTCTCAGACAGTCAGGCAAGCGTTAGGATACACTGGCAAACCGCACATGCTGCCAAGTTCTGCCACTGCTACTTTTTGTCCAAAATGTTTAATCAGTTAGTTTCTTTGTATTTAGTTGATGTATTGTTTTCAAAGCCAAGTCAACGTGGAATATAAAACTAACAATAATAATAAAAACAAAACGTTATTCCTATTAGTTCATCAGCCAAAAAAAGTCACGTTCGATTGGGGTTGCAATGTATTTGCTTCGAACTCACGTCGCACACAAAAAAAGAAATAATTTCGCTCACAACTCAATCTACCATTTTGCGTGACTTACAAACAAACAAACAAACAAACAGACGGAGAAGCGGCTATTAATATATAGAAGACTAGCCGCCCAGGCGGCGTTGCTCGCCACCCATGTTCAGCATGCGTCCAGTTCACGAAAAATAAAATGAAGAATTGGCAATGATAAGTTTGCCCATGTTGTGGACTGGTAAAGTTTTTTTTACAGTTTTAGTCAATGTGAGTTGAACCGAGAGAAATAATTAGTCAATTAAATTTCCCCTGGAGACATAAAAGAATCAAACATCAAAATAATAATAAAAATTGGAACATCAAAATTCTCGATATTCCCTTTTTTGACCAAAACCATGTTTTTTATACACAGAAGATGAAATGAAGAACACATGCAAAACCATCTTATTATACTATTTACCTAATCAGAATGAAACTTTTTATTCCGGAGATGCGAATTATAACCAAACATCGCAACACTTAAAATGCCCTACTATTGACCGAAAACAATTTTTTTGATACACAGAAAATGCAAAGTAACTTATAACAAGATGCCCTTACGGGCAGAAAGATTTCTGCAAAATCAGCTGAAGTATGAAAGATGGAAGACTAACAATAACATTCTTGAAACTTGAATGATTTTGAATGATTGAACAATACAATACAATACAATACAGTACAACATTGACTGCTGCTCAGTGTAGACTGCATACAGCAGGTGGGAATTGTAACACACAAAGTAAAATGAGTTTTGTTATTGAAATTTTAAAGTTAAATGTGTTCAAACAGCTGGCCAAAAATGTGGTACCAGTGAAAATTTTCATGAATAAGCGATTGTAAATTATATGTTGACTCTTGAATGTTGAATGAGAGTGAAAAATGTAAAAAGTACTCTTATATATAATTACATATATAAACAATACACAAATTACATATAAAAGAAATGTGTGACATAACGATCCACCGAACATGACCTAATCTAATCTAACAAAATAGAAGAAAGTTTATAAAAATTCTTTAAGAAATTCGAAAAAAAGGTTGAATGATCTTTACAGCATAACATCATGTTAAAACTTGACATGATATGTACTTCCAATCTTCTTAATTATATACATACAAACAGAATTCTCAATGCTGCAAATACGTAATCAAAAATCTTGATCGTTAAAAATATATGCTCTATAAATTTATACCAAAAATTTTGTAGTGTTACTAATTGTATAAAGTATTTTGAATTTATACACAGAACATTTCAATTTGCGTGATTAGGAAGATCATTCGTAATTAGGGGCATTGGCAGTATAATGTAGCTAGAAAATCATCAATCAAGAGTGGTGCAGAGTAGACAACCACTTAACATTGGAGCTAAGGAGGAAGCAGAGCTGAGCTGTACGAATCCAGAGGTTAAAAAGTATACAGCACAAGCAGGAAACAAACAAAAATCTTTTGTATCTAGAAGGGCTTAAACATTGAGACATTTTTCCCTAATACAAACACAAAACTATTAGCTTTTTGACTTTGTACAACTTTTTAGTTAGAAAAGAATAATCACACTACAGAAGAATTATTATATTATTATAAGTGTACATACTCCTCAGAGCTTCATTAAAGCTTAATTGACACTACAAAAACTTTGTTGACACTAAAAAACTTTAAACTGTATATTCCACCATTAAATTTATTTACATCCGAAAGAAAATATTTACTTTATTTTGGAGGCACAGAAAAATGTAAAGTGTATCACAAACAAAAAAGTAAACAAAAATTTTGATCATGAAAAATACATGATCCAAATATTATTTTTTTTTATATACAGAATGTGAAGTATTTCGAATTATATAAAATTAGGAAGACTGTTCATAATTAGAGACATTGGTAACCTAAAAACTACTGATCACCAACAAAAAACAATACTGCATTTCAAAGCATTATACAAAGCAAATAACCTTAAAATAGCTAAAAGTGATGCTGAGTAGACAGACATTTGGAGCTGAGGTGGAACTTAAGCTGAGCTGTACGTATCCAGAGCTTAAAAAGCATTACAGCCCACACATGAAACAAACAATGAACTTTTTTCAGATAAAATCCCAGACATTTCAAAAACAGAAAAAGCATATATACCTTTTTCATTCTCTGTTTACAAAACGATACGAAAAGTCACCATTGAATCATTACAAGATAATAATAAATTACTGCTAGAGATTTTATTCTTCATTTTCAGTTTTGGAAACGTGCATCTTCTTTAATTATACTGACTAAAGATCCTTTGGGATCCTTTTGGTTGGTTCTTTGTTGTGAATTTCTTCGACTGAAATGCGTGACTTTGGTTTCGTGTAAACATTCGCACGAGATTTCAAAAAACCGCTAGGTTTGGACAGTAAGAAGAAGAAGAACAGAGCCGGTTTTAAGGTATTTCTTGCTTTCGCAGAAATCCAAAAATTATTTTTTACCCTGGAGACGTGAAACAAACATTGCAACTAAAATGCCCTATTTCAGACCAAAATCGTGTTTTTACGTGCAGAAGATTTAATGAAGAAACAAATGGTAATATAACAAAAAAGTATATATTGTAAACGTAGAATAGAAGTAACTTTAGTGTAAAAAAGCAATTCATAATACAGAACACAAAACCAAAACAAAAAATAATAACATTACAAAATGTGAATTGAAAACAAATCGATACCTTCCAACTGTGTTTCTTTCGTTTGGAAGTTACATTGGACAGCAACAATTAATAAATTTTTGAAATGATATATAGTCTGTTCTTCCGAAAACCATCAACATCATGATAAAAACCATGAGTTTCATTTCTTTAACGGTTTACGTACTTTTTATCTGCGGCGCGAAGCAACAGCAGATATTGGTTTACCCGTGGATGATGATGATGATGATGATCCTAAAGCTGCCTAAAGTGACGTCACGTTGTGTGCTGTTTGCATGGCTCTTATGATCCCTGGTCACACGACATCAAATTTTAGTAGCGTGAATTCCTGTCAATAAAGCATTGATTTATTTGCGGTAGTGTGTTTATCTACATCTTCGGTAGTGGAAGTCATCACTCAGCGAAACACACTATGGACTATATTTCCTTTTTGCACACCCAATTTTTTCCTTCTTACCTGAATCAAATGTGTTTTCGTTGGCTGTGCCTCGAAGATTGTTTTTGCTCTTTTCCTTGTAATTAAAAAATTGGGGCTATGCATGCATGATGGTCCTCATAACCCCGAGAAGCGTTGACTATTATTTATCAGATTCGTTTGTAGACCACGCAACCTTCATTTGTGGGACTTTTGACTTTGTATCCAGTTTGAGGGACTTCACTACACAGGACAAACGTTTTTATAAATCACAAATCTGCTACATTTTTATTGGCAACAAACATATGATATGACACGCGACAAAAATGTGATGGGCATCATATATGCTATGATGGAGATACTATTTGTATTTCTAGAATATTTACATACAGGATTGTCGTTTCAGTATATTCCTTGTATCTACAATGTAAAACAACTGCTTTCCAAACGAGTCCTGTTTGAGAAAAAAAAAGAAATCAATATCCAGAAAAAGGTAAAAGATTCGAAGAGATTGATGAGAGCACAGAATTAACATGATGCGCAAAATTACCTCTCGATTGCTATATTAGGGGATTTTTTTGCGTGAACTAATTTTTTGCGAATTTTGGCCAAATTCGCAAAAACATAAATCCACGCAAAACGTCAAGACATTAAGATTATTAACAATTCTCAAAAAGAAATCCACACAAAATCTTATGATTTTATTTGCTTAATTTTTGGCTCTGTGTACCTTTTGTATTAACTTTCCTTGTACTTATCAAGCACCCATTGGTTTTGAAATGTGGCAGGCATGGAAATGGTGATTTTCGCTGCTTTATCTATAAACTATATTATAAAATGCACGCATTGCATTTTTTGTTCACGTTCGCAAAAATAAATCCAAACATTTTCCTTGAGAACCTCTGATTCGCATCCCCTTGAGGTAGCTTTCTATAATTTCTAAAAAAATTATTAAACAACCTGTTTTTTTTTATTGTTTTATCAGCTTTTAACCTTCTCGTATACATATATCTATATGGGCATATTTCTATACGTTTCTACTACTACATTATATTGTACTTGAAGTTTCTGGATAAAACTTTTTGCATTGAAATTAGGGATTGAAAATTATCAGGGGGCGTATTGAGCCTTTCGTTGTGAAAGGGAAAGTTTTCAAGTTAAAATTTCTGTCATTCTTTTTAAAAGCATTTGACTTCAGTGTGGTTGTTTATCAACAGCTCCTATAAACTCTTAAACATTAAAAACACTCATCTTGCTCTATCTGGCTTATTGAAATTGTTTACATAAATTCTGTGATTTTGTTCAGAAAGAAACAATGGCTAAATCGAGCAGAATATGTGCAAAGTAGTGCAATTTGACCTTGCATGAACATATATTAGAAAGTTTCAGAGATCAGAAATCATGTTATATTTTTCTGTTTTTGATTGTGGAAAGTGAAAGTTGTTTTTCTCTCTTTTTCTCTAACTAATCTAGAGGGGTCAAATTTCAAAGTTTTCTCTGGTGCCTCGGTCCCAACCTTGGTGGGGCCTCTTACTTCACTATATTTACCTGTTTCACAACTTTCACAATGGTACTCAAATCTGTCAAAAGGCCCCTGATATTCTTAATAAAAAGATTGTTTTTCTCCTATGAGAGTCCAAAAAGGTATTTATATATTAAAAGAACAGCAATAGAGACGTAGACGTATTCAAAAGTGAAGGAGTCGAACATTCCGATATTTCTTTTCAGTCTTAAGTATCGATTAGGTTTTTTGCACACTTTCCTTTTCTACATAAATGACTACATTATCCTCTGAGAGAGATGGAAGTTATCCGTTTAAATTTATTCTTTTACTAAAAGATCACCTGTGTGAGACAGATTGCATAATCATATTATCTTGAAAAGTATACATTTATATATGTTTTGTATTTAGAACTGATTTTCCACATTTTTTAGTTTTGAAAAATGTTGTTTGGGAATGTCACAATAAACTTATTAATTATTTTGAATATTTGTTTGGTGTTTTTCAGGTATATATAAAGCACCAATCAAGAGCTATCAACATCAATGTATGATTTAGGAAGAAAAATATCAATGGCTATAACAAAATAATTTAACTTTTGAGCCAGAGACAGAAGAAGTATACAATATTAAACAGATATTGCATGGCTTTTTATTGAATATCGCGATTTATTAACTCGAGGTGTTTGATATTCAACGACGCAAAGCGGAGAATTACAATAACACATTTTTGCTTCTTTTTTTCAATCAGTTAACTTATTCAACGCTGTTTTTATTCTGATTTTTTTGAATTCGTTCGAAAGAGTGTATTCGAAAATCCAAAATGCGAAGACATTGTATTGCGCCGTTGAATATCAACAACGACCGTGTAACATCGCATCAGTTATTGCACGATCATACGGAACATTCAAATTTATTGTAGATAAAAAAAGCTTATAGGCATATAATAATAACCATTAGGGCATTTCTAGGCATATATGGTCTTAAAATGATGCAATATTCAGAAATTATTGATTTTCAGAGAACTTCAGACAAGTCATTTGGAAAGAAATTTATGACCCAATGCTTGTGAAAACCTGGAAACACTTGTTGACTCTGAAAAAACAACTATGATATGCAACGATTTTCCAGTCTATGGATACATTTTTATGGAGAATACATTTCATATATATGAGAGTCAGAACAGTGTACAGAAGTTATGAACCTGTGCTTATGGATAACAGAACTGAAAAGCTATTGTTGCTCAAATCAGTTTGTTTTCTATTGTTCCCTCCTTCCCTTATCCATCTCTACCTCACGTTCCCAAAACTCCTGAACTGAATAAGCTGTAACTGTTTAAGTTTAAGATAGAACAAACCCATAACAGCTAACATGTTTGAAAAATGTACCTCCTCTGGGAACTAAAGTTTTATTCATTGTGTTTTCGAGGAAAAATAAACGTGAAAATATCCTTTTTTCCCGTTTTATATGAATGCGTTTACTTCTTTAGCTCGCATGAATTTATTGAATGAAAATATCCGCTTATTCTTTGTTTTCGCTGGTGAAAGGTTCAGCCACAGGCAATCACGTTTCTTCGGATACTGGTTTTGTCGGCAGTTCGTTATTAGCATTAATTGAGTATTCGAAAATACTTTGCAGTCATCAGTCAATGAGTTGGCGTCTGACGTGTAATGCATCAGGAGTCGCAAATAAATTGCGTCGGAATTGGCGGATGGGCTCACCGCCACTTTCTTTCATTGAGCTGACTTTTTTGCCGCAGATTTAGCGACTGTGGTCGTTCTTGTTTATTATTAATCTTACCTAAAAAATGTTTCAATTGTATAAAAATGCAGAAAAAGATAATCATGATATGACATGGTTGAAATAAAAAACAAAACAAAAAACAAAAAGTAAATTCATACACGCATTTATCCTAAAAATAATTATTATTAAAAACACAAATTCAATGACAGAATTTGTAAAGCTTTTGATTGGAAAGTCTATAAAATCAACCGATACTATTATGTTTATACGGGTTCAACACTCAACACTGGAGCTAAATTAAATAAAGACTTTTAACGCGGGATACACAACCAAACATCAAAATAATAAAAATAATTGAAACAATGAAATGCCCTAGCCATAATTTAATACCGGAAAGATAAAAATAACAGATAAAAACATAATGCCAAACTTACATACCCAGGCATAGTACGTAAACAACTACCATAACACAAAATAATGTGTAATCATGACAAAATTTCAGAATCCATCCAGCAATGCAATGCTTCTAATTTGTAGTAACACAGTCTTATCATCACATTGCACAGCAATCACATTGTACAGTAATAATTTCTGAAATACATAACTAACTGGCAAAAATAATTGGCAATGATAAGTTTGCCCATGTTGTAGAGCTTGAAATACTGAGCAAAAAATGCATGGGATCGTTTTGCTACGACCAACCGTTCCAGAGATATCGTCAATGAAAGATTTTTATGACGTCATGGCCGCAGTACCAAATTAAATTTGGGCTCAAATTTTGCGTCACCCCCTCACACGTACCGCGGACCCTTAAAAACGTCAGTTGTCCTTATTGGTTCTCGAGATATTTCTCCAAAAACGTCGCGTTCGATTGGGGATGCAATGCAATGGTTCCCACGTTCGTTCAGATCAGGCGCGGCAGAAGAAAAGAAGCCATTCCATTGAGCATTGTACTTTTTTCGATGTTGACAACAAATTCTCTCGTTTTTGATGAGTCATAATAATGACCTAACGCACTAAAATGTTCTGAAACTCGTTTCAAACAGTTTGTATCACGTAAAGTTTAATTTATTTGGTAAAAGGTATAACCAAGGATCACCGAAATCAAAAATTTGTAACCAAGCATTTGTGTAAACAAATTGTATGACGTGCCAAACTGTGAACTATTAAACTGCAAAAATCTTACTTATTCCTCCCATAATTCCCAAAAAATGAACATTAGAAATCCTTTCAAATGACTTTATTTGCCTAGCTATATCATTTAGCTTTCAGTCACAAGTTATTTTAGCGAGCTGTCAGCTTTTTTAAGAAAGTTATGGGGTTTTCATTTGAGTCACTTTTTAGTGATTTTAGCACCACGGGGTCAGATGTTTAAACTAGAAAAAACATGGCTTGTTCACACACGTATGTATTTGTGCTCTCAAAAGTATGCAGAATTTGCAGTAATTACATCGGCAACAAGCAAAAGAACATTTTTAAAATAAACGAGAAAATATGTAAACAAATTAAGGAAATATTTCATATTGACACAAACGAAGATTTGGAAGATGTTCATCCGAAAAATATCTGTCTCAAATGTTACTCAACAATGCGTAACGTAGAAAAACGAGGAACCAGAACATCCCTAACACCTTATCAATTCTCCATAAAGCCTCGTGTCTCGTGTCCTGTATGTGTACCATACACAAAAGGAAAGCCAAAGGAACAAAAACTATCGGGCATCTCAATAGTTATGTGGAGGTGTGGGATAAATAAAAATCGGATGAACTGTTAAAGGAAACATCTGTCATGAACATTAACAGTTTCGAAGAAGGTGTACTTCTCACTCGTTTGCCGAAAGGGATCTTGCAGTGTCAGATTCGTGCGAACCTATTGGCAAGGCCCATCACTGTCTCTCCTTGTGACCATTCCTTTTGTGCTTTATGCTTACTAAAAACCATAGAAGGCATGGAGATGGATAAGCTACAGTGCCCGAAATGCAGCTCTCGTATCGGCAGTGTGTTTCCATCCAAGAAACTCATTACACTTGTTAACGAGCTTCAGATTCAGTGTGATGGATGTCAAAACAAATGTGCATGACTGAGCTGAGAAAACACGAATGTCAGCATTCTGAGCAAGGTAGCTCCACTGAATCATCACAGACAACAGTAACAGATATGATGAACGTGAGTGTTGATGAAGACATATCTTGAGAAATGAATGATGCTGTAGTTCATATTCTAAAAACGAAAATGAATAGTTCAAAATTGCCAAACAAAAGTATATAGTTTTAAACACAGGAGGAAGGGTAAGTTGTGATGTTCAATTCTCTAGTATATAGCTTCAATAACCCTTCTAATAACATAAGTAACTACACTATATCTAATATTATATATATAACATCATAATATTATTATATCATTATACATCAGGTTTGACCTTTTCCTCATTTTACAGCCACTGATGTTTACATCAACACCAATACCAACAAAAAACAGTAACAATGCATGTTCTAAGACCATATATAACAGAAACAGGTTCCTTGTAAATATGGTTCATCTGGGGATTCAAATGAGGCAGTTACTGTACAGACTGGGAAGCTGTTAAAATCCTTTGACATTGAAAGAAGGAAATCTATTCTTGAAAGTTCAAAAATACCTAGCGTTGAAATTTCAGAAGACATACTGGTTGCAATGAAAGTTGACATGGGTATTCCATGGGAAAAACTTAAGACAATGGCAAGGTAAACTTTCTAAAAAACAAAGTATTATATACGCCTCTTAATCAACCAAGTCAAAACAGTTGAACACTTGTATTTCAGGTGGTTGAAAACATTTCAAATCAACACAGCTTTTGTCAACAAGCAACGAAACATCGCAAAAATGTGGTCAGGTGATGGTGTGATTGTTGCAGATACGCCCTTCACATTTGCTATAAAAGATAAAAAAGGAATTTTTGAAATTAAATCTTCAGCTTGGGCCTACATTAATGACTTACCATCACATATAATGAATCATTTAGATAATTTAGATCAGTAAGAAAGTTAAAATCATACATTTTCAGATGTGAAAATATTAACAGGATTTCATATAACAATATTACCTTTTACAGGACCAATCAACTGATATACCCTGAAACTTTTGATGAGGAAATACGTATCAAGATTGGTGGGGACCATGGTGGAGGGTCATTCAAAATGACATACCAAATTTGCAATACATCAAAACCTAATAGTAAAGACAACACAGTTGTGTTTTGGTTATTTGAGGCCAAAGATTTTCGAAGCAATCTGAAAATGGCGTTGTCTAGATTTGCAGACCAAGTTGACAGTTTACAATCTATGCAATGGAAGTAAGTTGGGGTTAAGAATTTAAAATAATGGAAAGTAACAGAAAGGTATGCAAGTGTATTTATTTTTGTTCATTTTAGTGATAGAAAGATTCGTGTTTTCATTGCAGGAGACTATGAGTTTCTTTGTTCCATATATGGTATAACAGGAGCAAACGGTAAATAATCATAAAATCATCTAGTATTTAAAGTATGAAACTTTTGAAATTAATGTATAATCTTACATAGGACGTCACTGCTGCTTGTTTTGTACCATAACCAAAGATGACATGCAGAAGTTCACAAATCCACATACTGAACGAACTTTGGCATCATTAACACATGATTTGACTGAATTTCAAGAAAGTGGTGGAGATATCAAAATAACCAAGCAATTCCACAATGTCATCCATGATCGGTTATTCAATGTTGATATTTCACAGGTATATACCTAAAGAGAATAGCATAAAGATATCAGAGTTGTTTATTGAAAGTAATAATCAAATATAACATTATATAATCTAGATTGCACTTCCTGCTTTACATATATCTTTGGGTACGTACTGAAGTTATTTAACATGCTGGAGCAGGAGTACTTCATGTTAGATTTAAAACTGGCTGGCCAAAATGCTGTAAAAAACAACATCACGAAAGAGGAATTTGAAAAAACCATCGAAGCGTATTCTCAAATTCGTGAATTAGAAAAACGTTTAGAAGACTTGGATGAAAAAGTTCATCTAGTTACCGAAGCCATTGCTTTGCATGTCCTTAAAAATCCGGACAATAAAGAAATAATCCACAAGACGTATCAGCCTAGATTGGATTATCTCATCGAGAATCCAAAAGAAGGTTACATATTATTTTGTCAAACAATAAACAACAGTAAAAATTCAAAATAATTTACACTTGTTTGTTGTTGTTTTAACAGAATTGTGAATTGAAATCGATAAAGAACAACAAGAAAATGAAGTTAGCATCAGGTCCATGCGTGAAAATTTTAGATGAAACTCTTAATTGCTTGAATGTTCAGCGTCAAGCATACCATGGAAAAAGTTTCGTGGACAATCATGTTCACAAGATGCTAAAGGTTTGTCACCTTATCTAAATGTGAAATTGTGTGATAAGTCAAGTAATGTTCGGACTTGTTAAACAACAATTAATTTTGAAACGAAAAGCAATACAAATCAAGTATGATAATAAAACGGTCAGAAACATTCATATCATTTTGTCGTCTGACAGTAAAAAATGAATAAGATACTACAAAATTTATTAACTTTATTTCAGGAAGAAAATATTATCAAATTATGTAATTCCATCCCCAAAATAGTGCACCAGGAAGGACAGCATGGGACAGAGCTACGCAGACTAGCTATAGATGTGTGCACAAAATACAAAGAAATATTTGCAAAATATGCAAGGTGCCACCAAATACTAAATACAAGTAATGATATAACTGCTGAAGATTTGACAAAGTTTGGTGAGTTTTTATCCTGATTGCTCCACTAGTGTTTTTGAAGGATTTTCATTTAGAGTGGATATAACATTTTTTAGAGCAATATATCAAAGAATTCATGACGTTATTGAGGGAAAAATGCCCAGATGCATCAATAACGCCCAAGTTACATCTTTTGGAGCATCATGCAATACCTTTCATTAGGAAATGGAAGGCTAGATTTGGGCTTTATGGGGAACAGGGTGCTGAAGGAATTCATCCTACATTTAACCGGTTATATGGTACTTATTGCCGCATGAAGCCAAATACAAGACGGTTAAAAGCCATTATGGATGCACACCTAACCACAGTAAATCCAAAAGCCCAGTACTTAAAACCAAAGATCAAACGCATTAGACTTGAGGAATAAATCCTGCTTTTTTTATTTTCATTCTGAAGTTTGTTATATATTAAAACCCTGTTTAGGGGTTAATTAGTTTATTTTTTTTAGCGAAGAAACCATGGAGAATATGCAATTATACAGTTGTCAAAACTCTCATCTTTGGACTACAAATGAAGACGAAATAAAACTGACAGCTCTATGAGTTTTCAGGAAAACATTTCAAAATGCTTCTACTTCAAAATAAGCCAAGTTTCAACGAAATTCCAATCCTAGTTTTTCTTCAAATTCAATTTCCCTAAGTGCCATTTTTACGCATGCAGTAGACTTTTTGTCACCTCGTGGCAGCCCACGTTACCGCCATATTTCTGATATGAAACTTGTACAGCGTGGTCGAAGGTATCACGAACTTCATAAATCAATAAATTAAAACGATGTTTCTTCCTATTTGCTTCTTCTTTGCGTCTGTTTTTGTAAGTAAACAAATTAACAAAAAACACCCCTCCAAGCCGCCCTTATATATTTCGTTAAAAATTCCCGTTTAGGCGACGCATGCGCAAACTAAATTTCCGATGCCGAATGAACGTGTTCCTCGTGATCATAAAAACATCTGACGTCAAATGCCCCGTGCTATTATACTAATCGTGAATGTGTCTTGCGTGGTCGAACTGCCACTTTATGACCACGATTAAGAAGATTTTGACCATTAAAAAAACAAAAACACAACACTCTCTAAGTTAAATGTGTTACACACTATTGCGAATTAGTATAAGTAGACTAGCCGCCAGGGCGGCGTCGCTCGCCACCCATGTTCAGCATGCGTCCAGTTCACGAAAAATAAAATGAAGAATTGGCAATGATAAGTTTGCCCATGTTGTAGAGCTCGAAAAACTGATCAAAAAAAATGTATGGGATCGTTTCGCTACGACCAACCGTTGCAAAGATATCGTTGATCAAAGATTTTGATGACGTCATAGCAGCAGTACCAAATAAAATTTAGGCCCAAATGTTGCGTCACTCCATCACCCATATCGCGGACCCTAAAAAACGTCAGTTATCCCTATTGGTTCTTGAGATATTTCCCCAAAAACGTCGCCTTCGATTGGGGGTGCAATGCAATGATTCCCCGTGATCATAAAAATACTGACGTCAAATGATGCCACGTGCTTTTGGAATGATCGTGAAAAAAGTGTCTCTCGCATCTACGTGGTTTTACGTGCACATAAGAGGACGATGACCGTAAATTAAAACTAAATGTATCACTCTCTAAAATAAAAGTGTGACACACAACGCGAATATTATTTTCCCGCGTTTGAAATAAGCGGGAAAAGGTTTTCCCGACGATTCTGAAATCGAGATTTCAGCGCATGCGCATTTACGAAAATGCGCCTCTTGTAAGCCTTTAAAAGAGAAGCATCGAAAGATGCTACTTTCTCTTGGAATTTATGTTTGTACAGTGTACAACTTCATAAAAGAATCATCAAAATGTCAGAAGAACTACTTGAGAAATTGATTCGAAAGATTGACAGTATAAGCAACACGGTAGTTGAATTGAAAGCCGATCGATATGGAGAAAAAAGGCAGCTAGAAGAAGATTTGTCCGAGAAAATATCCAAAAAGATCAAAGCTTGTAAAACGCCATCCTTCTGGAGAGAGTATAACAAGAGTCAATATCTACAGAACAGCAAAGTTAAAGAAGCTCTAGAACAGGCAGATGAAGCAATGAAACACAAGGATTTGGATAAAGCCCAGAAAAAGATTGAAGAAAGTAAGAACCTCATTGATAAAAGACAAAAATTAGTACGTTTGGCAGACAGGGAAGACGACGGATGGGAGGTTGCAAGATGTTATTTGTCCGATAACTTAGCAGATGACTCAGAGGATGAAAAACGTATCCTCAGATCTAGGAGGAAAGCAGCTTCAGACAAAAAACGAAGGAATGATCGTAGAAAGAAGAGCCTTTTTAAGGATTCTGATAAAAAGTTTGTAAATAGATCAGTTTTTTTCCGAAAAACAAGTGTTGATACTAGGAATATTTTTAATTCTAGAACCTGTTATTTATGTGGAGAAAGAGGACACTTATATGCTTCCTGTCCAAAAAATAAGAAATGAACTTTGTAATTATGAATGTAGCGAAGGAAAAGATAAAAACGTGAATGTCGTTGGAAATCTTAAGAAAAAGTCTTCGTTCTGGAAAAATACACTAAAAGCATCTTCTTACGTTCAAAGTATAATCGAAAATGGCTATTTCATACCGTTTGAAGAAAAACCCCCAAGGTTTTATGCTAAGAATAATCTATCCAGTAGAAAACAACCAAAATTTGTTGAGGAAACTATTAATGAACTGTTAAGTAAAGGCTGTATTCAAGAAGTGTCAGAGCAACCTTATTGTTGTAATCTTTAACCGTGGCCGAGGAATGGAAAACTACGACTTGTTATTGATTTGAGACACGTAAATAAATACATTAAGAAAAATAACTTGAAATATGAAGACCTAAAAACATTTACAGAAATGTTTGAAGAAGGCGACTATTTTACAAAATTTGATCAATCATCGGGGTATCACCACATAGATATTCATCCAGAACATTACAAGTTTCTTGGTTTTTCCTGGACATTTTCGAATGGCATCACTAAATATTTTCAATTTGTCGTCTTACCCTTTGGGTTATCGTCAGCTTGTTTCGTGTTTACAAAAGTACTCAGGCCATTAACCAAAAAGTGGAGATCTTCTGGTATTCGAAGTATTGTATACATAGACGATGGGATAAACGGGGGTAATTCGTACAACCAAGCTCGAAAATTTGCAACGATCGTCCGCCATGATTTAGAACAAGCAGGTTTCGTGGTTAACGTACAAAAAAGTGATTTCGAACCAAAACAGTGGGGAGAATGGTTGGGAACCGTCATTGATACCCTAACGATGACATTCACAATTCCTGAAAGAAAAATTAAGAAAGTTAAAGATAGTATCAATCTTATTATAAACGAAAAGTTTTCCAGCGCTCAACAATTGGCAAAAGTCGCAGGTCATCTATCGTCAATGCATCTTGCAATCGGCCCGTTAGTACGATTATTTACAAGAAACATGTATCGCCGTATCGAGTCTAGATTAACTTGGTCTTTTCCTATAATTATAGATGATAAAACAAAAACTGAACTTGAATTTTGGCTTCACAATATAGAATTATATAATGGATTATCTTACAAACCTAAGCCTGTGACATCTAAAATAGTTTTTACGGACGCCAGTGATGAAGGGTATGGTGGGTTTATCTGTGAGCGTCTCAGCCAAAAAATCTGTTGTGGTAAATTCGAAGCTTTTGAGAAAAACACAAGTTTAACTGAAAGAGAACTTTTAGCTGTTAAACACATACTGAAAGGTTTCAGTGAGCAACTTCAAAATGAATCCGTTAAAGTCCACGTAGATAATTTCAATTTGTCACGTATCTTATCTGTTGGCAGCAGTAAACCAAATTTACAAGACCACGCAATCGACATCTTTACATTTTGTTTAAAAAATAACATTAAATTACTAGCTGAATGGATACCACGAGAAAACAATACTGTCGCTGATAGCCTTAGCCGTTTTAATGACACTGATAATTGGGGAATTGATTTCAAAACATTTAGATTTCTTGATCGTTTGTATGGTCCTTTCACCGTGGATCGTTTCGCAGATCATCATAACAAGAAGTTAAAAAATTTCAATTCAAGATTTTATTGTCCAGGGACAATACGGTTTCATGGTTGGTTGGCAAGGTGAAAATAATTGGGTTTGTCCTCCTATATCGTATATTGGATCAGCATTAAGACAAATGAAAATTTGTAAATGCAAAGGAACATTGTTAATTCCCGTTTGGCCATCAGCTTACTTTTGGCCACTAATTTATCCTGATGGAATTCATTTAGCTTCTTTTATAAAACATTTTTCTTAGTAAAACCTTTTTATATGCGTAATGGAAATAACTCAATATTTTCTGGTTATACAAATTTCGAAACTATTGCTTTGCAAATTTCATTTGAGAACTAGACTTTTGTATTAATTAATCAAATAAGAAATGTTCGCATAATTAGAATATTATTATTTTCGCCTGTGTGCCGGGTAATATGATTCCCCGAGAGGGAAGCCCGCGTGGCCATTTACGCCTGTGTGGCGGGATATATGAACCCTAGACGACAGGATGCCTGTTGGCCATTATCTATGCCTTCGTGGCTAGGAGGCCTGTGTGGCCATTATTAACGCCTGTGTGGCGGGAAATGTGATTCCCTGGAGGGGAGGCCTGTGTGGCCATTTACGCCTGTGTGGCGGGATATATGAAATCTTGGACGGAATGCCTGTTGGCCATTATCTGTGCCCGGATATATGATATATATCCGGGATATATGATTTCATAGACTGGATGCCCGTGTGGCGGGGAATATGATTCACTAGACGAAACACCTGTATGGACATTTTATACGCCTGTGTGGCAGGATAAGTGATTCCCTGGACGGGAGGCCTGTGTGGCCAGTCATTTAATACCAACTGTACTTTTCTTTTTACATTTTCAAAGACAGAGTCGTACCAAAGATCGGAATTTGGCAAGAAACATCCAAACTTCAAAGCAACGACCTAATCAGACTATCAGAAAGTCTTCCAAAAGTCATTGAAGCTGGATTTGCACCTACGACAACAAACAAGTACAGTTCATCGTGGAAGAATTGGGTAGAATGGTCAACACCAAAACCGGAAGTTAAAACATTGCCAGCCAATCCATTTTTTGTCGCACTCTTCCTTAACCACATAATGGAATCCAACGGCACCAAAGGCGCTATCAATTCGGCATTTTACGGTATTCGCTGGGGTCATCATATAGCTGGCTACGAATCTCCTACTGACCATCCATTGTCGAAATTAGCCCTAGAAGGATGTTTGAGATTTATAAACAACGGTCATAAGCAACCAAAGGAGCCCCTCACGTCAGAAAATCTGAAATTCTTTTTCGATAACACAGTGAAAAACAACCTAATGGATCAACGTTTTCTGGTCATTTGCTTTGTTGGCTTTTCAGGATTTTTTCGCATTGAGGAGTTGCTAAAAGTGCAATTAAAACACGTCGAATTTAAGTCTTCCCATTTAGAAATTCTGATCGAAAAATCAAAACGAGATCAACACAGAGATGGTAATACCGTTTTTATATCAAAATTAAAATCCACGTACTGTCCAGTTAAATTAGTGGAACATTTTCTTAATTTGTGTGGAATCGACAAAGAAACAGACAAAGAATCGTTTTTGATACCACGAATCTTTTCAACAAAGAAAGGCCATTTAGTATCCAAGTCTCAAGGGATTAGTTATGGGAGATGTAGAGAGGTATTTCTCACAAGACTTACTCAGCTGGGAATGGAATCAAAGCAGTACGGCCTAAACAGCTTACGCTCTGGAGGTGCAACAGCAGCGTCTTCAGGCAACGTGGAGGAGCGCCTGATTTGTAAACACGGCAGATGGAGTTCAGAAAGAAGCAAGAATTGTTATGTTAAAGACCATACAAATAAACGCTTATCTATTACTAAAGCACTACGGTTGCAGTTGTATAACATTATTTCTGACTAATTTGTTCCTGAATGGATAGTGGTGTTAGAACATAAACTTGCATAATTGCCTCCAACAACTTTCCTTTTCAGTCTTTTTTAGCCTCGGGAATACACTACGTTGAAAGATCCACACCAAATGTTGCCGTGAAATAATTTGTTATTTGTTGTGTATTTCTCTTAGACGAGAAAAGATAAGTCGGGAATATTATTTTCCCGCGTTTGAAATAAGCGGGAAAAGGTTTTCCCGACGATTCTGAAATCGAGATTTCAGCGCATGCGCATTTACGAAAATGCGCCTCTTGTAAGCCTTTAAAAGAGAAGCATCGAAAGATGCTACTTTCTCTTGGATTTTACGTTTGTACAGTGTACAACTTCATAAACTCACATATTGTCTTTTACGTTATTTCATATACCAAAATCATTGGATGCAAGGGACGACGAAATCTAGCCAACATAAAACGGACGAATTGAGAAAAAAGAAGAGAAACGATTAAAAAGACGAAAACACCAAGAATTGCAACAGAAGAAATTATTAAGAAATTTATTTCATTGAAAAAATTGTAAATTTTGCTAGGTAGCCAGAGTGAGTCGTGAGCAAACCACGGTTTTCCTACCAAAATAGTTCTAAAGGTTCACTCCCACTTTGACTCAGGGGAGAGGTAGGTTTTTCATCCGAAGTTGAGGGCTGGGCCAATAGTTAAAGGACCTGTTCTCGGCAAGCGCTTACTTCTGGCAAATGCTGTAAAACCTTAAATTTTACCAAAATGAAATTGTATCATTTGTACTGCACTGTACACTACGTTGAAAGATCCACACCAAATGTTACCGTGAAATAATTTGTTATTTGTTGTGTATTTCTCTTAAGCGAGAAAAGATAAGTTGGGAATTAGTATAATAAGATATTAAACTAGATTGGTTTAAATTTTATATTTTTTCTTTATAGAATCATTGACAATTAATAAGGACACTTAACTCGCAAATGCATTTCAGATACTTGAAAAGTCATTAAGTAAAGCAGCAATTGATCCTGTGAATAACATTGTGATATGTGAAAACATAGAGACACCAGGAAATAGAATTAAAAGACTGAGTGAATATTTATTAACTAAGAAAGACCGCAGTGAATTTAATGTGGCGAGTGAAAATTTGATATCAAAGGTATTCGAAATAATTAATGCAAACGAAATTCATCAATGTACTGGTCAAGAATTGTTATGGTTGAACATACATCGATATTCAATTTGTAATGCCAGTAAAGAAATATGGAAACCAATGTTTGATAATGTCAAATCACCAGACTTTTCATCACTGACACATTTTATTTTAATGGAATGTGTTCATGAAATTGTTAAGAAGGAAAACAAAAATGGAGCACAACCACGTACCAATAACACAAAAAGAACTACAACTCACCAAGGATGAGCAGCAAGTTATTTCTTACGTGGCTGGCTATCTTGTATTTTCCATGGAAAAGAAATATTTGAGAATGTATGATAGTGGCAAAAAAGAATCTCTGACTTTGGCAGCGATACAATTTTTAGATGGTTCGAAAGTAAATGGTTTGGAAGGCATCAGTGGTGATTCATTTCTTGATTTCGTGTATCAATGGACGGATCTTGTTAATCGTGGTGGGTTGATAAAAGTCAATTTGCCCATGTTTGTTTTTATAAGACACATTGAAAATATTGTTCGTAGAATTTTGAATGTCTCATTTATTAAAAAGTACAAGGTGAAGATATTCGGGTCATCATTCACATTGAATTGAAGTAGACAAGCTTGATAGTAAAGGCATGGGAGACACTGTCAACATTTCTTCCTAATAAATATTTGAGTGAATTAATCAGACATCAGATGATTGAAAAGTGGATAGACATTCGTGCAAGATCGTATGTGAAGAGTTACTTTCAGATTTTGAAAAGACAGTTGTCAAAACAAAAAAACAATACCTTTTCAAGAAAAAGTGAACCAGCTGTGAGAAAAACTCTAAATTAGACCAGGCATTTTGTATATTTTAGTTTAATTATGCAATTTACAGATGTTCTATATGTAATACGTACGAAGATATGGTGTGAAAAAAAATTATTTTGCAAAATTTATTTTAGTTTTTATCTACGGAAACAGAACGAAATTCCATATAGTCATTCGCTTATTAGTTTCCCACTTCATTCACTGCGAAATTCCATTAAATTTCATATGGCGAATTAGCGAACAGCTTTTTGATTGGTCAACGCAGTCTCATTTCTCTGGTACTGAGAAATTGAGTGACTAGCAATACAAACGCAGTGGAAACCGAAGTTTAGTTTTTAGGCCGGCGTCTGTGCCACAAAAACTTGTCATGCCCGCTGTACAACTTGCAGACCACAGTTTCTATGCAGAAATCCTCGAGTTAAATATTACTGATAACAGCAGAAAAAAGTTCCCACTCATAACCTTGTCCCTTTGTTTGCAAATTGGGTCTAAAGTTCTAGTTTATCGAGTCTATCGTTTTGTTTCGTATGTAAACGATTATAAGTGTTCTGTTCTAGTGTATATTTTACAGACTTATGTTTCCGTGGCGCTTGCTATTTAAATGTGCTTATATTTAGGTCTGTAAAATAATATCGGTAAAAAACTAAAGATGCAAACTTTAGTTATGATAAATAATTGTTCACCACGCTGTTAGGGGATAGCTTTAAGGCGGAATGCTTTCTTCATTTTCCTGGGAACAATAATGCAGAGACAGTAAACAAAATATTGCAGAAGACCTTTTTTAAATGCACATGAACAGTGGTTAGTATCACCAGATGAACTGGTTCAGCGTGTCGTGTCAGGTTTGTTGTTTATCCATTCTCTCCCTCTCTCTGCTGGAGAGGATGGCTGCTGTTTGAATATTGTTTAAATATAACTATCGAAAAATACAAAAGTCTAAACAGTAGCACTGCTTAACGAGGGTTTAGGCACACAAAAATCTTTGTATATAATTGAAACAAACCAAAGAAAGGCACAACAGTCCTCTCATAATTAGAAAAAAGGTTTTGAAAAATAAGTAATTAAACAATCTTGTAACTTAATTAAAGGCTAAGACATAATTTTACTGAATGTAAATATGTTTTCTGTATCGAAATCCTATAAAATATTATAATCCGCCTATGAATTAGTCTCTATTAGATGCTGCTTTATAAACTACTTATCTCTATATCCTATATTTAAGGTAGCACTGTTTACCTTTTTAGTCATTACCCAGAATAGTCAGTTAGATTGCAGTTGACACTATCATGGCAATTGCTACAGAAAATTCACAGATGTGTCTAAAATGAAAAGGGCAAGGAAGGTTGCAAGTAAGAAGTTATCAAGTACAGTAGTCAAACCTAGCTGTCCTAAGCAGAAGCTTTAACCAAATTTCCAGGTAGATTAACACGGTCATCAGTGATCACATAGAATAAAACTAGATCTGACATTTTGGAAGAGATTTGCATCATTTGCGAAAAGGGCAGTCCTATGTTAAGTCAGATTGCTTTCAATTTGTTAGATGTATGTTATTATAAAATTTTCTCCAAAGGTTTTAAAGAATGTATTTGTGTGTGTACAATTAATAATTTTTTTCTATTTATTTATTTCGCCAATATTTATACAAACCTTAATATACAATCGTATATAATGGCTAGAGCAAGCAGAAGGCTGGAGTGCCTTATCATCAAGCCCCATGTAAATATAACTATTTCACTTAATATATACTAATAATACTTACTAACTTATAATATATAATGATATATACAAAACATGAAAACAAAATACCTATCTGACCAGAAATATTTACAAGCAAAAGGAAAGCATATTACAGACCAGTACTCAAACACACGTTATGAGATAAAAACAAACAAAAAAAAACAACAACTACAACTACAACAACAAAAAAAGAAAACAATACAGAATGAAAATGTAAATCAAGCGAGACATATTAAGAAGACTAGGAGGAAATATAATATGACACAGCCTAAAAAACTGAGAAAAATCAATGTCCCTATTAAGTAACTTCATTTTGACAGATCTTGTGAAACAGTAAATAGAGTTGGCATCCTTTTCTGCATTTTGTAAAATATTATTCCATAGGGTAGGACCACGATGGAGGATAGAGAAGGTAGTTATTTTAAGACGCTTTTGAGGGATTTTAAAATTATTTCTTGAATGTCTGGTATTGTATTTATTTTCAATAGTGGAGAATAGGTCGCGGAACATCGTTGGGGTTAGCTCAAGTTTACTTTTAAACATGAAGACTAATACTTGGTATATGTTTAATTTGTAAATACTAAGAATCCCAAGTTTCTTTAATAAAGGTTCGGAGGGTGTGTATCAATTTACACCGAAGATAATCCTGCAGGCATGTTAATGAGATGTTGTTTTTGCTCCATACGAAACACATTGTTATCGATCAGTGAGGTAGTCTTTAAACCATAAGAAATTATTATTGCGTACATCATAGTGTTTCAGTTTTGTTAGGAGAATTTTATGATCTACTGTATCAAATGCCTTTGAAAGGTCGATGAAGACTCCTAGTGTGTAAAGATCATTATTAAAAGCATCACCGAGATCATTCACTAGGGTTAATATTGCATGGTCGGTGGAATGCCCTTGCTGAAACCCGAATTGCTTCTGGTACAGCACACTGTTATTAACAAGATATTTATACAGTCTATTGTACATGATACGCTCCAGGATTTTTGAACAAGGAAGTATGGATATTGGTCTATAGTTCGAGATATTAGACTCTTCTCCTGCTGTGAATGTTGGAACGACTTTTGCAATCTTCATGCTACTTGGGAATTTTCCTGTATTGAGAGAAAGTCTGAAGATATGTAACAGAGGAATTTTGATTATATCAAAGGTGTGTTGAACAACATTTACGCTGATCTCATCAATTCCTGGACTTTTATTGGATTTAAGACTTTCGAAAGCGTCAAGTAGTTCAGTTTCTGTTAAGTTGGACTCTTGCATGATGTTATTGAAGTCTTCGAGGAAGAACATCGGTGACTTATTGCAGGCAGGGATTTTTTCAGCTAAATCAGCTCCTACTCTTGCATAGTAATTATTAAAAGCATTTGCAATTTCCTCTTTATCATACACAAGTTTCTTTTGAGTTTCAATGAATTTCGGTAAGCTACTTTTCAAAGTTTTTGATTTCCCCAAAATTTTCTTGATAACGTCCCACGTTTTCTTGGTGCTGGTACTATTTTTGATCAATTTTGAGTAGTATTCTTTTTTAGAACGTTGTTTGATTTTATCAAATAGTTTTTTGTAAGCTTTATATTTAGTTTCATTTCTGTATGTTCTTTTCTTTAGAAATATATCGTATAGTTTTTGTTTTCTTTTCGATGATTTAAGGAGACCAGGTGTCATCCATGGACTGAGGAGACTTTTAGACTTTAGTTTAAACTCTTTAATTGGAAACGCTTTGTCATACTGTAAAGAAAACATCTTCAAAAACAAATCATATGCAGAATTAACATCATTGGTTTCCTGAACAAGTTCCCAGTTCATTTCAAGGAGAAGATCATAAAAGTAGGATATTGATCTTTTATTGATAAAATGTTTTAAAATAGTCTTGCTTGTGTTATATGTGTCTTTAATATTGTCCTTAATAACCAAGAAGGTTGGAAAATGATCAGTCAGATCAGTCTGTATTACACCAGAAATTAAACCGTTTTGATAATGATTATTTATAAAAATGTTATCAATTAGAGTTGCTGTATTCTTAGTAACTCTTGTTGGTTTATTTATTGTCGGAATTATATTATGTTGAAGAATTAAATTCACAAAGTCTTTAACCTTTTTGTTTGAATAATCTAATAAATTTATGTTTATTGAAATGGGTACACATCTTTGGGATCGAAGGAAAGGAAAACATAACACTCAGTAAAGGCTATGACACAGATGCTGGGGAGCTAAGAGATGTAACAAGACTTAAACAAGACCATGATGTTTAATTATATAAGGGAAGTTCATCATGGTGTTCATCAAGTGTTATAACATAGATGTGTATTCAGTTCACAAAAGTAAAAACAATACATTGTACCGCTAGTAATTTGAGTTATTATTCAATTACATTGATGGAGTAATCAAACTGATTGAGACTGTCATGCTGAAAGAACCGTATGATGAGTTTGTCAGAATAGTTACAGAAAATAATGGTTTAAATGTCTGGACCTATAGTAGGTGGAGAGTCAAGCCGAAGATAAAATCAATGTTTAAATAGAAACTATGTTTTCATGATCCACCTGAAAAAAAGTCATTTGGTGTTCAGAAATCCTAGAATGAAAGGTGACATTGAAAGTGACACAGACAGTGAATGTGAATATCAGCAAGAAGAATATTTCAACGAGTCTGTCAACCAGCCTCAAATTCATGCAGTGCAGCTTTAGAAATCTAAAAGAATGTAAAATAAAGATCATAGCTGACATTAAAGGCTTGTTTTGATTGCCATCCAAGATATGATATTTTCATCATCAAAGGGCAAAAAGGCACTGTCTTTAAGCATGGGAACAAGGTAGATAGTAGGCTCTAAAAAGTTAATTCAATTGTTGAATGGTTTTGGCATGGTGTTTCCCATTCTGTTGTTAGATCTCATGAAACAGCACTTGCTTAAATGAATATGATCTCTGAAATAGCCCCACCATCAGCATTTAACAGTACTGTGTTCACAACTTTTGTTTGAAGTAACATTGACTTCAGAGAAAAAACAAAAGGTTCATCACATATGGCCAATGGTATAATAATTCAAAGAAGTAGTGAAGAATTTGCATCAAATGAAGGATTCCAACCAGTAGTGAGCAATCTTTGAAAGATGGCGCCGTAGTATAATGGTTATCAATCTAGTATTTCATGTGGGAGTTCGGGGTTCAATTCTCCTTGGCGGCGATTCACCATGCGCGAGTAATGTACCATAGCGCCGGGTCGACCCATGCCATGTGAGGGAAATTGGGTAGATGATACATCAGGTGTTGCAGGAGGTAATCCAGAAGAGCACAGGCCCTTGATTTGGTTTGTGTCACTCATGAGAGTGTCAAATACTTCAGTGCCTCCAACCTAAGCCGTGGCCCTTCCTGGAAAGCAGATGCAATAGCAACTGAGTGAGGCTAGCCACGTAAAACAATACCAAATAAATAAATAAAAATAAACCCATTAATAACGTTTTACACTTTCTATTTGGGTAACTTAATGAACAGTACAGATTAAGCCTTGTTTGTTTGAATGAACAGGAATTTCTCTTGGAACAACTTATTCTAAGATTCTAAGATCGACAGATTTCGTAAAATACATCTTGCATTTTACCTAGTTGGACAGGATTTAATACCATACATTAACGCCTGCGATTAATGTTCCTGCCACAGTCATTTCTACATTTTTCAAAATAGTCATGTTAACGAAGAAATATGCGTTGATGATTACGATGATGATTATGACGAAGACGATTTGATACGTGCTTTTTTGTCGACTATTAATCTTCAACTATCTGCGTTTCACTTAGTAGTTTACAGCGCTTGAAAAGGTTATGTCTTAAGCGTTTCCTTTTCATGTGTTTGCAAATACCGTGCGAATTGCCATGAAAATTAAGCAACCTACGTCAGAAATTTCCTAATTACTTGAATTAAATGGATTAATCTTTGTTGCCCTCTCCTGTTCACTTTGATTTTCATAGTTTCTGGTTCAAATGAAAGCAAAAATTAGGTGAATAACAAAGAACCAGACACCTCCACCTGAAAGGGTGGGTAAAATCCGATAGTCGTTATTGTTCCATAAATAGTCTACAACGTGTATTTCCAAACTTTCCGTTCGGAAACAACCATGGATGTGCAAGTAATTTGCAATCATCGTCACAGATTAAAGCCAAAGGTTCTCGATTTTCTCCTGATGCAATAATTACGTTTGCATTATCTCTAACTTCGTATACAAGCTCAGGAGCGTATGCAGATTTAGAAACAGCCAGTCGAAATTCATTCATGTCATCTTCCTCGTTTCCTTGTTTGACATGCGGAAGTTGACTTTGGTCCAGAAAGTGGACTTCATCTTCAAATGTATTGTTTATTTCTCCGATCAAACAGCAAGGCACCTTTCTATGTTTATTTCAATATTAGAATAAAATACATTATTTTGTTTTAATTACGTCAAAATCCCTCTGACAACATCATGCCTTACAGCTTTAAAGAAAACATTACTTCAAAGCAACTTGGACTATGCCATTGTTATCTAATCCTCTTGGCTAAATAATAGAAACTAGCCGCCAAGGTGGCGTAGCTCGCCGCCCATGTCCACCTGCTCTGTATCACTGTATCAATAAACGTCAAATTTCCTTATAAACGGCTCGTACAACTTGTGTTCAACCAGAAGCAGGTTCGAAGTCACAACCTCTGGAAAAACCAATCTTTTATCAGTGTAACAATACACTCAAAACGTAGAGAGAGAAAACTTCAACTTTTTATTATCTTTTGTTTTGAAGAAGTTACGCGCTCTAACATGGGTGCTATCAAACATAAGGCGAAAATGGTTTCTCTTCTTAAAAAGATCTCACGGGAGGAGAGAAAAAAGGCACGTGCTAAATGAATAAAGTGAATAAAAAAACGTTCGATCTGAAGCGCATAACAATTAAAAAAAGAAATTAAATTATTAAAAGAAAAGCAAACAAGATGCCATACCAGGCAGAAGTATTCCTGCGGATGACTGTAAGACTTTCTGGAGCCTTTTCAGAAAGAAATGAGTGTTAGTTCACGCTTTAAAACCATATGCATAATGCGGAATGATGTTTGCAGTATTTTACATTTTACCTTTTAGCTACGATAACTATTAAACTTTGTTGTTTCATATAAAACTTTAGTCTTGCATCAATTTAGAGATTTTTTTAAAAAGATTTCCATTCGAAGTTGCACTCCCTAAAGCATCATCAAGAAGCAATTAACTAATTAAAAGATTATCGCGTTAAGAATAATCTGTGCTTTAAAAGGTGAATGTTTGTTCACGGTTTAAAACAATATGCATAATGTGGTATGATGTTCTTTGTGTTTTACAGTTTATCTTGTAGCTGTGAAAGAAGTAATATTTGTTATTTCATATAAACTGCACTGTTTTGCATCATTTCGAGATTTTTTCAAAAAGTTTTTTATTCATAGTTATATTCCCTAAAGCATCTTCAAAAAGTAATTAAGTAATGAAAACTTTGTCACATTAAGTTTTGAATGGAAAATCTGTGGCGTAAATAGTAATAACTTCTAATTCATTTAATTACATTCCCGAGAGCATCATAAAAGTTAAGAGACTTTGAAAAATTTTGCCGGAGATCAAGCTTAAAAAGGAACACCGTCAGTTTAAAAATCCATTAGAGAACACTCTTCCGTGGACGTTTCAAAATACTACTTTTAAAACTATACAGTATGAAAATCTTTATGTTGTTTGTACCTGAACTTCATAATAAAAACTTTTACTTGGCCTTGCGAAATAATAAAAATATCTGTGTTTCCTTTTTATCGTCAGCTTGATAGTATACAAATTTTAGAATCATACAATATTTTAAATTCGACTAGTCAATTAAAAAAGTGCTCATCTATTGATTAATAAAATGGGTATAAGCTGATGAGGAAGATGAGCTGTGCTTCAGGATTCCAGAGCTTTATAAAAACAGGATAGCTTACCTAGGAACATGAAATAGAAAATTGTATTATATTTAGAAAAAGACTAGTAGAAACCTTACGCATTTTTTTAAATCGATGTAAGCATACCGTTTTTGTAGTCGTTCATATCTGATTTGAAGCATCGAAAACTGCTTATTTATCACGAATAACTGCTAAGAGTATTAGTTTCACGTAGATTATCAGTTTAGATCATAAATGTTCTTGATTCTTTTAAGTTTGACAGCCGTATAACCTCTTCTATATCCGTATATTCAACCAAGAAACTTTCACAGATCTACGCATGCTTCTTCGCTTCCATTTTTAAAACAACTACGGAAAACGTCATAACGTTGCATAAGACTCACATGAAACAACATTTCTACCTTGGCATCTGCGATTTAGCCATATGTTAATTATTCCTTTCACTAGAGCTTATATTTTACACTTTTAGAGTCTTTTCAAGCAAAGTACTTGTACACAATGAATATAGTGTGAGTTTAGACTGTTAAATCATAAAAAGAATGTAAGTTGGGAACATTAATTATTTGAGTGGCTATTTCCCATCGACAAAAATTGGTCTAGGTTTGGACAGTGAAAAAAAAAGAAAAAAAAAAACAAAAAAAACACGAACGGTTTCAAAGTATTCCTTGCTTACGCAGGAATACAAAAAAAATGAATGTTAGTTCACGCTTTAAAACGATATCCATAATGCAGAATGATGTTTGCAGTATTTTACATTTTACCTTTTAACAACGATAACAAAAAAACAAAAAAAACACGAACGGTTTCAAAGTATTCCTTGCTTACGCAGGAATACAAAAAAACACGAACGGTTTCAAAGTATTCCTTGCTTACGCAGGAATACAAAAAATATTTTGTTTCATGATACTCTTTTTTTACTTATCGGTTTTTAAACATTTTGATTGCTCGAAACAAAGTTTACCCGTCTTAGACAGTCAGGCAAGGATACGTTAGGATACACTGGCAAACATGCTGCCACGTTCTGCCACTGTTGTTTTTTGTCCAAACTGTTAAATCAGTTAGTTTCGTAGGTAGTTGATGTATTGTTTTCAAAGCCAACGTAGTCCTTGGAATATAAAACTAACAATAATAATAAAAACAAAACGTTATGTCTATCGGTTCACCAGCAAAAAAAAGTCACCTTCGATTGGGGTTGCAATGTATTTGTTTCGAAGTCACGTCGCACACAAAAAAAGAAATAATTTCGCTCACAACTCAATCTACCATTTTGCGTCACTTACAAACAGACAGACGGAGAATCGGCTATTAATATATAGATGTCATCGGCTTGTATTGGGACGTTACAAATAGCCCCTTTCATTTTAGGAGATTGTCCTTTTGGCATGATAGTGATCTTTTTAAATAACAATCTTTTCTAAATAATTGTTTTCTCAAGTTTGCGAACATCATTAAAAATACCAGAAAGCTCAAACACTTCCAAATCGCAAATAACAGCTTAGCAGGGAAGTTTTCCTTTTAATAACTTTGGATGGCATGTTTGACAAATGTATTCACTGCCGTCAAAACTGAGAACTTTAACACTTTTTGATCTACAGTATAAATAGTATCGTCGAAGAATCAAACTGATTGTTTACATACAGCTCTATTACAACATACCCAAATAAGGCCTTCTTTGATGATATTCTTGAATGAATCTATCGATCCTATTCGTTTCTTCGGTATATCAACCCGATCTTTTTGACGAGTTTTGCCAAACTTATTTTCTTCAGATTGCTTAGAACGTTGCTTTGTCTTATACATTCGAGTATTTTTTGTCAATTCTGACTTTCTTTCATCTGATAATAAATTTCTTCCCTTTTGTTTCCTAGTTCGATTCATTTCTCGAAGATCAGATTTTTGTTCATCTGATAATCCAATCCAATTCTACATTTTGCTCACTAGTTTTATTTTTTCCCTTTGTTCTAGTTTTTGTTCATAAGATAATCCAATCCTCCGATTTTGCATACAGGTTTTGATTTCTGCTCCTCAGTAAATGAAGGCCGTTGATTATTCATGTAACTAGCCGCCAATGCGGCGTCGCTCGCCACCCATGTTCAGCATGCGTTCAGTTCACGAAAAATTAAATCACAAAATCGCGACTGGAAAGTGTACTTATGTTGTAGAGCTCAAAAAACTGATCAAAAGAATGTATGGGATCGTTTCGCTACGATCAACCGTTACAGAGATATCGGCGATCAAAGATTTTGATGACGTCATAGCCGCAGTACCAAAAATATTTAGGCCCAAATGTTGCGTCACCGCACCCCGTCTTGTTTGATGGGGGATGCGATGCAATGATTCCCCGTGATCATAAAAAAAAACTGACGTCAAATGATGCCACGTGCTTTTGGAATAATCGTGAAAAAAGTGTCTCTCGCTTCTACGTGGTTTTACGCGCACATAAGAGGACGATGACCGTAAAATTTAAATAAATATATCACTTTCTAAAATAAAAGTGTGACACACAACGCGAATTAGTATAATAAGACTAGCCGCCAAGGCGGCGTCGCACGTCACCCATGTTCAGCTTGCATTGTGTCGCAGAATTTAATTAGTGTAAAAGTTTTTCACAGGCATTAATTTCGAAACGGATGTGCAAAATCCCGCATTCCCGTGTGCGAACACCGTGACGAAAATTTCAATCACGAAATCGGGACTGGAAAGTGTACTGATGTTGTAGAGCTCACAAAACTGATCAAAAAAATGTATGGGATCGTTTCGCTACGATCAACCGTTACAGAGATATCGGCGATCAAAGATTTTGATGACGTCATAGCCGCAGTACCAAAAAAATTTAGGCCCAAATTTTGCGTCACCCCATCACCCGTATTGCAGACCCCAAAAAACGTCAGTTATCCCCATTGGTTCTCGAGATATTTCCCCAAAAATGTCGCGTTCGATTGGGGATGCAATGCAATGGTTCCCCGTGATCATAAAAACATCTGACGTCAAATGCCCCGTGCTATTATACTAATCGTGAATGTGTCTTGCGTGGTCGAACTGCCGCTATATGACCACGATTAAGAAGATTTTGACCATTAAAAAAACAAAAACAAGATACTCTCTAAGTTAAATGTGTTACACAGGTAACACATTTATCAAAGGTACATATAATGTTTTTTCTCTACATAAAAATGTTTTGGAGTTGATCAAAGTGTGTTTTTGTTCTGTGCCCCAATTCGTGATACCTGCCCCAATTTGTAATAAAGCTTGCCCACTTTCTAATAAAAAAGCTGTCCCAATTTGTAATTGAATTGAATTGAAGAGAAATCTTCTTATTCGTGGTCATATAGCGGTAGTTAGTCCATTCGCCAATGGGCTTATATGCCCAAATAAAAAGGCTGAAATGAAACCGTTTCCTGCTGCATTAAAATGAGGGAACGGTCGTTTTGAACAAGGATCCTATATATGGGGAAGCCCCGGCGTTGATCGTTTTTATTGGCTAATAAAGGAAAACTCTTGAAATACGCTATTTTGATTGGCTGAAAAATTCATAGCAACGGATTTCGTTAATAAGGTTCTTCATTTCTGCTGCTCTTTTGAAGAAGAAACGATACTTTCACTGTTATTGTATTGTGTTGTATTGTAGAATATCTGTAAGTGAGTTATCAAGTATTAGTATACAGCAAGTATACAGACGTGCAGTGTAAAGTGCAATGAAAGTTGTTTAAAAATGGCTGCAGAAAAGATGATGTTTATTTTTTGTTACTTGCCATTTTTATGCGCGACGAACTTTTGATGGGTTTATTTACGTATTTTAGGTATATAAAAGGCTTATTATTAATGGAAGATTTACATAAAAACAACATAAAAACAGTGCTGGGGAACTTAGAAATCAGTGTTTTTGTCTTTGGATGTTATAAAAATGGCAGACAAATTTCACTAACGAAGAAATATTAAAGAGAGTAGGAGCAAGGCCCCCTCCCCCACACACTTTTTTGTCCCTAAATGGTTGGTCCTTTTTACAAATTTAAGAAGTTTTTCTCTTTTCATAATTTCTTTCATTTTTTTCTCCATTTCAGTTATAATCATTTGTAAGACTAAATTCTTTTACATTTCCTTTTGTATTTTATACACACAAGATTAATACATACAATTCTCTTGTAAAAAAAGTGCTGAAACCATCTTTGTGTATCAATTTGTATGACTTATATTACCTTATTGTTAGATAATGACGTTTTAAAGGAAAACTTGTGCTCTCAGTGTTAAGGAACGACTCTTCCCTTTATCAATTTTACTGAAACACTTTGATCTTCTAAGTCGAATTATAGTCCTGAAAGTGCTTTCTAAGCCAATCTGGAAGGTCTAATTTCAAAATTTTCTTCCACGTCGGCCCCCACCATGGTGGGTCCTCCTTCGACAAACCAGATTCTCAGCCTCACCAGGTTCAAATTTGTGCCGCCGTCCCTGCATGAAAGTCTTTGTTTTGATGACATACATTTCAAAGATGTTATGTAACACAACTAAAAAAAACTAATTTCAGCATGTTACTGTGAGTGCATTCTCAAATAGCAATTTGCCAGCTATAACCAATCTGGAATCTACATGCCCCGGGAAAAAGCTCCAAGCCCTAGCAAAACAAAATATATTAAGGTCCTTTTTTCGCAATTTTGGTCCCCTCACCCTAAATTGTTATCTGGCGGCCCTGTATACAAATTTCTATCTTTATGTTTGTGTTTTTAATTATTATTTTTAAGGTAAATTTATTCTCGAACATTTTTTTATTTGAATTTTTTCTTTCGAATTAGGTTTTCTGTAATATCAATATGCATTTGAAAACTTTTTTTCTTTTAGAAAAGCAAAATAAAAAATACATTAACAACAGATAAATGAAACTCATGGTTTGATATCATGATGTCGATAGTTGGTCAATAACAGATTATCCATTTTAAAAATTCTGAAAAAAACACACACCGTTAGAAGGAATAGATATGTTTTCAATTCACATATTTGTAATGTTATTCAATGTTTGCTTTTGTATGGCTGGGTGTATAGTTCTGTGTTATGTATTGCTGTGTTTAACGCTTAAGTTATTATATATATACTTCTACTTATTCTGCATATACAATATCATATACTTTACTTCTTTGTTATATTACTATTTGTTTATGCGTTATATCTTCTGCATGTAAAAGCATGATTTTGGACTGAAGAGGGTATTTTAATTGTTTTGTTTTTTATTTCAATATTGTTATAGCAAGATTAGGATTTCCGTATTATTATTTTTTAGGCAATAATAAAAAAGCATAAACCATTAAAGAAATGAAACTCATGGTTTTAATCATGATGTTGATGGTTTTGGGAAGAACAGACTATAATCATTTCAAAAATTCATCAATGATTGCAGTCCAGTAACAAGTACATGCGAAACAGTTGGAAGGTATCAAATTGTTTTTATTTAACATTTTGTAATGTTATTCAATGTTTGCTTTTGTATGTCTGGGTAAACAGATCTGTGTTATATATTGCCATTTTTTTTACATTAAAGTTACTTCTCTTTTGCGTATAAATATATCTTTTGAGCCATATTTGCTATTTGTTTCTGTTCTAAATCTTCTGAATGTAAGAAAGGAATTAAAAAATTAATGCCTGTAAAAAACTTCTACATAAGTCAAATTCTGCGACACAACGCATGCTGAACATGGGTGGCGAGCGACGCCGCCTTGGCGGCTAGTTAGTATAAGTAGATTGCAATTTTTTTGAGCATTTCTGATTTTTGTTCAAAGGAAATGCAAGCCCGATAACTTTGCATATAGGCGCGTGCTTTTGCCTGATTTTTTTCATTTTCAGCAGAGTTTTGTACTTAACGTTCATGACGACACTTTTCAGTCCTTAGAAGTCTTCAAACCTCTACTAAAGCATCAGCACTAATTCGCACATCATAACTCTGAACCTGATAATAGACGCTGTCTTCCTGACTGTTAACACCAAGATAAAAAGTTTTGATATAATCCTCTGTAGAACTGCCAGAATCGAATTTCATTAAGACGGACACTCCATTGGAATCTGGAAACACTGTGCTCGGATGACGGTTATGCGAATCGAAAATGTAAGTAAACCTATTCGCCCAAAACAAAGCCGTAGCAAAACCACTTGTGATGAAAAGAGCTCCGGTAGTATTTTCACAATGGAAACGAAAGAGGAAATTATCGCTGTTTGAATTTAAAATGCCTGCGATCACACCATGCCTCAAAAAGGACTATGTTAGAACTGTTAAATTGCACACTGTTAGGTAAGTCATCAAAAGAATGATAACCGGAGAAGCCTAACTTCCTATTAGCGGGATTAGGGAAAGTCATGTTTGGTTTACACGAAACTATTTTTCTATAGATTTGTAGGGAATTATATACAACTAAAACATGCATATCTTGGCTACAAAGCAACTTTTTTACGGAAACTTTAATATATACTCTATGAGAAAATGCAGATTTAGAATAATACTTTTAGTGAGATGTCGCAAAGGCGTTTTTAAACATAATATACAACCCCTTGGACTTGGAAATGAAACTTAATTGCCATGTTAACCACGTGGTAGTATAAAAATCGAGGTTGAAGTGTGAATTCCGTCCGACATAAATCATGCCAAAATTGTAGAAATACACATATTCACTTCTGACTAATTAGGTGACATTATAGTGATTGAAGTAATTGTTTTCACTTGTGCATAGTCTGTATTACTGCACTTGTGTCTGTATTACTGGTACATAAATTACTAAAGGCTGAAATACACTATCATTTTTAAATGATCATTTTTCAATGATACATTCCAATGACATTGAAAATTAAAAATTTTGGCGCGAATACACTATCATTGAAAATTATAAACATGGACCCTGAAGAAGAAAAAGCAGCTGCTGTCGTTGTTTACATTTTATCAAAAACGAGAGTTGAACGCAGAAAACCAAAAAAAGAAGTGCATGGGTAAAGGCATGGCTAAATAGACGAAATGAACTTGGCATATAATACTCTCATGCATGAATTACGTGTGAGAGAAATCGCAGAATATACGAGATTTTTAAGAATGCCACCGAATATTTTCAATGAGCTACTTCATCTCATAGACGGTGATATTACGAAAGAAATACGAGACCCAATCTCTGTTCAAGTTAAAGCACATTGTCCCAGTTCGTCCTTGAATTTTGCGAAGCTATTTACATGCGATTAAAACTTGGTTGACTCCTCCAAATTTCAATAAATGTTTCAGTTGCTTCTTGCGTCTTCATTTTCGCGTGTAAAAGTCTTCAAAATGTTGTTTTCGTTTATGTTAGCGTCTAAAATCGCATCGCGTGCAACGAACACGTGCGCGAAAACAATAGATTCGATTCGAAACAATAGAAAAAAAATGACATTGAAAAATTAAAAGTTGAACATGTTTTCAATGTCATTGAAAATTAGAGTGTAAAAAATGACATTTTTTTCTGAATACACTATCATTGAAAAATGATAGTGTATTTCAGCCTTAAAACAGTTATAAACGCACTTTTCACAACTAGTCTGCCTAAATGTGGCAGGAGGTCAAGCAAAAAAATTTTGGAATCTAAATATCTAAATATTTGAGAAATGTGTTCATTCTCAAATTTCACGTTTTCTTGAAGAAAAAGATATATTATCTCAAGCCCAGTTTGGTTTTCGAAAAAAACGAAATACGGAAATGGCAGCGACTCTGTTCCTCGATGAAATTCGTTTCAACATGGACGCAGGTAAAATGACAGGAGCAATATTTATAGATTTGAGTAAAGCATTTGATACTCTTAACCACGCCCAAATCATAGAAAATCTTCCGAATTATGGTATTCATGGTAAAGAGAAAGACCTCTTCACGAATTATCTCTTCAACCGAAAGCAAGCCGTGTGTTATGGATCAGTCATGTCAAAATTTAGTTATGTTACCTGTGGTGTCCCACAAGGATCCATCCTTGGGCCATTGCTCTTTCTGCTAACCTTCAATGATATCGAATCAGTCCTTTCTAACTCGAAAATCATCACCTATGCAGACGACACTGTCATTTACGTTCCAGGAAAATCACTCAAGGATATTGAAAAGCGTTTGACTGACGACTTCCAGGCAATTGTTACTTGGCTTGAGTCGAGGGACTTGGTGTGCAATATGAAAAAAGGTAAAACTGAAGCCATGCTCTTCGGAACTTCACAAAAAGTAAAGGATCGCTCTTTGACTATCGAACATCGAGATAACAAGTTGTCATCTACAGTGGCTTATAAGTATCCTGGAGTGAAACTAGATCAAACATTATCTCTGCGTAACTACATGGAGTCATCTTACAAGAAAGCTACTGGACGTCTTTACCTGTTGAAAAGAGTTCGGCCACAACTAACAGTAAAGGGAGCGCTTCAAATTTACCAGTCGATGGTTCTATCAATATTTACATATTGTTCGATTCTGACCACGTACAACAAAACATACGAAAAAAAGATCACAAATTTCGAAAATAGAGCATATCGCACCATCTTTAATCGCCACGTAGTTGGTAATGACATTGGCAAAATGTCCATACTACGTCTCCAAAAGCGTAGGTTATGTACACAAGTTTTTAATTGTATAAATGGAAATGTCTGCAACAATATGAAAAGCTACTTTGAGGTAATGTCAAATAATACCCGGAATGCAGACAAGCTGCTCAGACTGCCATATGTGAAACTAGAATGCGCGAAGAAGAGCTTCAAATTCACTGGAGCTAAGGAATACAACAACCTACCATTAGAATTACGGAATGCCGATTCAACAAATCATTTCATGACATTATTTAACACGATTTTTAATAATAATATTTAATTTTATCTACATCTTACACTGTTAAAATTATTTACTTTGCAGTCTTTGCTACTGTTATGCTTATACAGCACAGATTGGTGAACTTAATGGCCATTGTTCTATCTTTCACATTCTCATTTTATCACCTTAAGTCGTCTTTTTATATCGCATTTTAGTTATTTTATCAATTCCTTAGAATATTTTAGATTTTCTTGTATGTTTTTAACACAGGACCCATATAACAACAGAAATTTGTAAATGTATTTCTTATTTTTGATTTGGCATATCCTGTAAAAATATTCGTAAATAAATAAATAAATAAACAAGAGCCAGATGGCGCAAAACGGTAGCAGCAGAAGTACCCTACGCTAAAAAGTCTTGCTGATTTTGTCTGCTTAATAGAACGACTCAAAACATAAATGTAAAGTTATAAATTTTTTCACTGAATTCAAAACAGTCTTTATATTGAAAAACATTGGAAAACATAATACTATACTATCAGTGTGGCTTAATGAAGTGACACCAGCAATTATATTGTTAACAAAAAAAGAACTAAATACGTAATGCATATGTGAGTTGTAATTTAGTTATGCATGCGCGTTTGAAAAAAAAACTCACAAGAAAAAAAATTAAAAACTTTTAAGAAAAAAATTAAAATTCCTTGTTCACGAAAACTTATGAATTACTTTATAGATTTAACGTTTTTGACTTTTTCAATTAGAGTCAGTTGCTATTAGAGAATATTTCCTACGAAAATGTTATGCCTTGAGTTGAAAAAATTCTATTTTTTAGAGCACTGAGAATACACTTGAATACACTTGAAAAAGTGTATCTTTTAAACGAACCTTGAAGCCCTTAACAGTCAAAAAGGAGCAAGAAAAAACATTTTGTGATATTATCCTTTTAGTGTAGTTTCTTTTTTCGTGTGAAAATGTACAATTTTATGTAAAAAGTACCAAAAAATATCGAAAGCTCCTTTAACAGTATTTTGAATATAGCCTGTGTTCACACATTGAAATTCACAACTAGTATTTGGTTACTCGAAGGCATAGGCTAAACTGCCATTTCGGCCGGAGTAGTAGTAGGAGTCCAGGGTGTTTTAATACGGTATTCGCTTACGCTGCTACCGTAATAATAAATAAAATCCTTCAAAAAGTCACCAACCTAACTTTTTTAAATGTCAATATAGCTGTAGGCAGTAATAACCCAAAAATAAAACTCAACAGATGCGCAATTGAATATTGTGTAGCTTTTTTAGAATAAAGTGCAGATTTTCCGTCCGACATATTTTTTTTTAATCAGAATATACGCCTTAAGAATACTATTAAAATATTTGCTAGCATTAAAAATAATGGTCTTAAGTCATTAGGAACTTTTTGATGAACAGGCAGCAAAATTAAATAATTCTAGTTTAAAGATAAAAACAATCAGCGTGGAACCAAACTTTGCAAACCGGACATTTGCAGAAATCTGGCAAGTAATCGACAAGACAAGAACAGGCAAGTAATCCAAAATTTCCAAAAGGAAGACACTGCATTGATGTTTGAAAAGAAATCCACACCGAAGAAGGCAGCAGAGGGTTTCGCAACATTTTGGAAGATGTGCAGGCGCTTAAAGGCGTAAAATTTAAAAATATATCGGACGGAAATTTTTTTAAAAATTGAAATTCTGAAATTATTTGTTGTATCTTTAGCAAAACTTTTACTCTTTTTGAAGAACTGTACCAAATAGAGATAGAATGTCCCATTTTGGAGACCATAAACCAGACGCTCCTATAAAAAATCAGGAAAACTAGCCTGATTTTATGTCGGACGGAAAATTTTTGGTCTTTTTTGCCCGCTAAAATAGATTGCGCTTTTAATTATGAAACCAAATGTTATTTTTATTACCATTACCATTCACCAATGTTGAAAACAAACTCAGCATAGGTATAAAACTTTCATTCACTGCAAAAAAATTGATTAAAATTTTCCGTCCGACATGCTAACTTTTCTAAGTGGCAATGATTAAGTAAACATTTTGGGAAAATGGGAGAATTTTACAAAATTTTGTTATAAGGGCGTCAAAATATAGTTTCCAATGAAAACTTAGGACATATATTTGAAAGCGAATTAAAAAGTTGAAAAATTAGATATGAGGTCAATCTATTTCGTAACAGGCCCTAGAGTTGTTCGTGAATTTTTCCCTACAAAGTCATTAGAAACCTTACATCAACATTTGAAATAAGCGTGCAAAATAATGATGTTTCCTTTGATACAAGAAAAGGCTTTAAATCTCTGGGGTAACTGTTGAGTTGAATAGTTTTTCTTACGTTTCCGCCAAATCAGGCGGCCCTCAGATGAGATGGGATCGATGATTTACGAGGTAGTTGTCGCTTACAAGAAGTTAAAAAGTAAACAGCTATTTTTAACTATACAGTGCACAAACGTTTTGAAGAAATATATTGTTTTCGGCGGCGTTCTATTTATCTATCTATCTATGTACGGTGAAAGGTTTTTAGGACCGCGCTTACTTAAACTTTTTTTGTTTCCATTTCTTTTTTCCTTGGCGTCATGGCCATGGTTATAGCACAAACAAGTATATATTTCTTTTGTTTCAATTTGTGATAATAAAGTTGCGTTTACACCATAAAACTTCCTTATTTCTATGTTTACACAAGCAGATTTTTTTTAAAACATAAAATGACATCAGTAGTGTAACTTAGGCTAAAAACTGGTGAGGTTACGCAGAAGTACGAAAATACGTAGGATTATTCAAAACGGGTTTATTATAAATTCCACTCTGCAACTCCATGAACCCTCGAGTATATATTTAAAATGGCCGTTATTTATAGGGACGCTATTATTAAAGCACGCTCATATGTGTGCGGCAAGTTATTATGCGCATGTGCGAACTTGCTTCTCTGAAAAAGCCATTAAAGATGGCGGAGTGGACTGGAAGATAGATTGCCTGAATTTGTTTCTCTGAATAATTATGCAATAAAAGCATATATTTACGAATAATTAGGGACCACTGACCGAATGTCATTGCAGGCACAAGATCATTTTTTTAATTTCTACCCACTTGGCGAAGAGTACAGAATCAGCAAAGCGAGCACTGTACAAACTGCATTTCCCAGAGTGTATACTGACAAATTGCTTAATTATAGCACTAAAACAATTTTTCAGAGGATTTGATGAATATATATTGTTAGTATTAAGGTATATGAAGTAGATGGTGCATAATTTGATGTGGTGTCAGTTCTGGATGGATACTTTCACCTCCTTGTACACTGTACAATCCTAATCCGTTTCATATTCCGATAAGGAGGACGATCTTTTAGAGAATGTGCAGCTTTGGAGTGATAGTCTATTATGTGATAGTTAATAGTTGTGATAGTAAGTTTGATCAAAAGTGTGTCATGATGTCTTAAATTGCAGAATCCAGAAATTGCGTTTGAATTTTAGGATAAATATTAGGTCTTTTTCTAATGTTTTTATAACTTGAATAAGATAAGAATGTACTTAATTTGAATACTGATTATTAAACAGTCTTTTAAACTACCAGTTGTATGTCACTGCGTCATGCAATTCTGTTCCTCCAAAATCATGGTGAACTATACCAGTATTGTTAATGAATTGCACCGTTTTATTATATATAGATATATATTGTCATTTGAATAAAATGGGTGTAGATTATGATTATGATTTTATTAACAAGAAATATTGGAACTTAAGAAAATTTATATCATCTCACAATCAACATCTTACGGGCATGGTTTACTACGTAACTCAGTCCATGGTACGCTTGACATTTGACGTTCAAGTCTATTAGTGTTTCGTGAAGTTTAAAAATGTGAAAGGTGCTTCTACTATTAAATTGGGACCAACCCAAGATGATGCGACATGACCTTGATTTGTAAATGATAGTGCTTTTATATCAAAGGATTTGAAATTGTAAGTTTTGTTAAAATTGGAAAAATTTCTTAAAGTTCATATGTACTTAATAATTGCCCCGCAAGGGGCTCTGTAGCTTCACGACCTAGGCGAAGTGTTGGCAAATTTTCTCCTTTTTTAAGACAATCCGTTTTCGGAAATTGAGTTTCCATTTCGGATAATTTGTTTATTCCGAGTAGATAATGACAGACCAGCACTCCATGCTAAACATAATGCATAAAAGGGTATTTTTAATATTATTTCATCAAATTGTTATTCTTTTATAACCTTTTACTACTTTTGGAAGTTATTTTGGACGTTTTATATTTCCATTTCAATCTTTAAAAGTTTTATTAACTAGTCCTTAAAATATTTACGTGCGACACGTGAACCGATTTCGTTATGTTTTGTAGAAGTTGTAGAGAACTTCGTAAGAAACTTTAAAGAAGAATTTTAAGAATATTTTCCTGTTTATACCTAATGTTAATCGTTAGAAGACTTCTTAGAGAGAAAATGATTGTGTTTTTGGGAAATATGCTCGAGAAAGAAGAAAATTAAGGTTTCATAACAAGTTAAACTATGATGAAAAAACATTCAGCATCCATCAAGAATATCAAAATTACTGGGGGAAATATGTAATCAATACATGCACAAAATTTTCTAATTAATGCATGAAACGTGCTCATCTCAATCAAAAGAAAGTTTTATCGACTTATGAAAGAACTGGCACAAAACTTTATAAAGAGAATGTTTTTTGTTGTTTTTTGCACATATTGATGACAAACGCTAATTTAAGAATATTATGTGCATAATGCTTGGTGATAGAACATTGGTATCTGTATCAACTGTCTTCAAAAGAGCACTGACATTTGAAGATATCGAAAAAACGTAGACAACTAGAACTGCCAAAGAAGGACAAATTTCTTAAATTTGGAATTGAATTGAATGTAGAGTGTGTCTACTTACATACTGAAAGAAGTATAAACATAATGTGCAATACAATGCAAAGTTTGTTTCTGGCTACGAAATGTGGATAAGCTATAGTAAATTGAAAAGTGGTTGCGATAACGAATGCGTTTACATGAGAGCCGTACTGAACTCAAACCGGTTTGGAATTTCAAGCCTCCAGTTACGAGTTTCGATATGGGTTCTTATTTCAGTACTGTTCCTGGTCACACCTTCAGTGATGTTTACATGATAACGGCCATACTGAAATTTTACCCGTAATGATTTCAAACCTATTTCTCAAATAATAGGTTTGAAATTTCGATACAGCTTGGAAAGGTGTGAAAGTTTTCACATTTCATTGTTTTATCATAAAATGTGTTAACAAGCATGCGCAATTTAATTAAATTTTGCTGACATATAACGAAATAAAAATGTAGAATGTGCTAAATTTATTCCATCGTGTATAAAAAAATTTTTCTACCGGTATTGAAATCTCAAACCGTTCAGTATGGTTCTCATGTAAAAACACACTCGTAGAGAGAACTAGAACTAGTAAATCTATTGTTTCGATTTTTAGTTCACTACGGCTTTCATGTAAACGTACTCTAAGTTAATTAAAAGTTTCATCTTTTTGTTCATAATGTATATATTATTGATAAGCTTCAACTGGTGAATTTTCAATTTGCTCCCAATTTGTGCCAATTTTTTAAAGAGTGCTCAAAGAAGAAGTGGAAAGTGTTTATTTCGAATTTTTCAGTCACTTTTTCTAATTTAGCCATAAATAGGCATATGCCTTCAATTTTTAGACCTGTTTGACCTAATCATTTGGTTGTAATAGACCTGAATAGTGTTGAGGCATACAATTGTGGAAGTTGTCAATCTATATAACTTTTTTCAAGTGATTTTGGTTCACTTCTACCAAATATTATATTTTAAATTTATTTTGCAAATTCTTGGACCTATTCTCTGTATAAGCATTTCAAACAAGAAAAGAATGGATAAATTCAATGGATAAGCTTGAGGCGGGGCATTTTAGCTTTAGCTAATAACTAGTATTAACTGAATGTGACCTAATAATTGCTTTAAGTTTATCCCAGAGAATACTCAAATGATTTTTCTAGTGATTTTATAAGGGAGGCTGTTTGAGTGGCATGTGATTTCATTTCTATCCCTGAAATAACTTTAAGATTTTCTTTAAGGTTATGATTTCTGCATCCAATTGTTCTTTTAGTGGCTGAACTACTTTTGACACATGCTTTTGGTGTTGTTGACAAAAAAAATTGGCTGGAAAAGAAAAAATTATGTTTTTTTATTAATTGGGCATAATATACAGTGTGTTTCAAAAAAGTGGCAACAAAAATTTTCATCGCATTTTTGAAGAAGATATCCAATTAATTTTTATAAATTTTATATCGATGGAATCCTTATTTTTTTCTCTTTCTCGTGATGTAATTTTTGTAGGAAATGGAAAAGTAGAAGAAGAGAAAATTGAAAAATAAGTTTGGAAAAATTCATTAAGTTTTTAACGATCAATTAAAACAAAAGTTAACAACCGTATCTTTATTGTTTAAAGGTGCAAAATCTTTTATTCCGTTTTGTGACAACTGAGACTCTCAATTAAAGTAATTGCTTACGTAAAATTTTTTAAAACGTGCGTAACATTGGTTTTGTTAAAGTGAAAGCGATAAAAAATTGTTACATAAATTGATCTTATTGTTAAACATCTTAATTGATCGTTAAGAAAATAATGAGTTTTTCTGGAGTTATTGTTTCGATTTTCTCTTTTTCTATTTTTGCAATTTCGAAAAAAAATACATCATTGGAAAGAGGAAAAAATAAGGTTTTCAATAATATAAAAATTCCAATCATCCAATGATCAGAATTTATTGAAATATAAGCGGTTATAATTATTGTTGCCACTTATTTGAAACACACTGTATATATAGACTTAATTTGTCTAGCTTACCTTAGATCAACCAGATTTAAATGATATGATATTGGAATCAGTTCTTGAAATTTCTTGCTTGATAATGTGTAACACTACATTATGAGGAATTGCCATTGAATTGTTAATTTTTGATAATTCTTTTTTTTTTTTCGTACATTCAAATTCATGGCTAACTCTTTGCTGTGTTTTCAAGTAAATTGGAGGTTTTTTTCACATTCAATTTTGAACTTCACTCTAAAGCATTTAATCATTTGTTTTACAACATAGTAAATTTTGCATTCCGAGATGGACATTTTGTTTCTGTCAGCAAAGGCACATTGTGTGTTTACATTTCATAGCTGAATAGGCTATAAATTCAATGTTAGACACAAAGCATATTTGCACAGTTCTGCGTGGGTTTTCAGCAGATGGTGTGGAGTTCATGTTATCAGCAATGACAAAGGGAAGGAGTGTTTTCATGTTTTCAGAAGATTTTAGATTTTGACCAAATATGTATTTTAACGTTTTGTTTGGTCCTCCCCTTTTATGGATCTTTTCTGAGGTCTGCCTTTCCCCTATGTTTTCACAGAATTGCAGATAACATATTTGTGAGTTTTCAGACCACTCAGTAAAGGTGTGATCCTCTCTGTGTGTTCACGAGTTTCTGTATTCCTCCATTTTGAATAGCAATTCAAGCATATGTTTTTGGGGTAGATGCCTGTTTTATCCTGAGACCAGTCCACTGGTCTCAGGATAATGCTATCTTGTAGAGTAAAAGTATAATTTTGAAAAGATTTTTTTCAGGCTAATTCCACATGATCTACTAAGTTTCTCGAATGTGCTTCAAGGGGGTGGCAATATTGAGATGGTTGACGATATTTCCAATAAAATCCATAAAAAAAACTGATAACAAGGTGGAATTTTCAGGAAAGCTAGAAAAAAGGTAGATGTTTCGAATTAAATTGTGTTTCTTGACTTAAAAAATATTTTGATGCTTCATTTTTGTCGTTTTGATGAAACTATGCCTGAGAGCACGTCTCTGTAGTATATCAGAGAATAGTTATCGATTCAATTAAAAATCGAATGTGATAGCTGTGTCTGCTTATTCTGTGATCTTACTTAATTCAAACAAAAATATCTGCTTTCGCATTTTATCAACTTAATATGATAAATTTTCGAAATTCACGAAGGTATATGAAACTACTCCAAATCCTTCATCAGAAGTTTCCATGTTGAATTTTCATAATCTTGCTGACGCATGCGCATAATAACATTCCGCCGGCTCTGCAAAACTGAACGAACGTGAAAGACATAGTAACCTGGGTAAAAATGTTTACCACATCTAACTTCGAAAATGATGTACGCAAATCTCGTGTCGAAAAAAGGTGAAAAAAATATAATCGAGGTGTGCAAACCCCGTGGCGAAAATGAAAGGCTTAATGAAACAAATTTCCCCTGGAAAGAACGAAACATCAAAATAATTAAAAAATTAAAACATCGAAATACTTAACATTTGCTCCTGGGATAATTTTTTACTCTGGAGACATTCACTTACATTCGCTTTCGATCTCAGGATAGTCAAAAACACAATTTACGTCGTCACGAATTCACGATTACCCGACAAAAGTGTCTTAAAGACGTTAAAAAATATTCATTTCAAAATCGAGTTGCGGAACAATGGAATAACCTGCCACTAGACGTTGTGCAAGCACCATCACTCAATACGTTCAAAAGTCGACTCGACAAATTATGGAAAAGTGCTGGTATCATGTTCGATATCAATCTGAATCTCGTCGAAACAACAGCCTCCCGACAAACTCGATTTCGACAAGTCGTCAAAGATTGAACCTGGTGTTAAAGGCACCATGTGCCTACTTCCAGAAATTTGTATAATAATATAATATAATGAAACATCCGTGTATCAAACGTTCATTCAATTTCTCAACTAAATTTTCATGTGAAAATTGAATTTTGCCCCGATTTTTAATTCAATTCAATTTTTAATTTGATATTGAAAATTGAAAATTGAAAATTGATCCATTGAGTTGAAAATTGAGTTCATTCGATATCTTAATCTTGTTTTTCACTTTTACTTGAAAGATTGAAAATTGATATAGCGAGGCGTTGCATAGGGCCTGGAAAGTTAGCTTGATTAGTGATAACACCCTTATATAAATAGCAAAAATGGAGCATTGCATATCATTTTAACACTGCTCTATTGAAATTGCTCATTCGACCCCTCCACCTGCTTTAAACAGGTTCCATTGTAATTACACAGGTAACACTAGTTTCAATGTACAAGCATACGGATGTCGTGGCATTGTCATGATCCCAAATGAGTTAAATAAAAAGGAGGACTTGCTTGTTTTTCAGCCAATAAAAAAGAACCTAGGTACTTTAAACCAATGGGAATGCAATATTTCATGATTATTTCTTGCACAATTTGATACGCACCCCCTTTTAGAAATTTATCGGCAGAGTAAACATGGCGACAGTAATATAACTGCTGAAGAAATGGAAAAAATGATGTCTGAAGGGCTTACGTATGAGGAAGTGAGTAAACAACTTCAGAGAAAATATCCTTCCGTTAAGGGTTTATCGTTAATGAGTGTTAGAAGATTTTGTAAAGTACATAATATTGACAAGAAATGCAAGTTAACTGATGAAGAACTTAGAAAAAAAGTTTTTCGAGCATCTTCCAATGTGAGTAGAATTAACTTTTATGGATTTTGGGTCGTGTGTTAGTATTATATTATGAACCAAATGACATTTTTCTCTAGGCTGGAGGAATTTACGGCCGTAAGATGTTAACAGGCTTACTGCGGAGTCAAGGTGTCAAAGCAGGAAAACAAAAAATTGATAAAATTCTTAAAAACATGAATCCAGATAAATCGAATCAAAGAAGACAAAATGCAAGTCAATCCCTTAACCCAAAGTGTTATGAGGCAGATTATTTTGGTCACAAGTTACATTTTGACCAAAACGAGAAACTCGTTATGTTCGGTGTGATTCATGTGTGTTCACGAGATGGTTTCTCTGGAATGATTACAAGTTTTTCAACAATGCCGATGAAGAATAACATTACAATTTACGACGAAGTTTTCAGGTAAAATAAATTTCTAATTTCTGCATACCCTACTTATACATATTCTACGTTACAAGGAAAATGCACGAGACATTATAATTCTTAGAAAAAGGTGACCTAGTATGAAAAGGGTCTATGGTAATACTAAGTGTGCACTGTAGCTATTTTCTAATTTCTAGATCTTTGCTGCATAAATACGGGATCTGGGATCAAGTAAGAGTGGATGGTGGAAAAGAGTTTGTTCTTATCACATACATTCAAGAGTCATTGGAAGAATTTCGTTTAAATAGAACTAGGACTACTTACTTAAAATAAGTACATGGAATTGAGACATAAATCATTTAAAAGATAAAATATTTTTACATTTTCAAAGTAATCGGAAAAATGCATACAAAAGGTTTTAAAGTTCCTACAGCAACACCACTTCTACACCATCAAACTCTTCTACTCCGACGAAGTCCTCATCTTCGTCGCTGAAAAGCACCTTGTATTTTCCGATACGTGTGTTAAAATATCGAATCTATTATAAAGGCGCAATTTTTTTCTTCAGATATTTGATTTCGTATTAAGAACGTCAGTAAGAATATCTGAGGCTCAAATTTACTGAAAAAATAAGCACATCCAGGCTCAGCCAATATTAAGGTGTTCTAATAAAAAAAAAACGTGTAGCACGTGATTTAATTGTCATGTCTGTAGAAACAACGAAATTCTGCGTTTCTTGGGTCACATGCAAAGTAAGTTTTGTAGGATTGCGTCGTTTCGTGGAAGCCTGGAATTGTCATTCTATTCCGAGTAAGTATTAAATTTTCAGGTGCACTGTTTCAAAGCATTCTCATGTAAATTTTGTAATTAAATGTTTAGAGAAAGGAAGACCAGACAAACGTGCAGAGTCAAAGAACAGTACAGGCAAAGTGCCACATCATAAGATACCCTTACCACTGGACGCCGCAAAGCATTACATAATGTTGAAAAAACGAGGAGAACTCAAAAAACCAGGCAACTTTTGCTTTGATCCTCTCCGTAACCACGAAAATCTTCAAACGCTTCGTGAGACACAATTTTATCGAGTGGTTGGTAGTGCAGAGACCATTTTAGATTTGGTGATGCAAGGATCAAAAGTGGCATTGGAAAACGCAATTTACCACTTTCAGAATTTGACCATTAACTTGAGTCAAGATATTTAATCGTTTATAAAATTTGTAAACTTGTAACTGTTGTAATTGTGCAAGATACACTACTTGGGTTATTTGTGTCAGTAGGAAATTCTACAGTATTACCGAAGGTTTCGTCAAGATATATTTCACTTGGGTTTAACTAAAATTGAAAAGGCAAACAGAATCAAGCTCAACATTACAAAAGTCGATCAAGAAAATAAGATTAATAACATTACAATCATTAATGTCATTACAATCTCAAAAAAGTGTACGAATTGATGTAGTTCAGCTGATACCTGGAAATGACGGCCAAGGTTTCTCGCATTTGCTTGGTCATGTCTCAACCGAATTTCGTTAGAGTTTGTTTTAAAGAAGAAAAATTTGCTCCCTGACATTATGCTCTGTGCGCATCCGTAATAAAAATAACTGGACGTCATGTCTCATATTTTACATTTTTAAACAGATCGTTGAACAAAAGCGTTCATCAAGGAGAACAAACAGCATTATTTAACAGGTTCTAGAACAAAACGTTATGAAATCTAAAGAAACATGAATAACAATAAGTGCTTTTGAAATCATTTTCGGTAGCAGTCTCTTTTGGTAAAACTTTTGTGAGTACTAGCACGTGTTATAGAAGGCATTGTATCACGTTATAAATTTCTACTGAATGAACGTTTAATTGTATCCTGTCCCAGTTCGATTCCCCCAACCCCATTCCAGGGGCTAGCAACCAGAGAATAGGTTTCGTCTTATATCAGCTTTCTGATTCATTTCCATCTTGTAGAATGGTTTTTGATACATTGTCTTAGTCTTATGGGAGGTGGCATGTTGTGTCTCGAGAAATGGGTCTTAGGGGCGTAATTTAGGGGAAAACATAACGGCAATAACGCCCCCCCCCCCCCCCCCCCCCCCCTCCCCCCCAATAACCGTCCGTTTTGAACTTTCAATCTTTCAAGTAATAGTGAAAAAACAAGATTAAGATATCGAATGAACTCAATTTTCAACTCAAGTTGAATAATGGATCAATTTTCAATTTTCAATTTTCAATATCAAATTACAAATTGAATTGAATTAAAAATTGGGGCAAAATTCAATTTTCGCATGAAAATTTAGTTGACAAATTGAATGAACGTTTGATACACGGATGATGAAACACAATCAAACATCGAAATGATAAAGAATCTTAATCATCGAAATGCTTAAAATGCCCTGATACTGACTGAAATCATGTTTTTTACATGCAGAAGATTTAACACAGACACAAATACCAAAATAACACAGAATGTATATTTATACACAGAAGAGAAGTAACTTTAGCGTAAAACAAATGGCAATGTATAATATAGAACAGAAATACGAAACCAAACACTGAATAAGATTAAAAAATGTTAATTGAAAACAAATTGATACCTCCAACTGTTTCTTTTGTGCCAAAGTTACATGGGACTGCAATCATTAATGAATTTTTGAAATGATATATAGTCTGTTCTTCCCAGAACCATCAACATCATGATTAAAACCATGAGTTAATTTCTTTAATGGTTTATATGATTTTTTTATTATTAATCTTACCTAAAAGAATAATATTTCAATTGTATAATAATGCGGAAAACCTAACAATTGTCATAGCACAATTTTGAAGTAAAAAACAAAAAACAAAAAAAAATAAAAACAAAAACAAAGTTAAAGTCGCATTTAAAATAATAATTAAAAACACAAATTTAATGACAGAATTTGTATAGCTATAGATTGGAAAGTCTATAAAATCAACCAATACTCTGAGTCAATACGGGTTCACTCAACACTGGTGCTGAACTGAATAAAGACTTTTAACCTGGCATACACAATCAAACATCAAAATAACAAAAATAATTTAAAGAATGAAATACCCTACTTTTGACGGAAACCATATAATTTAATAATACCCAGAATATAAAAAAGTAACAAATAAAAACATAATGCCAAACTTATATACCCAGAACTTCTGAAGTACATAATCCATTCTTCCCTTAACTAACCTTCTTAACATCATAATTTAACCACATGCTTCGTTTCTTTAATGGTTTATATACACTTTTTCTTTTCTGACCTATAAGATTTCAGTGAAGAGCTACAAAATCACACTATTGCAACCATATTGAAGCAAGATAGACAGGCAGACAGACAAGGCGCCAAACATCTTAAACATCGTCAATAAATTGTACAGGCAAATTTAATAAATAGCAGACATGGTTGAGATGAGATGAGACAGCATCAGACGTTCCCCATTTCCACAGCCATGAGAGATAAAAAAAACTATGGAACCATTTTCAGTTGATTGTAAATAAATAAATCACATCGTGGCGCGCGTTACCAAAACAAATTTTTACTGAGCTCCCTCTCTTCGTTTTCATCCAGCTTCTACATCCAAAATGATTGAGTTATTTTCATTCTTCTGTATAGCCATATTTGATAACTAAAACAAAGTAAGTGAAACGTTGAAACATGTGCTAAATCACTCTTCTTTGATAACTAATAGCGCGCTTTACCAAAACAAATTTCTTCGTTGCACTCCTCTTCTCGTCTTCGTTTTCATGAAACATGTTGGATGTTTATATGTAATATGAAAACGATCAGTGGCGGGGTTTCCCCATATAATAATCGTAAAAAGTGACTCTCGCCTCTACGTGGTTTTACGCGCACATACGAGGACGATGACCGTTAAAAAGCACTAAATATATCACTCTCTAAAATAATCTTTTAATCTTGTAATCGTAAATAAACGCAAAATTTATCACTCTTTAAAATAAAAATGGGATGCACAACGCGAATTGGTATAAGAACATAAGCGAAATCTTTCGACCATCTGGTCGTCTTGTTAAATATGCTTTGGGCTTATTTTGGGTCCATAAATGGTCAATAAAGACCTAGCTTTTCAATTATCACAAAAAGGAAGAAAAATTACTAATTTTAAATATACCCTATTACCCCGTTTTCAACCCCATGGACTAAAAAGCGGATTTGTAATGTTGAGTCAGATTTTTTTCTTTCAAAAAGTGGTCCAGATTTAAGTCCATATGGTAAAAAACAAGTACCAAAAATTCTCCAATTTTCCCAAAATAGATAACGTGCACCAAAAATATGGAGAATAGATCATATATATTGACGCTACGTATATAACGCACATTTTGGCAAACGGTGGAAATGTCACCGTGGAAGGTCATTTGCTAATTAAGGATTATTTAAAAAGGAAGCCGTGTAAATTTGACTGATATTTATAGAAAAAATGATGCACCTGAGAATGATTTTGTTTTTTCTCGAATGCTGAAAATGGGTCTGTATTTATGCCCATGGCGTTGAATCCGGATTTAAGCCATAATAAATTGCGCCTTTTCATTTTTCCGTCCATTACCGATTTCCTCTTTTTAGTGTTGCCTTCCAATAAGAGGTATGGGTATGAGTAAGAGGGAAAAAAGTGTTTTTGTTGTTTAATTAATCCTTTTGACAGGAACATGTTTATATCAAGCATGATACCTTTTTGGAAAGCTTATTTAGATCTCTAAAAGCCCATGTTAAAAATTTTGAGGTAAACTAAAAATTTTAAATTTTAGAATGAGTCAAAGAAAATGAACCTCGTTGTAAAAACGTAGCTCCATTTACAAAACTAAAAGAGATTGAGATATGAAGAGTTAACCATCTTATATGGGAATGTATATCAATGTGTATAACATAGTAATGTAATACAACTGATGATGTGGTTCAAAGATTATGCAACAAAAACTGTGAAGTGATAACTAAGATTCAGAAGTATTTTAACAAAAACAGAAATAAACTATTATATACATTAAGTTTGTCACCTAATTTTAAAACAGGATTGAATTCATCTACAGAGGAATGATCTGGTGATGTCAAATGAAAACTCAATAACCAAGTCCTTGGTTGTCAATTGATTGACGGATTGTTATTCAACTTCTAAAATATATTCTTCTAATAATTCTCCCACTGGAGAAATGTTAAAACGAGAATTTTCTTTTCCTCTTTCTTCTTCTTCGTTAACTTAATAGCCACAGTTCAGCATTAAACTTTAGCCTAGTCAAGACGTAGGATGCCATTTTTTTAGTCAGTGCAGATGGGGAGTGGAAGATAATTGTTTTCTGCTAGCCTTAAGGATGATTCAACCCAGTTAACACACGACGTCAATACAACGTTGTTTTATGGTCGTTCTAACGCCGCAATCAAAAACAACCATTAACCCACGTCAAGAAAACGTCAGGTTGGTCGCAACCAAAAACGACTATTAATTGACGTCAAGAAAACATCGGGGTTGGTTGAAAAAAAAAAAATACTTGAAATAATTAATTTACTTACAGCCAATTCTGACGTTCAAGATTTAGAAAGATTAAGAAAGAAATGAAAAACGATGGTTCATGAACTGTACACTGCAAACAAAGTTTAAAACGATGTTTTAAAAAGCAAGTAAGAATTATATTGCATTTGTTCTTTCATTTTGTCATTGTGTTTTTTTCCATCTTAACTACTCGAAACTAAGTTAGTGATTTTGATATTAATCAAATACATTACAACATGTCAAGGCGCCGTAGTGTAGTGGTTATCACTCTCAGAGTTCATGCGAGAGGTCAGGGTTCGATTCCCGCTGGCCATTTGTTGTCATTACCTTTCGTCGTCAATTTGACCGTGCTACAACGTCAATGAAACGTTATTTTTGGTCTTTTGACCCTTGCACAACGTTCGTTCAACATCATTTTGGGTTTTCTTAATCGTCGTTTTGACGTCAAAATCCGACGTTGTTTTGCTGTTTCCATTTCGACCATTAAACGACCGTCATGCGACGATGGAATACGACGTCGAAACAACGTTGAAACAACGTCTTTGTGCTTACTGGGAAGAGATAAAACATTAAATGATTGAAATAATGCTTTTACTTCAATGTTGCCCTAAAACGTTTTGTATTATATATGTTGAATGAACGCGTGAAAAACAGAAAACATGTTACAGATGTTTGGTGATAAAAGTGTTGATGATTGATTGGTATTTAAATTCTTGGAACGGTAAAGCATTGAAGCTGTGTGATTTCAGAGCAAGAGTGAAAGTTCAACATTATTAAAAGCCAGATGTATACACCTTTCCAAGTTCGCTTTTATATGTCGTATTCTGGCTGTAGTGTCAGCACGAGCCTCGTTTTGATGTATTCTTTTGTTATTTGGCAATTATGAGGTTAACAATTTTGCTCATTTGCAAATCGCAGTGGGAAAATTTTCGCTAATTATCAAGACAGAGGCGAGGCCCGTACTGACATTACAGCCATGTTACGACATATAAAAACAAACTCGGGAAAGGTGTATTCGCTTTCTTTCGCTTGGCGATTAGTCAATCGCTAGTCGCAAGTCAGAGGGTGGAAGACAACCGTGACTGATCGAAGCCGAAGGACGGAAAACTCCCAGTTACTTACTTACTTATTACTTACTACTTGATATATATCATATATACTGTTGTGTTCGTGATTTTGATTATCTTCACTGTAAAGAATTAAACATTCGTTGGAAGCTCTAATCTTAAACTGATAATTTCATTTTATAGTAGCAAGAGAAACCCTCCAATGTACTTATGACAGCTATTTAAGCAGTAGCACTTGAACAATTCTGATAGTTCAAATCTATTATAAGGACATTTCGTTGTTTCGTTGTCAAATGCAAGTACGAAATATGAATCGAAACCACGCTTTCAATCATTATGATATCTTTCCAGAAGAGAGAAAGATTGAAACGAAGTATAATAGTGCTAGGTCAGATAGATAGCCCAGAGATAAAGCCAAGCCAAGAGAACAAAAGCCTGTTGTAAATATTATGCTGTAATGATGTTATTTGCAAAGATTACACAAGGTTCTTTTCATCAGGGAAATGGCAAATTTGGGGAAATTGCAGAAAAGCAATGCACTTGCTGCTCATTATTTTCAGTTGCTTTTGCATTATTTAAAAACCCAGGCCATTGGGACTCCTTTGATCTTGATTTTTTTTTCTTGGACAATGGAAGCAAAATCTATAGGAATTTAAATAAATTAACCTATTTGATGTTTTCTGAACTCCCTCGTGAAGTATCCATTGTTAATTCAACAGTTTCTGTTAATTTTTTAGAAAACAAATATGGTTTTTTGTGTGGAAATTGTGTTTGTGGTGCACTAATAGACAAAAATTTACCACTTGATTGTGACGGATTTCTTCTTATCATAAAAGGGCTATGTATCTCAGTTACATGGAACAAGAGATGTTTCTTTTTGTTTGATTCACATAGTAGAAATGCAAAAGGTGAGTCGTGTCCAGATGATGCTGCTGTATTAGTGAAATTCAATTCTAGAAAGAACTTGGAAATGTTCGTAATTCGGAAACTACTTGGATAAAAGTGATACAAATGTACCTTTTGAAATTCAATATGTTAAGATAGGCAAGCAAGATGAAGTTTCAAAAAAATATAACAAATTTCGAGAGAAAGCTCACATATCAACTGACGTAGAAAAAGAAAAACGAAGACTATCTAAGTGCTGTAAACGCAGAGCTTCTGCACAGAAGGAAAAGTGTTGTAAACGTTTATTCACCTCTACTGAAAAAGAGGACTATCAAGGAGTTACCAGTAATCAAGCTGAAAAAGTATTGTGGAATTGTCAAGCAAAGATATTCCATATGAATTAGTGAAAGAAAAGCTTGAAAAGTTTAACAGTTACATAACTTTGGAACTGGAGCAGGAAGCAGAAAATGAGACTGTCAACATATCATCTTTTGTAACTATAGACGGAACAGAGATTGAGGAACTAAACACTAAATTTGGTAGAAAACGGAAAAGAGATGTTTACTTACACGATGACACAGTTTCCACCAGAGTGCGTTTTGCATTATGGAATAACCACATTCAAGCGATAGCTAAAGATGAGGCTTACAAGTTTCAAGAGCTGCGTGTGAAGAATTATAATGGGAAATATCTGACTACAACAGCCCTTAACAGAAATAACTGCTACTTCAACAAAGTTTGCAAAATGTCCAACAGAGGTTGCGTCGTCATCTAAAATGATTATTGGTTTCCCAGCAGTAACTATCGATAAGTTCGAAGAAGTACACTGTACACTGTACACAAGAAGTACAGAAATGTAAACACCAGGCAATTGTCTCTGAATTACTGGCTATTTGCAACAATTGTGGGGGAAAGTCACTTCTACAGGAAAAGTTTTTTTCTATAAGATTGTCTTTCACAAACAAAGATGATAGAGTTGTATCGTTGGTTTTCCCGCATGAATTATTTCTTCAATTTCTTGGAATGGCTGGGCTAACTGTGAGAGAGGCAAGTGACATTGAAGTTGCAATGTTATCTACTAGTGATTTCATGGTGGAGTATTCACCTATAACAAATACCATCACTGCTGTTATGAAAAAGTAATCTAGCCATGATGCTGATTGTATATTTTTGTTGAATTTACATATAGAACCTATTCTGACATCTCGATTTTGTATTAGAAAAACAGGAACAAGTTTTGTTTATTTGCTTTTGCGGTTTTGTTAATAAACAAGATTTCAGCTATACCTTGTTCTGTATTGAAGTTCAAGTGGTGTATGCAACTTTCAATAATTGACATTCCGCTATACTCAATTTTTGTTGATATTTATGTTTATTTTGTCACTTCTAGTTATTGACAATCTTTGTATTTCAACAGTTCACCATCTTTAAACAAGCTGATTTCTTCTCGAACACTTGCTTTTGAGAGAGCTAGCCATGAAAATGAAAAAAACTGAATACTGTCAAGATTATGTTCTTAAAGCGATTTTGTTAACCATTTTATGTGTTTGTTTATCTATACCAGCTCATGATATACATATTAGTCTTAGATCATTTGACATATCGGAGATTTTTCTCATGATTGAAACATTTGACATCAACTATACTCTTTTTATTTTAATACTCGTGCTGTGACACCCTTTAGATTTAAGGCCCCCAACAGTAATTGTTGATTTGTCATTTCTTTGAATCTCGGAAAATACAGTTATCACAACTGTTGTTAACCCAACTGTTCACAAATCAATAACTCAGCTATACGGAAAGTTAGATTTTGTAGGTGATTCGTAGTCTACATGAGCTATTCCAAAAACTTGAAAAAGATTTCGCAAATTGGACCAACTTTCTCAATGACTCAAATGACCTGTATTTTCTAGAGTGTCGATCTCTTCCAAAATAGGCTGGGATATAAAGGCAAATATTTAAAACAGCAGAAGTAGTGAAGGAAAGGATATTTGAGCGTATTATAGTATTAGGAAAAATCCGAACACCAAATATTCTTTTAAAAATAAACGAACTAACCCTTTTTACAGTATAGCAGCGAAACAAAATATCGTATTATTACAACATCCTTGAGTGATGTCTGTGAATATTGCATTTTTGTAATGGTTAACACTATTGCGGTTCAAATTCCACCAGGGTTTTCCTAATTGGGCTTGCCCATTTTCACTTAAGAAAATTATCGCGCTAGAAAATTAATACAAATTTTCGGAAAACCGCGTTATATTTATATATCTTAATTTTCTAACAAGATAATTTTGTTAAGGATAATATCATAAATAAGGCGTTAATTGTATGCATGTTTTTCAAATGTTTTTAACGAAACAAAAGAATATCCTTAAAACAATAGCGGAAAATATTAGATACTAGCCGCCAAGGCGGCGTCGCTCGCCGCCCATGTTCAGCCTGCATTGTATCACCACCTGCTCCAAATTATTGCACTTAACACCAGCGATAAGACTTCCTTTGCTGCTGGCTTTGTCGCTTAATAAAGCTCGTTTGCGCGTTAATAGAAATACGTTCTTGGTGTTTCAAATCTTGCATGTTCTTAACTCAGCCGTTCATTGTCGCAGTCGCATTTAAAATGTCAGTAGACTTTCTTGCTGTACACAATGCATTCCGAACGTGAACTTCACGTGGTTTTTATTTACGATTTTAAACCAGTCAAGTATCAGTTTAACAATTCACTCAAAACGCAGAAAGAAAAACTTTTCAACTTATTGTTAGTTTTTGTTTTACGCGCTCTAACATGGGTGCTATCAGAAGTAGGTGAAAAAATGGTTTCTCTTCTTAAAAAGATCACACGGGAGGAGAAAAAAATGCACGTGCTAAATGAATGAATTGAATAAAAAACGTTCGATCAGATTAAAATAGATTAAAAGAAATCGATTAAAAGAAATTAAGACAACTATTAAGACAAAAGCAAAAAAAAATATTTTGTTTCATGATTCTCTTTTTTTTTACCTATCGGTTTTTAAACATTTTGATTGTTCGAAAAAATTTCACCCATCTCAGACAGTCAGGAAAGCGTTAGGATACACTGGCAAACCGCACATGCTGCCACGTTCTGCCACTGCTGCTTTTTGTCCAAAATGTTTAATCAGTTAGTTTTTAGTTGATGTATTGTTTTCAAAGCCAAGTCAACGTGAAATATAAAACTGATATAATAATAAAAGCAAAACGTTATTCCTATTAGTTCATCAGCCAAAAAAAGTCACATTCGATTGGGGTTGCAATGCATTTGCTTCAAACTCACGTCGCACACAAAAAAGAAATAATTTCGCTCACAACTCAATCTACCATTTTGCGTGACTTACAAACAAACAAACAGACAGACAGACAGAGAATCGGCTATTATTATATAGACTAGCCGCCAAGGCGGCGTCGCTCGCCGCTCATGTCCACCTGCTCTGTATCACTGTATCGATAAACGTCAAACTTCCTTATAAACGGCTCGTACAACTTGTGTTCAACCAGAAGCAGATTCGAAGTCACAACCTCTGGTAAAACCAATCTTTTATCAGTGTAACAATACACTCAAAACGTAGACAGAGAAAACTTCAACTTTTTATTAGCTTTTGTTTTAAAAAAGTTACGCGCTCTAACATGGGTGCTATCAAACGTAAGGGGGAAATGGTTTCTCTTCTTAAAAAGATCACACGGGAGGAGAGAAAAAAGGCACGTGCTAAATGAATAAAGTGAATAAAAAACGTTCGATCAGATTAAAATAGATTAAAAGAAATCGATTAAAAGAAATTAAGACAACTATTAAGACAAAAGCAAAAAAAAAAAAAATGTTTTGTTTCATGATTCTGTTTTTTTTTACCTATCGGTTTTTAAACATTTTGATTGCTCGAAAAAAAATTCACCCGTCTCAGACAGTCAGGCAAGCGTTAGGATACAACACCTGCAAACCGAACATGCTGCCACTTTCTGCCACTGCTGCTTTTATGTCCAAAACATTTAATCAGTTAGTTTCGTTGTATTTAGTTGATGTATTGTTTTCAAAGCCAAGTCAACGTAAAATATAAAACTAACAATAATAATAAAAACGAAACGTTATTCCTATTAGTTCATCAGCCAAAGAAAGTCACGCTCGATCGGGGTTGCAATGTATATGCTTCGAACTCACGTCGCACGCAAAAAAAGAAATAATTTCGCTCACAACTCAATCTACCATTTTGCGTGACTTACAAACAAACAAACAAACAAACAAACAGACAGACAGACAGAGAATCGGCTATTAATATATAGACTATGTCCATCCTCATGCGATCTGATGTTTTCTGACGAACAACTGCAGGCTGTTCAATTGGAGAACATCAGTTTTCGTTAGTAGTGATGGTGTAATGATGACATAGAGAGTTTTCACCAGTGCGGTTCTATTCTCGGCAGAAGAACTCTGCAACTGTCGACTCGACTTTCACATTCAATGCAGCGTATCTAGCCCATTTGGAGCCATCAACTGACCACACACTGGCCTCCTGTGAGTTGGGCAAGATAGATCAATACATTATTTAGCTCTGGCAGCGGTAAGTTAACCTAGTTAACGACTTCTGAGGGGAGGAAGAGCCAACCATAGAGGATTGATTCCCCAAGGAAGTAAAAACTGTCCGTTACTTACTCACTTACTTAGATTTCGTGCGGTGTTATATGACGTATAAGGTCATATGAAAAATTCCCGTTATTTTTATCAGAAAATCTAGGTCAATAGTCATTAATTTTCTTCACTTTATTTTCCTTCGTGTTAAATGCATTGTGCGTTATTCTAGAATAAGCTAACTACTATTGCGTCGTTTAAAATTTGTATGGCTTCACATATAGAAGTACCAAGTATTGAATAAAAACTGCATTTTAATCCAAAATTACACCAAATTTTAAAAGTGATTTCAAACGTTTTTGAAAATATTTAACACTGATAGGACGCTAAGGTAGCTGCTATACCGTTTTGTGCCATGTGGTGTTTGTTTAAAATTAAAATTGATAACGTCTCAAATCTTTACACTTCGGAAGTAAAGTTCTCTTGGATAAACATTTTCTTAATCATATGATGATTAAGAAAATGTTTATACAAGCAAATTTTACTTTCGAAATGTCACATTAGGAAACGAGAAATTCTATATTTAAAATTTTACTTCCTACATGGTATTTTACTTCCGACATAATTGCTATAAATACAGTATCTGCTTGTCACACCACTCAGAGTTGGTTTTCAAAAGAAAGCTGAAAGAACGTCTTAAATACAGTACGTTGCTCTATGTGATGATGATCTTGCTCAAGGTAGCTTTAACATGCTTTTCGCTGCTTGTTTTCAACATTCAAGGTAAGAACGCAAAGTTATCTATATTAACTAAAGCTTGGTTCCCACCGGGCGATTAATCAAAATTTGTCGCCGAAATGGCGATGACAAGGTTTTGGTGTGAATGCTCAGCCGACAGAAAATTATCGCCGATTTAAGGCATAATAAATTATCGCCAAGTTTTGAGGCGATAGAAAATTATCGTATTACGAAATCAAAATTAAAATGCGACAATTTTCTATCGCCAAATTCTGGCGATTATTTAGAATGAATGAAATTTGGGAAAATTCATGGCAGTCGAATGAGATTCGAATTAACATTCGGATAGCGTAAAACTGCTCGAAATTTTGAACAGAGGTTTGTACATGAAGATGGCGCCTTTCAAAAACCACGAAAAATTGTCGGAAGTTGTTTAAACTTATCCTTGCTTGTATATAAGCAGGACAGAGAATATAAAAACAAGTAGATGTAAAACAAAGGGCATAGAGAGAAATTGCCAAGGAGTTACAACTTGAAAGTGGAAAAACAGTTGTTGGCGCCTTCTACAACGGCGAATAGCCAATGTCAAAGATCCAACAAGAACAGCGCGACGTTTGCATGTCATCGTGTGTTTATATGAAAGAATTTTAATTTGAAGATAAAATCATTTTTGGTGAGAACGGGTTGGCGATATTTTTTGTCAAGCCGATTCATGAATTAGATAAGAAACATCGCCTGAAAATTATCGTGAATTTTAGTGCCAATTTCTGTCGCCAAAAATCCATCGCCCGCTGGGAACCAAGCTTTAGTACTTTGCATAACTGTTCAAATACGCTTTTAAAGCAACATATTCCCATATGAACCATCCACTGACAGCTCACTATGGTGGAGTATCTCTGCTGGCAAGTCAAGTGCTTGAAAACTGGCAGGAAGAGAATTTCAAACAACCGATCGTAATATTTTCTTTTTCTTTTTCCCAGTCCAAGTAATGTCACAGACCCAGCCATGTAAGAAACATTAGTTTAGTTTGTTTTTCTTTTTTACCTGTGTCGAAGGGAGAATGATGTTCACATACGCTTTTTTCGAAATTTTCCCACTTGATTTTTCATATCAGGTAGCGACTGCAGAGCTTCCTGGTCTTCCTGGAGTAAGTGCAGTGTCACTTGTGGAGAAGGAACAAAATCACGAAAGAGACATTCAGAAACGTGCACAGTCATAAAGGATGTTACAAACTGCAAACCAAGAGAATGCCGTAAGAAAATGTTTCAATACTTGTGACAAACTGAACAAAACTATATATATTTCATAAGACAAAGGCAACAATTTAATTATTTCTTGCTTTGCTTCCTCTTTAAACATATTAAAATTTGTAGGTAAAGAAACACTTTGTATTTTGTTCCTGAACTAAATGTTTCATGCAAATCTCTCAAAGATCACATGCAAAATACCATATGTAGCTATAGATGGTTCATTAATAAATTTCCTTTATGAATGTTTCTTAAAGCAATTGATGGAGGTTACACCGCCTATACTTCTTGGTCATCATGTTCTACGACTTGTGGTGCTGGAATCAGAACTCGAACTCGAACATGCACCAATCCAACACCTCGTCATGGTGGCAAAAACTGCATTGCGTTAGGTTTGGGAGGAACTAAACAACAGCAAGCATGTAATAGAGGTTGTTGCCCAGGTAAAACCTATAGATATAACTTTAAGTAGCTGCTGGTTGGATATACTAAATAGTCTTCTCTAAAAATCAAAGTTTTCTTTTTATTTAGTTTCCTTGTATCGTTACTGGAATTCAGGAATCAAAGATCATTTTTACACGACGAACTATGGGGAGTTAGGAGCAGGACGTTCTAACTGGAGATACGAAGGAATTCAATGTCATATTTTTCCATGTCATCGGCGATATACTGTACCACTGTATCGATATTGGGGAAATTCTGATCATTTCTACACTACGAACAGTGCGGAAATCGGAACGACGACGCCTGGTGCAGTCGGGAGACATGGTTACAAAAGCGAAGGAATCGCTGGTTACTGCTATCCGAGAAAAATTGGTAATTCCATTCCACTGTATCGATATTGGGGAAATTCTGATCACTTCTACACAACCAACTCAGGAGAAATCGGCACAACTCAACCTGGTATGACTGGTCGTCATGGATATAAATCCGAAGGAATTGCGTGCTATGTGTTGCGGTAATTTTATTTGTGTTTTTCCTAGTTTTATTATCAAACCCTAATTTGAATTTAAACGTTAAATGAGTAAGTGATTTCCCATGAAATCTGCTTCACACTAAGGATGTTGAGAAATACTTATGGGGTAATGTTTTCTTTCTTTTTGGAATTCCTTGTTGAAATGGGCCTTTAAGCAAAATAAATTAATTTGCAATAGCAATGAAAGTCGTTCTTCAGACTTTGTTGATGGGTTCAAAATCTAATATCGAGAAGTTTTATTTTTTATTGATAATTTCTTGAAATGACAATGATTTCCATGATTTTCTGTCCTTTGATTTTGTAAGATTTACATTTTGAATTTTTTTTCTTGTCTTTTACGTAGTTTTCTTGTTTTATATAACTTGAATTTATTATCTGTATGTTTAATTACTTTCTTTTGAATAAAGCAATTAGAATGCAGAATTTAGGATCGACTTTTCATTTTGAATCCTTTATCTGTTGAAACCCATCAGCTTGTGACTGCTTCATTAGCATAACTTTTGTTTATTATTTGTATGTTTAATTACAAATTGTTATGAAATAAACTGAGCAGTATTAATAATAGAAAAAATCGTAAGTTATTACTATCTCCTAAAAGTAAAATGAATGCATTGTTGAGAAATTCTTCTGTTAACTACCTTCCATTGTTAAAAAACGTTCCAGTAATTTCAGTCTCGAAAGAAACAAGAAACGCTGTGCATTTGAACAAATCGCGTAAAATTTTGAAGGATTTGATAGGTAAGCGTAAACGTTCAACTTTATCATTCTTTTCGAGGACGCCTTCAACTTATGAGACTTAATTTACATGAGCTTACAAACTACCTTTAAGGCGAAAGACTGCTATAAAATGACAATCCTTTGTAAATCGTCTTAGAATTGTTAAACAATAGACCTTCCGACAGACATGATATCTCTACCACAATGCAGAAATCGGTGTTCACACTCCTATCCATAAATTCATATTTTATCTATCGTAGTATCCTTCATCTCTTCATCTTCATCTTGACGTTTACATCAGTAACAAAAGATGATGATATCTTGGGGAAAAAACTATTTTACAAAGTTTTTTTCTTTTGGTAGAATAACATGCTAATAATTTGTTTCTTTAACTCATACACAAAAACAAATTCTTGAACAATCAGAATGATAGCATCATGTTTGGAAGACTTACAGGCAAAGCATAAAATCTTTTGGTAATTCGGCTCAGATTTTACACAGACCAAAAAGTCAGTGTCAAGATCAAAAATTTGTTCTTCAAACCACAACTTAATCTGCAAAAACTGAGATATAATTGGACAGTAACTAAAACATATGCTGAAAACAACCTCGACAATTCATTATACTGCAGTAAATTATGAAAGCAAAATAACCAAATGTTAAACTGTATCCTCTTAAATGACAGTGAGGAAATCAACTTTATTAATTATTAGAATGTAATAAAACTGTTTGTTCCCCTCCAGACGTAACAGCAGAAGGTACCACAAATAACTGAAGATTTCCAAGTTATTAGCATACAGTACTACATGCAATTAAGAAGGAACAATAACAAAACGAAATGCTCTGCAGCTTAAAAATTTATAATAAATGATTAAAACGAAAAGTCAGTCAATTTTTCAATTTCAAAAATTATCCTTTGGACATAATTGTAATATTTTTAAATAAAATTCTATGATAAATAAGAACACGTTCCAGCCTGTGTAATCATCAATAATATCAGGAACTTCCAATTTGTTTCCAACAGCTTAGGGCAAGCAGAATTATTCTTAGAATAATATATACCTTCATTTTGTTTCCTCACACTGTGGGGGCAAATGAACAGTGACATTGTTTCACCACATTACACGATTTCTTCCAGTAAAAATGATTCAAACCACACTCAGAAAAGCAGATGAACTGACTGGGTTTCAATAGATATGTTTTGAGGGGTACATGCCTGCCAAAATTTAAAGAGTGCATCACCATGGTTCAGAACATAGTCTAAATTTGAAGATATATACAGTATAACTTCTAATTAGCGCACACCGAGGTGTTCGCTTTTTGGAAACTTACTTTATCGGTAAAAAATCCGTCGGTAAAAGTGACGAATTCTTGTCTTGTTGACGAATATTCTTTACCGACGAATGATTTTTACCAATGAATTGGTATTTTTATATGGATAGTATTTTGCATTTTGTAGCTTAAAGACACCTTAGAGCTTCTTACACTGATCATATTGCTTGATTTGTGTTTATAAGTATTGAAAAATAAAAAGAATTGTTAGTGAGTCTGAAAGTCAGTCGAGCAAAATTGATTTGCAAGTACATGAGGACATACCAGTTACAATCAATTCCAATAAATTTATGTAAATAATAAATCAGTATTTTATATACTTTCGAGTGTCAATATAGCCAACTAAGGAAAAACAGGAAAAATTAACAGTTTATAATAGGTTTTATATAGAGCCAGGTAAAAAAATTTCATCGGTAAAAAGTGACGAATTTTTGTCTAGGTGACGAATGTGTATTACGGGCGAAATTTTTTCCCGACACGTTTTTCTACCGACAGATGTTTTACCGATAAGCTATGCATTTTTGTCTATTTTTCGAAAATTTTGTAAGTTATTTATGTATTTAGAGGTACGAGACCGGCTTTAGGGTAACTTTAGGGAAAAGAACATGAAACTGCATTCTTAATTAACCAAATGGATAACAGCAACCACAATAAACCAATGAAAATGAACAAAACAATTTTATGGATAATTCAAATTATTTGCCATGTCAAATTATAATAATAAAGAATAACGAAACACATTTTGTTTAAAAGCTTTTCTACCGTGGCTGATTTGGACATTTTACTTTTATTTTATAATTTTGGGAAAAAAATAAAAAACTCGCGGTAAAAGACGCGGCCCCACAAAAAAACGCGCGGCCCCGCAAAAAAACACGCGGCCGCGTCTTTTGACACAAACTTTCATTGTTTGTATAAATTGTCTGCTAAACAGCGCGGCCGCGTGTTTTTTCGTGGGGCCGCGCGTTTTTTCGTGGGGCCGCGTCTTTTACCGCGAGTTTTTTTTATTTCTATCGTTTTCTCACTCAAGTCAGCGGTCTGGAAAATCCATTCTTTCCGGTCCTTTGTTTATATCCAGACTTTGTTTGTATCGCACGCTTAGAGTAAACATGGCGACTTCGTTCAGATGTGGAAGATGCAGCGTTTTCTAAAGTAAGCTATAATCAAAGGGAGTTTCTTTATATAGTTTTACGATATATATTCATCCATTCTGCTACTGTTGTGATTCCCAGTTCTTTCCAATCACTTTTCAAGCTTTTGTTTTTAAAGAAAAACTCGCGGTAAAACGCGCGGCCGCGCGTTTTTTGCGGGGCCGCGCATTTTTTTTGTGGGGCCGCGTGTTTTTCTGCGGGGCCGCGCCCTTTACTGCAATTTTTTAAAACTTTTCCTAAAATTATGAAGAAAAAATCATATCACAGCGGCCAAGCTGTGTTGCAATTAAGTTAAATTACAGACCAGAATAGATAAATAGTCTATTGATTTGTGTCAAAAGACGCGGCCGCGTGTTTTTTTGCGGGGCCGCGCGTTTTTTTGTGGGGCCGCGTCTTTTACCGCGAGTTTTTTATTTTTTTCCCAAAATTATAAAATAAAAGTAAAATGTCCAAATCAGCCACGGTACTTTTCGGCTTACGCCATCTTCAGTAAAAACATAATTTGTTTTAAAATAAAACAATTTTAATTTGAAGGGATTTGTCAACGTATCAATACAATTCTTTCGCTAGAGGATACCATGCCTACATGAAGGCGATTGATTGGGAAGATATTAAAGTGTGAACGAGAGCCATCGAGTTTAGTGGACAAACACTCGATGGCGATAATGCGCAAAAACTTCAAGGAAGAAAACCCTAGGAAAGAAAAATTCCCGACGGGAAATTTCCCGCTTTATCATAATCACTCAAAAAGAGTTTTGGAAAATTTTCGAAAATTACATAAAATGGCGGCTCTTAACAGAAGGTCAATGTTGTTGCTGCTCTTATTGAGAAGACGTCGCAGATGAAGAGCAAGAAGAGCAAATGCTTTTAAAAATCTATCGAGAAAAGGACGGACCTGGGAGAGAAATATTCTCTGAAAGAACATCAAAAGAGGAATACCATACACTAGTACAGGAAATGAGATTACATGATCATCATTACTTTTTTAAGCAATTTAGAATGATACCTTCTAGGTTTGACCACCTGTTGTCATTGATAAGAGGAAAAATAGCAAAATCTGACACAAGGAAGGAGACTATTACTGCTGCCGAGCGTTCATGTATCACGCTACGATATTTGGTAACTGGTGATTCACAGATTTCTATAGCATGCAGTTATCGTGTATGTCCAAGTTCTGTTGGAATAATCATTCATGAAACATGCACAGCAATCTGGGAAGCTTTTATTAATCACGGTTATTTCAGGCCACCTCAAAGCTTAGCGGAGTAGGAGAATGTAGCAAAATCATTTGATGAATGATTTCCCAGACTGTGTAGGAGCTCTTGATGGTAAGCATGTGGTAATGCAAGCTCCTGCTGGTGGAGGATCATCATTTTTTAACTACAACAAGAGCCAGATGGCGCAAAACGGTAGCAGCAAAAGTACTTGCCACAAGAATACTTTTAAATTTGAAATTTTACTTAAAGTTCTTAAACGTTCTGTAAACGTTATTTCTTGAGATATCTTACTGGTGGAAAACAGGCATAAACGATATTATAATGTTTAAAATTACTAACTCGTGTAAATAGGGTCTAATCGCAACACACCAGCAATTTAATTTATTAGAAGACAAAAGAATTATACATGCATGAGCTGTTTATAACGTACGTTTTTTTTATAAGAGCTTATGTAGGAAAAAAAAACGCGTTTCTTCGAAAAAAAAATGTATGTTTTGAATTATAATTTTTTGAAACCGAAAATGAATTCAAACAGATAACTGCCTTTTTTTAACTCGATTTTTGAAAACCTAGATGTTCAAAGACAGAACAGATAGCTAACAAACGTAGAAAGTAATAAGAAAGTCTGATCTGTGCTTTACTGACAGGAAAAACATATCTATTTTCAAGTGCCAAAGTTCATTGATTCAGTACCATAAAAGTAACTAAAAGTCCCAGTTTTATGTAGACCTATTTGATTAATATCCATTCCTTCATCAATTAAGTGATAAAATATCAAAGAAAACGTATTTTAAATGTATGTGATTGAAAACCTTCGAAAATTCAAAAGGCTGCGTTCGTTCATTAGAATGTATATTGAGTTTTTAGTGGGGACTCGCATACTCTAAATCGTAGGCTAAAAACTGCCGTTTCGGCCGGAGTAGTAGGAGTAGTAGTAGGAGTAGTAGTAGGAGGAGGAGTCCAAGGGTGTTTTAATACGGTATTCGCTTACGCTGCTACCGTAAAAAGACATGACGATTTGTAATGCTACTTATTAATTTACATCAATTGATATTGGGGAAAGTGGTAGAAATAGTGATAGCGGAGTTTTTGCCAGTAGTAACATTGGAATTGCCATCGATGGGAATAAGCTAGGAATACCTCCACCAAAAAGATTTCCTGGCTCAAATATGGAATGCCCATATGTCTTTGTAGGTGATGAAGCCTTCCCAGTAAAAAGATATTTGATTAAACCATACGCAAGGCCAACATTAAATAACAAAAGGCGAATCTGTAACTATAGAATATCACGGGCAAGAAGAGTGATAGAAAATGTTTTTGAAATTTGTACTTCCAGATTCAGAATTTTTACACGCCATCTGGCTGGCGAGATGGAGATTGGAGAAGTGAGTTACACAATAATCAATGTCTACTTTCCATTAATCATCCAATAATTTTACTCATTCTGCCAATGAAGTGAGAGAAATATTTTGTAACTATTTCAATTCTGATGCAGGGGCAGTATCATTAGAACACAACCATCTTAAATAAAAATGTGTAGAATATATCAGGAAGAATTTAACAAAAATATAACACGGATAAAACTATATTTCACAAAAATATCTTTTGATGTTCATTTTTATTAATCAGTCAATCATTGCTATGTGAAATATAGATTTACATTTTATAGTTTTACCTGAATTTTATTGGTTCCTTTACCTTCTTGTTTACCATGCATACTTCGTCACAGATCGTTCACACAAGACTTTCTTTAGTAAACATGACATTTGTGTAATCCGAATCAAAAACAGAAATAATTATGCAACACTATTCTTCTGATACTTCGTAGAACAATTCTTCGATTTTCATTCTAACATAACGTTTCTTTCGATGTTTTCATCATTTCCACTAGACTTAAATAGAATAATTGGTCCTCATTTGATTCTGGAGGGAAACTATTTTCTTACTTTTCTTCGACTGTTAAAGCTTTAGCAATCATGGCATCTATTTTCATGTCCATATCTCTTTCCAAATCACTATTTTTCTTCTTTTACTTTTTGGTGGTAAAGATGCTGCCTCTGAACCAACAAAATTAGGTTGTGAAGCAGAGACATCAGTAGATGATGTGGTGTGCTGTTCTGAGTGCTGCTTTCAAGAGAAGGATGATAGTCTGCAGATCCTTCAATCCTCTTATAAAGAGCTAAGTTTTTATTATTATATTATTATTATTATTCACGAATTTTTATACAGGATGACCAAATCAAAATAGGGTAATATATACATTATGTACATATTTACAAAATTCTGTTCTACCTTTGGGTCCTGTGGTGAAAAATGTAAGTGAAAAATAAAATAAAATTTGAGGTAAAATTTCCAGTTAAAAAGTTTGAAATCTAAAATCTGAAATCTAAAATCAATAAAACATTATTATTCCTAGTAAACACACATAGCGCCTTGACGCTTCCATACGTCCAAAAGACGTCGGATGGATCAGAGAACAACGTCACAAAAGACTGCATGTGTTTAACGGTTTAACTAGGTTAGTATTTAAAAGCTTTGTTATATAGTTTGTTAAACTCTGGCATAGAAGTTGCACTTCTTATGTCAAGTGGCAGTTCATTGAAATATTGTGCACCCTAAAAGAAGAAACTTCTTTTTGTTCCTTCCAGTCTTACTCTGGGTAAGCGAATAATTTTATTACAGTTTCTAGTGTTGTTTCTCTTGATGGTAAAGTAGTTTTTGAAGTTTTCACACACGTTTCCATGTATACAGTTAAATATTTGGGTTGTCAACCGTTTTCTTTGGATACCACGAATAGAGAGGTTTTTCGGCACTTTTGACGTCTTACCAAAGCTTATCGCGCGGGCTCTTTTCTCGTTACTGGAAATTTTATTATTGACAGTGTTTGTATTGTTACTTGTCATGATTGAACAGTACGTGAAGAGTGGCATGAGCATGGTTTTGAAGAGTGTCAATGCAGCTTCAGTTGTGAGCTGGGGTCGAACTCTTCTTAACAGATACAATCTCCCAGTTGCTTTTTTGTAGGTCTTATCTGTGTGTTCGCGAAGTGCCAATGTTTGATAGAGCGTTACGCCGAGGTATTTGTATGTATTTGTGTTTGAGACTTGCTGGTGCTGGTAGTTTATAACAAAGGAGTTGTTTTTTATCTTTTGGGCAGTTTCTCAAGCAGCCACAAACATGTACAGATTATCATTTGTAGTAAGAAATATATAAAATGGAATGTTCATCTAAATACGTAAGTATGAGGTGCCAGATCTAAAAAGAACCAAATAAGTAAGTAAGTGAGTGAGTAAGAGCATAACTGCTCTGCTTTAAAGCAACTTCAGCTTATAAACAACTGACTTAATAACCAAAGTGAAACTATAAACTTAACTAAACAATAATATGGTAGTTGCACAAAAGCACTATTTTTGAATATATTTTTGGTTGAGAAATTCGCGATTTTTAGCGGTTAAATTTGCGATTTAAAAAATAAAGCTTTTCTTGTTGAAAGTTGGAGATTTGATGTTTCACATAAAATTGCTACTGAGGGATACTTCGGGTCCCATATCTTCTGAACGACCCATGGGTTTGCTCTCAAACTTTATATCTTTCTTTGCCTAAGGCAGGGCAAACACTGATGCAAAAATGAAAGTTATAGCGTAAGTAGAAAAAAAGCTTTATTTTTTAAATCGCAAATTTAACCGCTAAAAATCGCAAATTGATTATCTAAAACATGCAAAAAAAAATTTTGGAATCGGAAGTGGCTATCAAAAGCGTGGAAAGATACGATTACATTCCACATTTCATATTCATTTAAACAGCTAATTGTCGAGTCATCTTTTTTCTTTGTTTTTTTTTTTTTGTTTTTTTTTTGAGATTCCTCTCACCCCTGAATCACAAAATCTCTTTTGATAAGATACACACAATGCGTTTTATTCAACGGTTTTATTAAATGTCATTGGTTTCGATGCATACTTGTTACTAATCTATAGAAATGATCTGATTAAATGGTGTTATGATTATTACTGTTACATTCTTACATTCAATCTCGCATTTATACATTTTTCACCGTCAAAGAAAGAGAAAGTAAGTTGATCATACCTCTTTAAAACTTTTGATTAAGAAAAAAATATTTCAATTTTATACCATGAAACACTAAAAGTTTTTTGGTATAATATTGGATCGTATTCAAGATGCAACTAAATATCTGAAATGATTCTCAAGGAAAGTTTATTACTTTTGTGGCGTAGTAGTGATGCCATTATAGATTGTATTCAACATGATATTAATTTTCTACTGTGTTTGTATGTAGCATTTACGATGGCCTCAAGATGATTCAGTTTTCGGTTTAGGATAGCAATTGTCTGCTTGAATTTATTAAAGTTCTCGTTCCTACTTTGGTAGATTACGGTCCACTAGAAAATAAGGTTTTGGCTGTCAATGATTGAGATTTCGACCAACTGTTGATAATCTGGAATTTCGGTTTAAAAGTTACTTAGGTTGGCCTTTTACTTAAGTTTTTTTCTATAGACAAACGACAATGTTGGAGCATAAATTAAGGGAAACATTATTCGAAACAGTTTTAAAAGATGTAGACCCGCATTCCTAACAATTTTAATTCCTTGCTGGAACTGCTCTATTTGGACAATAGCATGGTTCAACATAGGTTTGGCTCATTAATGTCATTAGGAATGGTCTTCACTTCAGTATAAGTAATTTGTTTTTAGAAGGGTAGAAAGATCAGTAAGTGACTGTAACCATTCAAAACGTGAAAATCTCTGCTTTGTTCTTTAAGTATTCGAGCATTGCTAGTCAAGTGAATCAAGTAAGCTAGGTAATCTTCTTATTAAGTTGCAGTTATGAATGGTTTACATCCATCTTAATTGGTTGGAGAAATAGATTTTCTAACGAGGAAATTTTTTGATGTCCTACAAGATTGAACAACAATTAAGTCTTCCACAAATCAATCCACTTACCAAATGTAACGATGTTATACACATATCTTATTCGACGTGCTTACTGGGCATATCAATCTTAACGTTAGTATTCTTAAACTAATGTTTGGTGACAGTTACAAGACGTGTTTTTCGATAAGAGATGAAATAGAAACTAGAGGTAAACTCAAGAACTTGAACGAAAGGAAAACTCGAGAACTGCATAAAAAGCCCGCCTCTGTCTGAGAAAAGCGACAACTCTGTCACGTCGGCGCCATCGTACTTTAAATATATTATTTAATCAATATTTCTGAATTATTTTGTTGATATCATCCCAAGCAAAACGACTGTTTATTGGATTTCTGCGTAAGCAAGAAATACTTTACGATCGTCCGTGTTTTTCTGATTTTTTTTTTTTTTTCATCCTGTCCAAACCGGCGCATATTTGTTTCTCGAATTTCATTGGTCGATAGAAAAGCCGTCTGTACCGTCATTGGCGCATAATGCCCGACTACTAAGAAAGGGTGTTAATTTAGCCACCTTAACTTCAATAGCGATAGTTCATTGGCTGATTTTCGCCATGCCATGTGATCGTCTTCAAAACGTTTTAAAAATGGCAGCGAAAAAACGTGTGTAGTTTGCTAAAAGTTTCTTTGATGAAAATATGGATTTAAAAGAAGTTAATACAGCTTATAATTTTATATAAAGAATTGCATTACTGTTGGGAACTTGTCATGTTCACAAAATTAAATTACAGCGTGGTTATTCGGTTTTTTGAAAGAAGTTTTCTTGAAGTTTAAAATATGAAAACAGTGCCAATACATGGTGTGGAAGAAAAGGTATTTCTTGTTTTATTTTTGCTCCAAGCCTTTTTAAATATGAAAGACCTTTGTGTATTTGTATGTGTACGCATGTCTGAAGTCAATTTTTAGAAGCTTTTGGATTCTTAAAGCTCAGCTTAGCTTCCTTTCAGCTGCTCCCCCCCAGCATCACCAACATAATTACTCTAATACAGCTATTTATGCTATATTTACTAGCAATGTTTGGATGTATTCTGGCTATATCACCATATCTCTTTGCTCCCTATGTATGTTGTTTTTTTTTAACTTTTAGATTAGATATGAATTTTAATTTCTAAGTAACAATTATTGTGATATTATATATATACATATCTTTTTCATCCTGAGGAGATCAATGTAGAAACTTTATATAATTATTGTGCTGTCCAAATGATGTATTGGTTGCCGCCAGTATACACAGAATCTTTTTATAGAATTCATTATGTTTGATGTGGTTAAATTAGAGTTTCGTATTGTGTCAATGCACTTTTTGGAGTACGTGGGTGGCAAATATCCAGTAACAATCATTCCGCTTATTCGTACCAATAGATCTTCATAAATAATCTCTACCGTAGCATAAAGAAAAGCCTCTTTTTTCCGTTAATGTAGACTGACTTTCTTGACGAACATTGTCAATCGCATCAACATTTTTGTTGATTTAATGCTGATGCTTCTCGAGTTGAATGATGTGACTGTTTTAGTTTAGCAGGACGAATCTAGGCTGCTCGTGTTGCATTTATGTTTCATTTTCAGCAGCAAAGCTTGCAGAAATCCTTCTGCCCGGTAGGGCATCTTGTTCTGTTTTTTCATCTTACTGTCCAAACCTACGCATTTTTGTTTCTTAAATTTCATTGGTTCACAAAAAAGCCGTCTCAATCGTGATTGGTGCATAATGCCCGATTTCTACGAAAGGGTGCTAATATAGCCACCTTAACTTCAATAGCGACAGTTTATTGGCTTGATCTGCGCCGTGCCATGTGATCATCCGGGTATTTTTCGACTTTTTATTTGCACGCCGTTTGCAAAATGGCCTCTCTCTTCGAGACTTTCAGCGTGCAGGTTCTGTAACTTCGCAGCGAAATCAAAGCGTAACAGATTTGTTCCAAAGTCTTATCGGATTCAAGTTTTTGGTGAGAAATCTTGTAAAAGGTACATATTATTCTTGAGCTAAATTTTTAAGGCTGTACTTGCTAATTAAAATCTATTTTTACGATGGTTAGTATTGAACAGTGGCGAGCTTCTTGCGGTTGCTTTTATGCTCGTATTCAGAGAGGAAGGTTTGGTTATACAAATTTCAGTATAATCCTGTTGTTGTTCTGTGATTTAATTTGTCATTTTTTCTTTGCTTATGTTTTACTATGCCTAATGATATTAGATGTTAGTTTTCTGAAAATGCTACAACTTCGTCTTGATGGCGATGTAGAAAGTAATCCTGGACCCACATACAAGATTGCCAAGGTAGTAAAAGCATCATTTCATCAAGGAAATCCAATGTTTGGTGCAAGTTCTGGTATGCAGTGTACCTGTAATTCTTTGATTGGATTATGCTGGTCCAAATTTAAGAACATGTGTTTTTGGAAGACCACTGACCTTGATTATGTTATGATTAAAGGCAACGATTTATTTCAAAGTTTGAATTTGTTTCGTTATTTGTCAGCAGATGATCTACCTAATCGATTGGAAATTGAACATAATAAATTTGTGGTATCGTATGTGGAAAATGTGACAGCTGAAATGGATAGAAATAACTACAATTTTTTAAAGCAGTCCTATAATCGCTTATCTGGCAAAAGTAATGGCATGATTATCTTTGTTAATCAAATGTCTTTCAGTATTACTTGGGACAGAAGGGCATTTTATGTATTTGACTCACACAGTCGGAATGATATTGGTGTTACTGTTGCAGATGGCTCGGCAACTTTGCTGAAATTTTCAAGTCTTTTGCAACTTCAAAAGTACCTTACAGAAGTGCACTTGGTTGATCGCAATACAGTGTTCAGTCAAATCCAATTCGTGCTGGTGGAAATCGTAGAGTCTGGAAACAAAATATCTAAAAGTGGTGCTGCTAAAAAGCGTAAACTGGCTTTATCAAAAGAACTTCAACCTGAGAATCACGAAGTAATCTTAAAACGCTGGCGTGATGAACAGAATACCAGTAAAAATACAGTTAGTGGAAAAAATCAGCTTCAAAAATTACGTGAAGATTATGCTCTCATAAAAGGCTCTGATGATCATATAAAAAAGTTAGCAAGTTTTCATCAAAGATACTTGTTGAATAAAGACACAATACAAAAAAAATATTTGGAAAACAAAGATACCCTTCAACATATTGAAAAGCAAGCATCTTATCATCAAAAATACTGGCAGAATATTGAAACAGACCAGCACAAAGAAAAACTGGAATCAAGACGTAAATTGTCTAAAGAGAAGTATGCATTGATGAAAGGTAGTCCACAGCATAAAGACTTGTTGTCAAAAATGCATCATAAGTATCTTGAGAAAAAGGACACTCCGGAGCATAAAGAAATGTTAAGAATTAAAAGGGAGAAACATGTTGCTGCTAAAAGGAATTTATTTACAACAGCCGAAAAACATATTAAATCATTCAAACAAATGATTAATGAAGGACCCTACTATATTTGTGTTTCATGTAATCGTTGTTTGTATAAGCGATCTGTTGTCTCTTTTGATGAAAGTAAATATAATATTGAAACCGATGATTTTAAATTTTCAATTGTTTTAAGTTTTGACGGTATGGCATATATTTGTATTACTTGTCACCGGAAGCTGTTGGCCAAAAAAATTCCAACCCAAGGTGTTTGGAACAAACTGGAAATCTACGATTTACCGCAACATCTAGCTGACATTAATCGTTTGGAAAAAGTTCTCATTTCAAAACGAATTCTATTCAAGAAAGTTGTGATAATGCCAAAAGGAAATTTTCCCAAGGTTAAAGGAGCAATTTGTAACGTACCGATTGATACTGAAAGTGTAACCAATGTTTTGCCAAGGCCTGCTGATAGTAATGGCTTATTATTGCTGAAACTAAAACGGAAATTGATGTATCATGGACATGTTTACTTTGAACCTGTTAGACCTGATATACTTGTGCAAGCTTTAGACTTTTTGAAACATAATAATCATTTGTATAGTAATGTAATAGTTGATATGACTAATATTTCTAACGACATGTGTAATTTTGATGATGCTGATGTGGATGAAGTAAGTGAAGTAAATGAATTAAGTGAAGCTGATGGAAATGATAATGAAGCCTATGACAACCCATTAGATGAGCACCGAGCAGCTTCAAATGAAACCGTCATGACACCTAAAATACCTATTGATGTTAATGATGATATGGTTAGCATTGCCCCTGGTGAAGGATGTACAGCCATCCCTATATATGCTGATGAATATTGTGAGGAAATGGCATTTCCACATTTGTTTCCTTATGGCAAATTTGGATATAATGTTGAACGAACTGTTCCAATTAGTCCAGTTAAATATTTCAATCAACGCTTATTAAATTACAGCCAAAAATTTTCATCTGATGCAGATTACATATTTTTTGCCAATTATGTTGTCCAGTCTACAAATCTCCACAGTAAAATCAATGTTGCCATGAAAAAACTTTCTAGTGGTAATGTTACGGCTGGTATGTTGTCTCAAAACTTTCAAGAAACTGTCAGAACTTTCATTGCGAATGATGAAGCATTTAACTTTATGAACCAGATAAAGGGGACTCCAGCTTATTGGAAGCGATTCCTGTTGGAAGTTCTAGCAATGGTAAAACAGCTTGGCATTCCTACTTTTTTTATGACTCTATCATGTGCAGATTTACGTTGGCCAGAGTTACCTGCAATATTATCCAAAATTTATAAACTGAATCTTCAGGAAGATGAAATCCGCAACATGAGTTATGAAGATAAATGCCGAATTTTGAACATGAACCCAGTTTTCTTGGCCCGACATTTTCAATATCGTGTTGAAACATTCTTTAAGGAAATTGTTACAGCTGGTTCTTTGGGAAAACTTAGCTACTACGTAATCCGTGTCGAATTTCAAGTAAGAGGAAGCCCACATGTACATATTTTCTTGTGGATCAAAGATCCCCCTGTTTTGACAGAAAACACCAAGGATGAATACATAAAGTTTGTTGATGAAATTGTTCGAGCAGATTTACCAAAACCTATAGTTGAACCTGAATTGTTTGAATTGGTGAAGACATATCAAGTTCATAATCATTCTAAAACTTGTCGGAAATATAAGAACAGCTCTTGTCGATTCAACTTTGGTCATTTCTTTACAGATCACACTATTATTTCTAGTCCGTTACCTGCAAATATGGATGCTAACGAGAAAGAAAGAGTTCTGGAAGATAGAAAAATTGTGTTGGATAAAGTTAAAGAATATATTGATGAATTTCTGCAACCAAAAAAGCACAATGTAATGGATCCATTAAGAGATGACTATGAGAATCCCGGAACAATTGCTGAGATTTTGGATAAAATAGGCTTGACAGAAGAACAATATTATAGTGCGTTATCGATTTCAAAGGATGCGGATTATGAAATTCATTTACGTCGACCACCCAATTCTTGCTTTGTAAACAACTACTTTATGGAAGGATTATCGGCTTGGGAAGCAAATATGGATATTCAGCCTGTCTTCAACCATTACAAAGCCATTACATACATGTGCAAATATCTTTCCAAATCAGAGGATGAGTGCTCCAAGGCAATGAAGCAAGCTTTAAAGGAATCAAAATCACAAAACCTAAATAAATTTGATCAAATGTTATCGATTGCTAAGGCATACTCTTCCAGAAGAGAATGCTCTGTGCAGGAAGCAGTGTATCATGTGATGCCTGAGTTGTGGCTGCGCAAGACATTTCCGAAAGTAATTTTCGCTAACAGCAACCTGCCAGAAAATAGGTTTCGAATTTGCAAGTCACGAGAAGAATTGGATGAATTGCCTGAGGACAGCAATGATATTTTCAAGACGAATATGCTTGATCGTTACCTTGACAGACCAAATAGCTCATTTAAAGGTGGAAAGTTTGCAATGCTTGATAACATGTGCTTTGCCGAATTTTTAGCATACTACTTTCTGGAATCCAAGCCAAACGACTCAAATGACAATGATAATCAACCTGTTGTTCTGAGTGACGAGGTAATGGAAGAGGAAAGTTTCAACAGTCCTTATCCGCCTGTCATTCCATTAATGAGCAGCGAAAGTAAAATGAAGTGCAGGAAAACTCGTGCTGTCTTGAGATATCATGTACCTAACAGACATCGATTTCCTGAACAATACGCTCATCATTTGTTGTTTATGTATTTTCCTTTCCGGGTTGAAAAGGAATTGCTATGTGACACTTATTTGGAAAAACTTTCACAGCCTGGTGTTTTTGATGTAGTTAACATCAATAAAGCAAAGATTGAGCCACATGAGGAACTTGTTGATGAAGCCTTTCGAAACTACCGAGCAGATCTTGAAACTAGTTTTGATCCTTTCGCACAGCAAGAAAATGAGGAAATTCAAGATTTGTTGAATGATCGCATCTCTGACGATGAACTTGAGGATGAAAATCCAACTGCTACATCAGGAATTGTTCCAGAAAGACAATATGTACTAAATGACAATGAAATCAACACAAAGATACGTTCTCTTAACAATAAACAACGGGAAATCTTTGACACCATCTTAACGTGGGCAAAAAATTTGATCAAATTCAGAAATTGTGCTGTGTTAAAAGCTGTTGATCCTTTGTACATTTTCTTAACTGGCCAAGGGGGCTGTGGTAAATCACATCTGTTGAAAACAGTTTATCATGCCATTTCTAAAGAATTACTTCGTAAAGCTACTAACCCCGAAAAACCGAGAGTGTTATTGTTGGCGCCTACTGGTGTAGCTGCTGTCAACATAGGTGGTACTACAATACACTCGGGATTGGGAATGCATGGTAAAGGTTATGCTCCACTTAGTGATAAAATGAGATCATCACTGCGAAACAAGCTTTCAGAAGTGACTGTGTTAATTATTGATGAAATATCAATGGTTTCGGAAGAACTGTTCAAGAATGTACATTTACGGTTATGTGAGATATTTGGCGTTAGTACTCATGTCCCATTTGCTGGTAGAACTATCATTGCATCTGGTGATTTTTTTCAGCTACCTCCAGTAATGGGAAAGCCTGTTTATATGTCTAGTGGATTTGTTGAAAGTTTACTACAACTTTGGAGTAATTTCAAGATTGCAGAGTTAACTGAAGTAATGCGACAGCAAGGTGACAATGTATTCATTGACCTCCTTAACAATATCCGCACTGCTAATTTATCTCCTGAGGATGAAGATCTTCTTCGATCTCGCTTCATTTTGGATTCCTCCCCAGATTATCCTACTGAAGCTATTCATTTATTTGCTGAAAATGCTCCAGCTACCGCTTACAACCAAAAAAAGCTTGAAAGTTTGAACAGTCAAGAATTTGTGATCAATGCAATCGATGATTTGCCAAAAGATGTACCTGACAGATTAATCACTGATGCAATTAATCGAAAGCACACTGACACTGGTGGTCTTCCAACAAAGCTTATTCTTAAAGTTGGGGCAAAAGTTATGCTTACCTGTAATATGGTCATAGCTGATAAACTTATAAATGGACAAATTGGTGTTGTCAAGTCTATCAAATGCAGCCGCAATAAAGTCATTAAAGTTTATGTAAAATTTATAGATGAGGATGCTGGGTTAATGAAAATGGCTTCTGATCATTTTGCTAGGACTCACAACTATGTTCCAATAGACCGAACTGAAACTGAAATTCATATTCACAAAAGAAAGCTCTCCTCACCAGTGATTAAAAGAACACAGTTCCCTTTAGTCCTTTCTTGGGGAACAAGCATTCACAAGGTTCAAAGTTTAAGTGTGTCGGAAGCAGTTATTAGTTTTCAGTTACAGAAGCAGAGACAATTCAATGCGGGTCAAATGTATGTTGCCATAAGTCGTGTAAAAACTCTAAATGGGTTGTACTTAACTGGTGTGTTTGACAGAAAAGCCATAAAAGCTGATATGAGAGCGTTTACTGAATATGAACGGATGCGACAAGATTGTATTTTGCCAGCCCTTAAAACTCTGGGGCCATTATCAGCAGATTCTTTAACTATTAGTTTGCTGAATGTAAGGTCACTATCTCTACATGCACCAGATATTGCTAATGTGAAAGAGCTGTTGGAGAGTGATGTAATATGCTTTACAGAGACTCAATTGCTCCCACATGATGATGTTTCTGAGATACGTGAAGTGTTGAATAGTTTTGAGGATTTTACCTTCGTCAGTGTTGAGGATAGATATCAAAGCATAGCATATGGTGTAAAAATCATGGAGTATGATGATGGTGGTACTTATGAGCCTGGATTTTCATTAATTTACATTAATAAGGTATCTTTTTGTGATAACCTGATTCGGGTAGGAGTTTTATACAGAAAACATGGACAACCGATACAGTTGTTTTATAATAAGTTACAAGACTTTCTTAACTTAAATGATGTTGATATTTTACTTGGTGACTTTAATATTGACTATTTTACACTTAATGTGACTCTTTCAGAAGTTCTTAGGGACTATGAAATGGTGGTATCTGAACCAACATACATTGATGGGTCTCTTCTTGATCATGTTTACATAAAGAGAAGCTGGTTTGTGAAGTGCAAGATACAGTCACTGGTAAAGTGTGTTTTTTTCTCAGATCATGATGCGGTGAAGGTAAAAATCTCTATGTAGGTTATCTGTGCAATATTTATTTGTGTTTTTATTTCAGTTTATTTTTTACACAAAAAAATCGTCAATTTTTATCTGAAAATTCTGCATTCATAATGTTTCTTCAACCCCAGTGAGCCTGAGGACGGTGTCACTGGAGGATGTCTTCCCCAGCAAGCCATAAGGACTGGTTTCTGTGCGGACAACGATAACTTGACAGTAATTATTGCAAAATTAAAGTAGTTTTGTTATCTGCTGATCTGCTTATCTTTGGGCAGTTTATAAGCACAAGTCAGGACTAAATGTATGAAATGTAAGTGTCTATGATCTTTGAAAAATTGTAGCTACAACTATCAGTACAAGATAAGGGGTTGTGCTTGTGACACCCCATTCAGGGATGGGGTGGAGGTGGGGTGGGGTGGTAAACATTTGTGACAATCTAACCTGTTTTTGTAATAAATAATCTCCCATGAGCTTAAAAAAGACACACATTGATTGAAGTGAATTAGAATTTTGCTTTGCGTAATATGCACTCCACTCCACTCCACTCGGTTTTTTTTATGGTAATGCCAGTTTTTATACTATCTAGTTCGTCTATTTATTGTAGTTTTATTTATGTATCGTGTGATTATTTACAATTGGACAATTTGCAGTTGAACGCCTGGTAATGTGTGGATGTTGTGGTTGTTACATGGAGTTCCGACCAAGGAATTGTGTTGTATATCAATGGCTTAATCAAATCAGCGTCGTTTAATGCTGCGCCATCTCAACCCTATTTTGGCGCTTCATTAGATAGCAGAGGGTTTGTGATTGGAAAATCATCGACCAATGAAACTGCCTCTTTTTCAAGATTCCAACTCGCCTCTTTTACTGTCATCAAAAAGTTTGTATCGAAAACCGAAAGTTTCCGATTATTTTCGTATTATGTCGGGAAACCGATATCGAACGCTTTTGAAAGTAAGTTGTTCAATAACCAAGACACAACAAAAGTAATTGGATTATTAAGACTAAAATGATTTGTTATTGTTTTTATTCAAGCTGCTTCGATGACCCAAGAAACCATCTTGGTATGTGAATATCAAAAAAGGGCGATAATGTGTCCGACTGATCAAGTCATTGAGATTTTATACGCCAATTTCGGGCGCACTTCTTTAAGACCTTGTGCCTGGGGAACATACCACGAAACGAATTGTACATTACCGAGTGCTCTCGACACTGCTCGTCAACATTGTGATGGGAAAAACACATGTGATTTGGTTGCCAAAAACTCCATGTGGAAAGCCAACCCGTGTCCAGGGATCATCAAATATGTAGAAGTCAAATATTGTGTAATGAGGTTGGTCCAAAAGGTCCGTATTGTTATAGCCTTTAACCACTCAATGAAATATAAATTCTGTTAATATACGTAATTGATTTTGATTTTAGCTGCTGAGAAGTTTAAATATGTTGGTAATGAAGATCCTGCTGGATTCTTGAAAGGTGGACAACGTTGGACGTAGCTCAGTAGCAGACGATACTATTACGATTATCTTAACGCTAATGGGCTCAATGCATGAAAGGTGGACAACGTTGGACGTAGCTCAGTTAGCAGACGATTCTATTACGATTATCTTAACGCTAATGGGCTCAATGCATGAAAGGTGGACAACGTTGGACGTAGCTCAGTTAAGCAGCAGACGATTCTATTACGATTACCTTAACGCTTAACAGTTAATGTATTATTTAATTCTTTCATACATTCTGACATACTTACGTTCAAAACTGGTTAACCACGTTGGCAGCAGTTTCGCGTTGATACTGAAATGATTGGACTTTTTTCCCGCGGATTACATGGAATATTTTAAAATGTATTATTCTATTATGAATTAAGACACAAATTAAACGCATTTCCTGTCTTATTTTTCACGTTTTAGTTTGAACCTGATTTTTATTGTTATTAACCGTTAGATTAGATTTTAATTTGAGGTAATATTCAAGTAGTAATTATTGTGATATTATATATTTCATCCTGAGAAGACCAATAAAGAAACTTTACATATTATTTTATGCTGTCCAAATTAAGGGTTTGTTACACATAGCCCTACTTGTATAGCTTTCATAATGCTTATTGGTGGTTTGTAATTAAAGTATTGTGTCAATGTTTTTTTTCTCTATTTTTTGGAGTACGTGGTGATAAATACAGTTCCCAGTGTAACAATCATACAGCTTATTTTCATAAACAGATCTTTATAAAGGATTTCAACAATGGCATAAGGAAAAGCCCCTGTATTCTGTTAATATAGACTGGTCTTTACAGCCAAAGTTGTGATTTGTTGGATTTCTGCGTAAGCAAGAAATACTTTACGATCGTCCGTGTTTTTCTGTTTTTTTTTTTTTTTTCATCCTGTCCAAACCGGCGCATATTTGTTTCTCGAATTTCATTGGTCGATAGAAAAGCCGTCTGTACCGTCATTGGCGCATAATGCCCGACTACTAAGAAAGGGTGTTAATTTAGCCACCTTAACTTCAATAGCGATAGTTCATTGGCTGATTTTCGCCATGCCATGTGATCGTCTTCAAAACGTTTTAAAAATGGCAGCGAAAAAACGTGTGTAGTTTGCTAAAAGTTTCTTTGATGAAAATATGGATTTAATACAGTTAATACAGCTTATAATTTTATATAAAGAATTGCATTACTGTTGGGAACTTGTCATGTTCACAAAATTAAATTACAGCGTGGTTATTCGGTTTTTTGAAAGAAGTTTTCTTGAAGTTTAAAATATGAAAACAATGCCAATAGCTACATGGTGTGGAAGAAAAGGTATTTCTTGTTTTATTTTTGCTCCAAGCCTTTTTAAATATGAAAGACCTTTGTGTATTTGTATGTGTACGCATGTCTGAAGTCAATTTTTAGAAGCTTTTGGATTCTTAAAGCTCAGCTTAGCTTCCTTTCAGCTGCTCCCCCCAGCATCACCAACATAATTACTCTAATACAGCTATTACACTATATTTACTAGCAATGTTTGGATGTATTCTGGCTATATCACCATATCTCTTTGCTCCCTATGTATGTTGTTTTTTTTTAACTTTTAGATTAGATATGAATTTTAATTTCTAAGTAACAATTATTGTGATATTACATATCTTTTTCATCCTGAGGAGATCAATGTAGAAACTTTATATAATTATTGCAGGCGCGGATTTGAGGTATGTCGAACTGTGCGTGCGACATACCGTAAAAAAAAGACTCAAAAAAAAAAAATCAACCATCATAAACTATATTTCCGAGATTGTGACGTATGTGTTATTTGCTTATTTACTCATACGGCAGTAATTCCGTATATCTCAAGTAATGTCTTTCAGAATTGTGCGAGCTGTTTCGCATATGTGCAAAATACCTAGCCTAGATAGATCGGTACTCATTACTAATCTTAAAAGCTGCGGCAAGAAGGTAAGCTGAGACACAGGCTAAACCCAGGTATGTCGAGAAATCTATCTGCTATATTCAGCAACCCCCTATTTTTCAATGAACTGAGTTTCTGACGTCAAATTCTGACGTCAAAATTTGACTTGGTATCACATGCGGCAGTTAGTTTTACCCAACGATCCTATTGCGTGTTTGGTAGGATAAAATATCAAAAACGATATATTTCCAAACCACACTGTGCAAATTTGTGCGAGAAATTCAACCCTCGTGCATGCTTCAATTATGGCCTCTGACGACGGTATGTTAAAGCAATTAAAAAGTTATTTATTAGCTGAAAATTTCGAAGAAATTTTGAAACTAAGAAAACAGTTTTTTTCAAAACTAACCCAAGAAACGCACTTGACAATTCTTGGCATACAAGATTTACTTTCAAGTGGAGTACTTCTTGAAAATGTGAATGCTAATATTTACATTCCTGGTGCTGCCAAAATAAAAAGCTCCAAGATTGCTTTGCGGTAATTATTTATTATTCTTTCATTATGGATAATTACAAATGAATTAATCTGAAAGTTTTTGTGTTTTTTTAAATTACATATAAGTGAAATCTATTAATGTTTTGACCACACAAATCTTTTTGTTTTGTAAAAACAAAAGAAACTCTAGATTGCGATCTGTTATGATAATTATTATGATATTTTTTGTTCGAATAAATGAGACAAGACAAGATGTCAGACTTTCAATGTTTTGATATAGCTACACGACAGCTCAAATTGATAATATTAACTTCATTTGTAGATCAAATGCAACTGGCGACTGTTTGTACAGTTCAGTTTCACTTGTGATGTTTGGCAATAATTCCATGGTTGATACTTTGCGGATGTTAACAAGTATTGAGCTTTTTTTGAATTCTTGTTATTACTCAAAGCACCCTTGTTTTTCTTCCATTTATGAAGCGCATAAGAATTTATTTCCAGTTGAAAAAAGCATTTTCCAATTATCACTTTCTTATGCTGTTACGGACCAGGCCTTGTCTTTTCCAGAGGAATATGTGAAGGCTGAAGCTGTAAATAATTGTTGCTCTGGTAGTTGGTCCTCATTAATGTGCATTTTAGCATTGTCTACTGTGATAACTAAAAACATTCGTGTTTATTATCCACAGTTTGGTGCAATAAAATACCAGGCTTTATTTAACCGATTTGTTCAGCCACGAGTTCCCATCAACTCAGGAGATCACATAGAAATTCTTTTTTTTCATGAAGGTAATAATCCAAATTCGTCAGCACTTCCTAATCATTTTGTTCCACTAATTGCAAAGTCAAATGATAAAAAACCTCAACACTTTTCTTTACCTAGCAGAAAAAGAAAACATTCGTCAGGTAAATTAAGTCAATTAACTATCAGTTTTCCTGCTATGGTAAAAACACCATCTTTAATTACTACTCCTACCAATAATAGTGTTTTAACAGCGTCTAAACATACTGATCTGTCCGTTGATTCTTGCAATAATTCATCTGTGATAAGTAAAAATAATTTCATTTCTAATAACGATAACAATGTCATTCGTGATAAAACTAACCCTAATTTTTCCACACATACTTCTCCATGTAAAATAGATAATTTATCTGATTCTCATTGTAGTCAGTCTATGTCAGAAACATCTTCAAGTAATTCTTTAATGACAAATAATAATATAAGTACTGGTAAAGATAATAACACTTATTCAAATTCGTTTATTCCGTCCTTTGAAAAATCACATGATATTGTTACGTATGTAAATAGAGATGCTAAGATGAGTAACTCTGAAATACTTAATCTTATAAACACTGTATATTCACCTGACGAAAAATTTAAATTCCCTAAAACTCCACCAGGTTCAAAATATGGTAGAAAATTTGTTTTACAGTGGCTAAAGGATTTTCCATGGCTTCGCTATTCTGTCACTACTGATGGTGCATACTGCCTTTACTGTGTTCTTTTCGGAAAGCAGATTCCATCATCCAACACAGGTGTGAAAAAACTGTTCACAGAACCCTTTCGACATTGGCCTAGTGCTGTTCAGTATTTCAGAAAACATGAAAGTTCTGTATCTGGAATACATTACCATTGCTCCCAAATTTTTAACTCCTTTATGGCCAGTGTGTCTTCAAGAAAATGTCATGATGTTGATGTGTTGATTAATTCAGCCTCTAAAAGGGAGATCGAAGAAAATCGCAAAATCCTTCATTCCATTATTGACACTATCATATTGATTGCAAGGTCAAATTCTTCTTTTCGGGGTCATCGAGATGATTCCCAGTTTCATCCTGAGGTTGGCGGTTATTCACAAGCAGGCGTTGGGAATTTCATTGACTTCATCAATTTTCGTGTTCGTGCTGGAGACATTGTTCTCAAGAACCACCTTGGGAAGCATAAAAAAAATGCTTCTTATATATCTAAGACCTCTGTGAATGCGTTACTCAACTGTTGTGGCAATGTAATTTCAGATCAGATATTGGGCAAAATCAGAGCCAGCAAATTTTACAGCATAATTGCTGATGAGGCATCAGATTGTTCCACCCAAGAACAAATGTCCTTGTGTTTCCGGTACTTGGACCAGAACTGTGACATAAATGAAGATTTTCTTCGTTTCCTTCCATGTGAAGAAGGCTTAACAGGTGAAGCTCTATCTAAGACAATTTTGAAAGCATTAGCTGATGATCTTTCCCTTGATATTCAAAATTGTCGTGGTCAAGGATATGATGGGGCTGGAGCTATTGCTGGAAAAAATAGTGGTGCTGCCACTAGAATAGCCAAAATTAATAAAAAAGCTGTTTATGTCCATTGCAAAAACCATATACTTAATTTATGTGTTGCTAAGTCATGTTCCTTATCTGCTGTCCAAAAGACTTTAGACATGATCCAGCAAGTGACTTTCTTTTTGAATTTCTCTAAACCACGTTCTGATCTGTTCAAGAGGAATATCAGCATTTACTGTCCTGCATCTAGGCGTACAAAATTGATTGATGTGTGCCGTACTCGTTGGATTGCACGCATTGATGGTTTTGATCTGTTCCTTGAGTTGTTTGTCCCTTTAATAAAATCCTTGGAAGAAATGCATTTCAATAAAGAGAAAGTGGTCAATTCCTTTACTCAATCTAAGGCTGGACCCTTACTGCATGCCCTTAAGTCCTTTGATTTTATTGTTGCCCTTGTTATTACACAGAAGTGTCTTTCCCTTACAGAATCAGTCACTCTGAGGCTACAAAGCAAGACTGAGGCTGACATTCTTGATGCTGTCAGACACATCAATACTTTGCGTAATGTCTTTTCTTCTTTACGGAATAATATTGATCAGCACCATAATGAATGGTATTCTTCTGCGCTGGAATTGGCTGCCAAAGTTGATATTCCAGAGAGTAAGAAACGGACGTGCGGCAGTCAAACCAAAAGAGAGAATGTGCCTTGTGACTCTCCTTCAACCTACTTCAAAAGAACCATCACCATTCCATTTCTCGATCATATGGAAATGGAGTTGAAGGAGAGATTCAGTGATGACTGCTTGATTGCATATAAGGCTTTACATTTAGTTCCTTCAGTTCTTATACGGTCAGTGAGTGAAGGAGTAAATTGGAAAGAACAGGTAAAACTCTGTGCAGATTTTTATCTTGAAGACCTGCCAAACCCCCTGACTCTTGATGGTGAGCTACTCATTTGGGAACAGCAATGGCTAGATTACCAAGGCTGCCATCCTGATAATGTAATCAGAACATTAAAACATCAAGGCACTGATATGTACCCAAACATTTTCACATTGCTAAAAATTATTGCAATTATTCCGATCACGTCATGTGAAGCAGAACGATCTTTTTCTGCTTTACGTCGATTAAAAGACTACACCCGTAGTACTATGACATCAGATAGGCTAAATGGGGTTGCCTTAATGTACATCCATAAGGAAATAGTCCCCGATATAAATGAGGTCATCGATAAGTTTGCTGTCGACAACAGGAGTTTGCGTTTCCGTTAATTAACATCCATTTTTCTTTTTTTTCTTTTTTTTGATTCAACCTTGAACTTATAAGTTTTTACTCTTATTAAGTCTTTTTTCCACCATTGTGCATCCTACTTTTATTTTAGAGAGTGACAGATTAAAAACATAATTTTTATGATTAATTATAACGCCATTGATCTCTTGAGTTAATGGGGCTGTGCATACCATTGTTATTTTAGAGAGTGATTGTTTTTTCGATTTTTGAAAACCTTTTTATTTAATAAACTGAAGCCGTGAGGCTTTAAGTCTCGCCTAACAATCATTTTTGTTAGCTTAAAATGCACTTTTCAAAGTATTATATTGTAGGTGTACAAAAAATGTGTTTACAATAGGAAAGTGTGCTGGAAAGTTTTTCCAAGATGGCCCTGCCTTTAACCCGATGTTTCCAGTATTTATTGTCTATGTGTTCGTGTTATGGGTCCCTGGCGCGGCATTCACTTGTCCGTAAACCCGATTTTTCCAGTATTTATTGTCTAGGTGTTCGTGTTATGGGTCCCTGGCGCGGCATTCACTTGTCCGTAAACCCGATTTTTCCAGTATTTATTGTCTAGGTGTTCGTGTTATGGGTCCCTGGCGCGGCATTCACTTGTCCGTAAACCCGATGTTTCCAGTATTTATTGTCTAGGTGTTCGTGTTATGGGTCCCTGGCGCGGCATTCACTTGTCCGTAAACCCGATGTTTCCAGTATTTATTGTCTATGTGTTCGTGTTATGGGTCCCTGGCGCGGCATTCACTTGTCCGTAAACCCGATGTTTCCAGTATTTATTGTCTAGGTGTTCGTGTTATGGGTCCCTGGCGCGGCATTCACTTGTCCGTAAACCCCAATTGTCTGTCCATGTCCGGCCATATTGAGCCTAGGCATGCTGACGAGCCTTGATATTAGGCGAAACAGACACCTTGCTTGAAATATAGATAATATGGGAGTGCAAAAATTTGGAAATGTTTCTAATGAAATGTGATTTGAACATGTAAATTTCCCGCATTTTAGGACCCTAACTTGTTCAAAATGTTGTAAGCTAATGGGGCTTCGCCCCATACCCCATTTGGGGGGTTCACAGCACCCCCCAAAACCCCCAGCTGAAAAGGCAAAAGTAATCGCGTCGCTGCGCTCCGCCATTACTTTTGGTCGCTTCGCGACATACCTTTACAAAATCCTAGATCCGCGCCTGTATTGTGCTGTCCAAATGATGTATTGGTTGCCGCCAGTATACACAGAATCTTTTTATAGAATTCATTATGTTTGATGTGGTTAAATTAGAGTTTCGTATTGTGTCAATGCACTTTTTGGAGTACGTGGGTGGCAAATATCCAGTAACAATCATTCCGCTTATTCGTACCAATAGATCTTCATAAATAATCTCTACCGTAGCATAAAGAAAAGCCTCTTTTTTCCGTTAATGTAAACTGACTTTCTTGACGAACATTGTCAATCGCATCAACATATTTGTTGATTTAATGCTGATGCTTCTCGAGTTGAATGATGTGACTGTTTTAGTTTAGCAGGACGAATCTAGGCTGCTCGTGTTGCATTTTTGTTTCATTTTCAGCAGCAAAGCTTGCAGAAATCCTTCTGCCCGGTAGGGCATCTTGTTCTTCCTAGTTTCTTTTTTGACATTTTATTTTATTTGCTTATACAATAATTTATTTTCATCATAATATTTTCGTCGACATTATGTCAACTCGTCAGCGATGATTTCTGGAAAACGTTTAGCGGTGATGTCATTACATTGCGCACTGCAGAGTGTCATCATTCATGACGTCAGTTTTTCGCCGTCGTGGCACGTTGTTGTAGCTCGACTCTTCTTTTGCGTGTACTTGCCGTAACATAGCTCTGTGGCACGCTGTCAAGATGTTTAATTCGAACTTGTTGTTTGTCGTATGTTTGTGTTTCTCTTGTGTATGCTTATATAAAACAAAGTTCTTGTCTTTCTTTTCGTATGTTTTTATATGTTCCGTATATCTTTCTGAAATGCTTCGTGCAGTTTCGCCAATATAGGTATCGCCACAATGGCAACTTATTTCATACACTACTTCTCGACTTTTTCAGTTGATATTGTTGTTGTTGCTGTCGCAGACAGGTATCGTCATTGCATGTTGTATTCTTGAATGGGTTTGATATAACAAGTTGTTGCTTTATTGTAGATCCTGCTTTTTCTATCACTTTAATCTTTAGGTTAAAGTATTAACCTATTAACCCGTATTGTTATTTTTTTTCCATACTAACCCTATGTGATCAACAAAGTGACAATGATTTTGAAATATTCTCAAAGACAAGCATACCTCATTCTCTTTACTTGACATCATGGTCAAAGGTACATTCTTATGTATAGGCTTCACACAACGTTTCATACACTAATTATCAACTGTTATTACTGATTATGGAAAGTTGAAGATACAATTATTGACTTACCTGATGATATATGACACCTTTCATTACAAGCTGTACTTGTGAAAAGTGATTCTCCAATCAGCAGCATTGTTCCGTAAATAATACGCTGCAACCGTAGGGAGGTCTCTTGTAGATGGAACAAAATCAAATATATATGCATTAGAATCTTTCTAATTCGATCAATTTATGAAAGGTGCGAATTATTGACAAATTATTGACAAAGAAATAGTAGGTGAAGGAACCATGAAATTCGTTCGAATTAGAGAGAGAGTTCGAATTATGGATGCTTAAGATTGATTTCTTATTAGGTGTTCAAATTTGGAGCCCCTTCGTCTGCGAGTCTGTCCCCAGAAGCGGGAAAGTCACGCATGCGCATCGAGATAATAATTTGCTGACGTTGCTTTTTCCCGTTTCAAAACATACTGTCAATGCTCCTAATTCTGAACAGTCTTTCTAATTTCGAACACCACAATTAGATAAAGTTTCTTATTAA
>BQMF02000585.1:0-231025 GCA_027922465.2 Turritopsis dohrnii | reverse complement strand
ATCCAACCATTTTATGCCATCATCCGTACATCATCGGAAAGGCAAGCAACCCTGGGTTCGCGTTTGATACAAACAACAATTTGCTCTTATATTAAAGGCCGTTCTAGCATCCCCCGTGTTGCTTACACGGGGGCTTGGGAAGCTTTCCATCAAAGTTCTCATTCATACTAGTGAGAGAAGTTCGTGAGGGGGAAAATACAAATCTGAAAGTGGTGTCGGTGAACTTTTGAGTAGACCAAGCTTCATGTTACACCCAATGTCTATATATGCGAATGTAAATAGCAAACACACTGTTACCAAGAAAATTTAAAAAAGAATTTTAGTTGCTATACTACGTAGCTTTTTTTTTTAAATTACAAAGCCATTGCAAGCTCTGAAGTTTAAGCAACCAGTAGCTAAAGCTTATTTTCCCATTCTTGATTTTTCTAAACTTTACTTAAGTAATGATATTACTTCGATTTCAGAGGAAAGATATTTTCACGGCAGGAAAGTTTTCCGTTACAAAGTTAAAAAGGAAAGAGCTTTTTATGTTGGATTAGTTCGGACCAGTTTTAGACACTTTGAAATACCAATGCTATTCGCTTGGAAATGCCATGTGTAAACTCTTCTTTGTTAAGTCTAGTACTCACAGATCGGGACGACGCGCTAAAACATAAAAAACATCAAAACATTCGAAATATTAATCAAAATATTAGCATTGGCTTTTGTTGTGAAACGCCCTAGAAAAAGGTTTTGATAGCTTTGGAACAGCGATGAATGCGTCGTGCTTGATTCACATACTCATGATGGCGTTATAAGAGCGCAACACTTAGCGCCTCCATTAGTACTAGCCTTTACAACAAATTTAAGTGGTTGGATTAAGCATCTCCATTCAGCTAAATCTGGAAAAAGCAAACTTTAAATGTAAACAAAAGCTTTTTTTGAAGACTTCTATTATCAAATACTACACCATTCAGCAGTAATGCTTTCTTCAAAGTAGGCTGAAGTAGTAGGGTATCACTTTAACGGAAAACTAGCTCTGAAATACTGAAGAAAACGGACAAGAAAAACGCCCATTATCTACGCCCAAGGGTTTTTCTTCCGTAATAATAATGTCATATTCTTTCTCTTGTGGGCTGGTACTGAGGAACTATGGGGACGAGATGGGTCATGACCTCAACGACTTGTATCGACGGAAAACCTCAAGAATGTGCGGAGCAATATCTGGCGTAAAAATCAACTTCTCCATTTTATCAGCGTATTGGTCGATCTCAGAATGATACTAAAGAACAAAGAAGAATACATGTTGTCATTTTATCAGCGTATTACTAAGGTAAAAGAGGAGTACAAGTTGTCATGGGAGTTAAAAATCTGATGTTTATACACCTCGTTCTTTATTCTTTTGCCTTAGTACCCAGCTAGCAAATTTGTTAAAAAAAACCTCTGCGAAGGAGTGCATTTCTAAAGAAATATACAGGCTGTTTCAAAAGAAACGCTCTTCGTCGCAGTGCTCTTTTTAGCTCTTCTAAAAAAAATTGTTTTTAATCACTCTTCAGGGAGTTTTAACGACATGGAAGAACTGCATAAACGCGTTTGCATAACCGACCAGGTGAAAATACGACGTATAAACAGACTTGATGATGGTTAAAGCTGGTTCAGACCTGACGATTACGACGATTAAAAAAAATATCAATCGTCGTAATCGCCAATCGCCAGGTCTGCACATTATCAGGTGTCTCAAAATACTACAGTAAACTCTCTCCAATTTGAACACCCAAGGGATCGAAAAAAACGTTCGATTTATGGAAAGTTCGAATTATGGAGGTTCATTTACATAGAAATAACAGGTGAAGGGACCATGAAATTTGTTCGAATTAGAGAGTTCGAATTATGGAGGTTCGAATTATAGAGCTTCAACTATAAATTCAAAATTGTGTCAAGCACACGATTCTTCTTCCCCTTGTTAAGTTTGAACTTCTTTGTAAAATTTGAAGCACGTGCATTCAAGATCAATAAAATCGACGTAAAATTCAATAGATTTTTACATAAAATAGAGCGACTAACGACGATAAAATATCAAAATGTTTTGATATTTTGTCGTCGTAAACGCCAGGCGTTTATGACGATTACGACGATTACAAAAGTGTTCACATTAGACGATCACGACGATTACATTAAATTTTAATCGTCGTAATCGTCAGGTCTGAACCAGGCTTAAGTAAAAAAAGCATTTGTAAGAAATAATGCGGTCGAACTTTCGCCTTGTCTAATGTAAATCAATCGCCCTGTGATTAGACATTGCCAATACTTTTACTTAAGAATGCAAGAGTTTTCATAAGTACAAGTTAGACTTAAGTCTTACCATAAGAAAGATTTCTTGCAACCTTTGTAGTGTGTAACGATACCATGACGTGGCCACTTTTCTCGATTCCTTCTCACATTCGGCGATATGTTCTGTAATAATCATGGTAAACCGCTGCAAGATAGAAAGATAACGAAAATTGTAATATAGAAAAACTAAAAATCGCGAAAAAGCCATTGCGAAGAAGTGCGTTTATATTGAAATAGCATGAATATTTCTATAGGAATGCACCCCTTCGCAGTGATTTTTCAACAAGTTTGCCCACTGGGAAGGTGACAAATGGTGCTTTTAAAAAGAAAATTTATTTGATCAGAACTCTTTGAAAGGCGTCAGTGTATTATCACCACCCTGCTATTACACCTACAGACGTATAATTTTATTTATTTATTTATTTATTTATTTATTATTATTTTACCGAGGCTAGAGAAATATGGCAGTGCAACTCACTGATGTGGGACTCCACCAGGAATGCATACCTCAGATTTTAAGGCAGAGAACTTGTGCATACTAGATTGATAGATGATTGTAGTTTTATTATGTAATTTTAAGCACTGGCTCATCACATCATGTACAATCTCATATAGCTTTTTGCTGCATACATTATTATTCTAGAAGTTCGTATCACAGTAGCATTCAGTGCCGGGATTTGAACCACTAACAACTATCACCCTTGTATTACAAATCCACCGCCTTACTACCAAGTGACATTCACACCCTATAAAAGATTTTAGTAAGAATCTACAAGGAGGGAAATACTTATAACTACGAACCTGAAAAACGATTAAAAACAACTCTTTTTGATCTTTTTTGGCTGTTTCAACTTTCTCGGTTAGTTCCTCTATCTCTTCTTGTCGTCTCTCGATTTCCATTTGCGTCATGTCGTTACCATTATCTTCGTCGTCGGAGTCGGTGTGATTGCGTTGTTCCTGTTCAATATATGATGAACAGATTTATATGACCCCTAAGACAAATTTGCAACCCTGCGGTTTTGTAAGTAACCGAAAGTTGTTAGTTCTTGGGCTTCCATCCGTAATGGTTGGTTCTTCTGCCCGCCGATTTGCAACTAGTAGTTGACTTACCGCCAGAGAGAGGTATAGCTTTGCTCTAACTTGCCCGAAGGCCAGTGTTCAGACAGTCGATGGCTCCTAATGGGCTGATACGCTGCTTTTAAAGCGTATCGGAATGGAGTATCGAGGTACTAACCACTACGCTATTGTTGCACGATTCGTTACAAAAATCGATGAGTAACGAGTTCAAGAAATGATGTAAATAAATCACTTAATCATTGTTTGTCAGGTTTTATGACACTAGATTCCCAGGAAAATTATCAGTATAAGTATCAAAGTATCAAGATAGGATATGACTGGACTCGAACACGGGTCGCAGCGGTCGCACTTGAAAGTACTAACCACAATACCATCGCTGCACGATGTTTTTAGCCTTGTGTCACAAACAAACTTCAAAGGAACAAAGGAAATGATTGGCATTTCGAGTCTAGTTCACGAAATAATTAAACATCGAAAAGTCAGAGAAGTTTTTTGCTAAAACATTAGCAACACTATGATACTTCAAAATGCTAAAAATAATTCCATAGGTTTAATTTTTTCAAAAACACTATGCTTAATACTTGCATTAGGCATTCTTCTGAGCCGAGGGAAAGAGGAATAGGGCAGAAGAACAACATGGGCTTCACCGTGTAAATTTCAACAGTTTTGATTCAATAAGTCAGAAAACATTTGAGGATCAAGAATACACTGAACCAACACCCCTCACCATCAACTAGTCATTGCTCGGAATGGGATAGTCAATTTAGCAGACAACGTGAATTTCCCTTTTCAGATCGTATCACGTGTCTGAAACATTCGACACAGCGGTTGTGCCATCATATAGAACGCAGGTCTTAAAGCGAGATGGAATCTGATTGCAGGTTCCTAACCCACTGAGCTACTGACCTTTTTAGCTTTATCGATCAAAACATCAAGTCTTTCATGTGCATCTTCCAAATCTTTTTTCACCTAGACATCATGTAAAAAGGGTTAAGATCACCAACACCTTTCAGTGGATAGATAACAGAAGAAAAACCACCTTTCAATGGATAGATAATAAAGAAACACCACCTTTGCCTTATGTTTCATCATTTTCTTTAACGTATTATGAAGTAGCTCCCAAGTTGAGTATCTATGGAAACGAAGGTTCTGGTGATTTCACATATGTCAGAAAATATTCTGATTATGTCAACAGAATTATTTTCAGAAAATCGCAATTGCAGACAAAATAATAACAATAGTACAACAATACTCCTATCCATAATAACTGCGATGAAGAGCATTTTTATTGAAATAGAGTGTATATTTCTATAGAAATGCACTCCTTCGAAGTGATTTCTTAACGAATGTGCCGGTTGGGTAACTTGTACATACTTGGTAAAGTCACTCTCCATTTCTTTGGAGAAAATCCAGTTGACAACTGTACTACACTGGATGTATTGTAATTTCACCATCTTGTCGATTACTATAAGCATCATCTAAAAAACAAAGTTTTGATACAAACCCAGTGGGCAAATTTGTCGAAAAAAATATATACGCAATATATGAAATATAAAATGCAATATATAAAATATATAATATATATAAAATGCTCTTCTTCGCAGTGGCTTTTTGACGATTTTGCCCACTGGGAAAAGAATCGTGTTGTTGGGGATGGGGGGAGGAGGAGGGAGAGGGGGAGGGGGTGACATTGTTAACATTATACAATCGTTTAAATCTATACACTTCATCCACCAGCTTATTTTTGGTGTATACCTTGTTAAATTTGTTTGGATAAGTGAGAACTTTTAGCTGGTTAGATGTATACACTCTATTTGTTCAGTAAAAGATGTTTTGTCATCTTGATGGCTTTTGGTGATATTTTACACGAACCTTTAGGGGCAAGATCAAATTATTTTCGCTTGATAATATGAATTAAAAAATATGAGATCATCATCATCATCATCGTTCGTAACTGGAATGCTTATGTAGTCATTATCTCATCTCTCGCTTACTTCAGACATGGTTAACATACGAAATGTCTTATCCCGTTCGATCTCCATATTATATCGTCAAAACGTCACTATGACGAAGAGCATTTTCATTGAAATTGTGCGTATATTTCTATAGAAATGCACTCCTTCGCAGAAATATGCGTATATTTCTAATGGAATGCACTACCTTGCAATGTTTTTTTTAGCAACCGCTGGGTAATGATTTCTTAGCAAAAGCGATAATTTATTAGAACTTATTAGATAATGTTTGTGTAGTACAACCGGCCAGATGTCATCTCATTTTCTACATACCAATGGATTTCGTCCCCAAAATTCGCGGACCGCACGTAAACTGTGCATCTGCTCAGACCTGTTTGTGATTAATTCCGAAAACAACGATTGGAACCTGCAGACAAAAAGATGAAGCAAAAGTTTAAAATGTGTAGTGTGAACATACCTCACAAAAATAAATTGCGTTAAATAAGGACCAAGACAAAATCATGCTATGTTTCTGGTTGAAAGTCTCATTTAACTCGCTTAACCCAGACGGAAATAACAAACTTTTGACCACAAACTAGTAATCATCGTATTATCGTACAACCTTAAAGCTAAAAAAACTATATTTTTTCATTTATGATATTCCATTCATAGGACATTTAGATTCCCAATGGACAAAATTGTTAAAAAGTCACTGCAATGAAGAGAATTTTTATAGAAAAAGTTTGCATATGTTTCTATAGAAATGCACTCCTTCGCAGTGAATATCTTACTTTGTCAAGGCGTTGTATGTATGACTGATAGATTTCAGGCCAGCTCTCAGGATGGTTAACATGAAACATTCAATCCTCAACGCTGGAATGGTCGGATCAATAGCAGCTTCTACAAAAAAAAAAGTTGTGACTGGAATCATGAAGATACACGAATACCATTTTTTCAAAAAGCAGGACCAGAGCGACCCAAAGAGTTTATTGCAAAAGAGGCATATAAATTATGTCTTGGTGATTTATACGGCAGTTGAATGCATCTTTGTACTAGTTACGAAATACAGTCTCTTTTTTCACTGACACCAATATTGGTGCAATCTATTCATTTCCTAAAATTCTTTAAGCACATTATAATCGATGCTACGAACTCTTTACGTATATTTACTCGACGCGAGAAACTCGACGCCTGACCTAGGCATACAGTTTAGTACTAAAAACAAAAAACAAAAACTGAAAACTGAAAAAGGTGTTTACCTATCACTTCATCATGACAATAGAAGGATTTTTCTGATGCTGGTATCTCAAACAAAATGCTTAACAATTCATCAGAATGTTGCTTATTCTTTATTCCATCAATAAATTTGCGGACTGTTGCATATCCATTCTCTCCTAAACAAAAAAAGGACACAATTCACCATCTACACTTTTCAGGCTGTGTGACCACATTATTTAGAAACCCTACCATTGTCACCAGCTTCGAATCGGAAGTATCCTTGAGTTGGTTCTGGTATTAACGGATGTAATTCAGCTGGTACAACGCTTCGTATATTTTCGTGATATGTGGATCTAAAATTTATATAAAAGCCAAAAACAGTTAACTATAACTTAGCTAACAGTTGCTAGGAGACATGTTCTACAGGATGAAATGTGACCAATCAACATGCAAGGTTTACATAACACTTAACTAGAGGCTGTTAACATAGAAATGATGATTGTTGATACTTCCGTTCAAGGCTAGATCTTCTTTGTGAACCCAGACTGTTGGACTAGCATTGCATTTATTACAGGTATAATACCTTTGATTCTTTCCAAGTACTTCAGTAATAAATCGAACTCTTGGATCATCAGGACTAACGTCAACATATTGGACCCTAACAGAAAGTAGAAAGGTTTAGAGTTTCATTCCAGGAAGTACACAACAGGTTGAAAGACCAACTTCATCTTAGAGCTGTTCATTTTAACATTTCATTTGAAAAACTTTCATGCATCTTTTTTGTCAACATGTTTTTAACATTGCAGCTGTTACTAATGAGGGTTGGTCATGATCTACCAACTCATAGCATTTAATCGTCAAATAGCAATACACTGTCGGAACACTGATCAAGCTTTTGTTTGTACAAACCAATCTCGATGCAGAAAATCACGACTGCTCACCAGTCATCCCAAGTCCATTTATACTGAAAGTTACTGAGATGATAAGCAAACCAATCCACAAAGCTAGAATAACACAAAAAATCTTTTGAAAAATCTACTAACATAGAACACTTTACCAAAATGGGCAAATTAATTTTGTAGGAACAGGAAGTTCGAGGACTTTCTGAGATTAGATTATCTTTTTTTTCCAGGACTTTTCTATTTAATTCCAAGACTATTCATTTTGAAATTTAATCTCAAATAATTTCATGCATGTTTTTTTTTTCTCAGCCGTTTCTATAACTGAGAGATGGTCACAACCTACCGATCTATGCATGTTATATTCATAGTATTCAATCGGTCGAATAGTAGTTCAACAGCTTGTGCGACCTACAGAAGTTTAGTTAAAGAAAATGAAATACAAAAGAATGGTGACTTGTTATTAATTTCTCCATAGCGATTTCCTTCTACTTCTGTTTTTCCTCCTAGGTCTTCTTATAGTTGAAGTTCTGCACTGGAACTTGAAATTTGGTAACATACCGGACTACAGGTGCCTTCACATGCACTATTTTATTGTCAAGTAGGTTTTCACCTTAATAAATTGAAAGTCACATTCACACATATATATATATATATTGATCATACATATAATTGATCACTAAATTCTTATACCTGCAAGTATAAAACATTGTATGCTGTTTACAAAAGTTAATCTATTCAAATCAGCACAGAAGTGTGAAATTTTGAGAAACTTTAAGAATTGCAGCCACTGAAAAGGATACAACACCAGGCATGGTATTGGGACCTAATTTACAAAGTTCAATAATAAGCGAACCATAAAATAAGAATATATGTTCTGGCTCAGGTAATCTAAACATTGCACCAAAAATAACCTAAAAGAAAGCGATGAATGAAGAATATAGGAAATACAAAATTGAAAATGTGCTAGACAAAAACATACCTCCATAATAATATATTCAATTGAAACTTTATTTTTGGCTGAACAATTCATAAGCTGTATAGCACTAAATGCAATCAGTAAAAAATCAGTAACGTTATTTCAGGTAGCATTGATGTGGAGTTTTCAGTTTCTTTGTGAAGTCATCTTGACAAGAAATAACTTTAACTTCGATATAACCTGATCAGAGCTACATTTTTTTAGGGGCTGATCAACACACCTTAAAAGATTTCTTAACACACATTCAACGAACATTTCATACATACCATTCTTTTTTGTCTTTATAATGTGTGCAGATAATTCTCCAGATTGTTTCTTCAACTAAGTATCTTTCTATAGCATGTGCTCCAGGTATTGGTTTTTCCTGAAGTTTACAAAAATTTCAAAAAAGAGCGACATTGAATGTCAGTTAGTTCTCGAATGCCAAGGAGTCAATCACTTATTGTCTTGCCAAGAAAACATAAAACTGTTTTAGTTTTGGCTGCCAAAGTGTTAATAATACATTTACATCAAAATTACCAATAAGGAATGGGATGTCCTGTATCATTCACATTGCCACACACCTTTTTAAAAATACACAGCATTTTGAGGATATTCTTGTTACAGTTTAGGATAGTCTGTAAAGCAGGGTTTAGTAAACATAAGCAAGAAAATTACATTACCTCAGGTGCATCTGCATAATCAAACATTCTGTAGACGACTATGGGAAGGGGGTAGTTCATGGGATACTTCAGATCTGAATGAGACGGAACTTTTATTGGTGGAACGGGATGCTGAAAACAAAATTGAGAAAATGATTTCCTAAGCCGCTAACAGTAAACAAGAAATCAGAAAGTACATCAGAAGTAAAATACCATGTAACTTATGAAGGAAAAATAAAAATTAAAAATTGGAAGAAACTCACTGGTATAGCTTTACATAGAACACTATGAAATGCATGATATGGTCGACGAATATGTTTTTCCTGCAAAGTAGAAAGAAGATCAGTCAGTATTATATTATAAGCCAATACTGTGAAATGCATCAAGGATGGACATGGAGCATGGATATTACTATCTACCAGGACCCCAAAACCTTTGGACAAACAAGTTCAAGAAAAAGCAAGCTGTCCAAGTTACAGGAGAAAAAGTAACATGATGCTTTTGCTGTGTTATGTTCTGATGCTCATTGCATCTTAGCAGAGTAAATGAATATAAATGGATATTTTCTAGGATAACAACACGATTGTGATAGAAAGGCATTTTAGGAAGATTAATTATTGTTGAATAGGAGCTTTAAATGCTTACCTCCCAACTATCATCTCGCATCGTTTTGATTTGCTCCCATAAACAATCCAAGTACTTAAAAAACACAAAATTAATATGCACAAGCAATAGTTCAAAGTAGCAAGTTGAAATCAAAACCATGTTTTATTAGGCGAGGAATGAAAAATTTATAATACATAATCAATGTCCTTTTCAAGGGTATTTTCCTTCACACAATAAAGTGATGTCTCCAATCTTTTTATAATTATCAGAAAAAGTGTGTCACACTTTCATTTTAGAGAATGATATAGTATTTGTTTTATTTTTACGGTCAAGTTCTTATTAGGAGCAAGTAAAACCACACAGAGGTGAGAGAGACTTTTTTCACAATTATTGTAGTAGCATATGGCATGATGTCAGTTTTTTTTTTTATCATCCAGATTCTGTGATTTCATTTTTTGTCAGAGGATTTGACACATCATTTTTGAAGTTGGACGCAGTAAAAATTTTTAGTTGGGATACTGGTATCTTTAAAAAGGTGATGTCAAAAATAACAGGACAATTCATTGTTTTCAGACTGCTTAACTTTAGTCATTCCAATATTAGTTTTTTTAAAATCCTGACAGAATTGTTCAGACTTACTAGTTTCTTTAAGCCATTTTCTCAGTGGCTGTTTCCTTCCTTCTTATCACTATTTAGTAGTTAATTATTTTACACAAAAAGATCTAATTATATATATATACATAATAATGATTGATATCGTCACAAATTGATTAAATGAAATGTACCTCTTCTTGTGGATGAGGTTTATCAGATGACCAAACTCGCAGTGCTTTGACATGAAGTTTGTCGCGAGAACTGAAATAAATGAACACATGTAATACCACCATACTAGGAGTCCTTTGTCCACCAGACTGGGTGAACACAATTATAAAAAGAATAACATCCTATTATACTATCCTATTACATGTATAAGGTAGGAACATTGTGGTATCAAATCGGAAGAGATGTAAGCCAAAGTTATCAATTGATCATGTTTCAATTCTTTGTGGAAATGCAACTCCATATACAATTTAATGACATTGGAAACACTGTTTATTAATGAACTTTGATGATTAAGTTTTAAATAACATTTTGCTTTCAATTTTTTATATAGTAGTTTAGGTCTGTTGGATGAGATGAATTTCCCATCTGGTTGTATAAACTGATTTTGCTGTTATATTTTACTATTCAAAACCTGAGGATGGATTCAAGAAATCTGAAATATATTGTTAAAATAAAATAATTCTTTCATTGTTGGTTGATTTAATTGAACAAATTATTCATTTTGATCAAACACCTTACTTTATGTATGTTTCAACAGCATCCAGCAAATTATCCAATTCTTTCGGTTTCTTTAGAGAAAGTTCTTTGCCACACTGTTACAGACAAAATAAAATGTAAGTTAAAAGTAGCCAAAAATTGAACTGGACAATCACTTGCATTAACATGAACATACCCAAGGTAACGACGACATAATGGTGTAAACAAACCAGTCTGAACGAACCTGTACAATGAAGAGAAAAAAAACAACAATATTCCAAAATAAATAGAAACTTTTGGGCTTATACTTACAACAACATTCGCAAAACACACATCCATAAGAATTGTGTTTAAAGAAGTAGAAAAAAATTTAGAATATTTGGCATGTCAGACATACTTGCGGCACATCAGGTTCTGATGCAGCTGTCATAAATGAATCAAGGAAAGAGATCAATGAAGCAGCAACCAGAAAATTACAATTGATTAAATCGCACAGGAACTTAACCTATTTGAGAAAAATTAGAAGCTGTGAAAAAACCCAACAGGTTCGCAAACTTTTTACTGGTTCCTTACAGAAGTTTACAGTTTTTGTGTTTTTTAATAAGCCATAAAATCTTAAATTCTGCCTCCATTAAAATACTGTTTTGTACAAATTCATCACAATGCTTGCATGAAAGCAATGAAAATGAGAAAAATAAATGAAAAAGCCTATTAATATAATATCTATTGTAGCTTATTGTAGCTTATTGTAGCTATCCTTCTAATATCCTCAATAAAAAATCAGGACAAATTATTTCAGGAAATTTTACAGAAACCAACCATAGTTCTTGCTCTTTCAAAACGACCATTTGCCAGGACATCTTTTAAATTGTTCATTATAAGTTCCAGGAACTAAAAATGAAAGATATGAGCAAGAAGTGACAACACATCACAAATTCAATGGTATAAGCTTTAAGAAGGCGTATTATCATACATCACCACCAAAATCAAAACTTTTTTCATTCAGAAGTCCAACTAATGTTGAGTATATGGTTGCTTTTTCAGGATGGTTTGTAACACTAAAAGGAAGTTCAAGTTATGGTATGCAGGCATATTTCCAAGCACTTTTTCTACTACCGTATAACGGTACTAGAAACTCAATCCTATCAATTTGAAACTCAAAGAATTTATAAAACATTTTCAATCTCAATTTTGCACTTCTGTGTTCCTTAAAAACATGAGAAAAGTCCATTTCATCTATCGTCTTTGGATCATTCGTACAGCATTTGGCCTAACGAGATTCTCAGCCACTCTAGAGTGCTGCAGGGTCTTCTGGCTATGACTTTTAAATCAACTGTTTTAAGTGGCAACAAAAACTCGAGAAGAAAAAGAAAATTCAAATGTAAATGAATGAAACATAAACACGCACAACTGTGTTTTTATCCGAAATGAATATTCGCCTTTAGAGTGACTATAAAGCTGTTTGAAATCGTGGAAAACGCTAGAATCGCAGAGCTTCCAGAGACATAGAACCCCTGGACCCCCTGCAAACTGCTTTTAAACTCAATCTTCAAAAAAAAAAACGGTAATAGCTAAAAGTGCTTGCAAATATGCCTGGGTATGAAATCTTTTCTACAAAGAGTCACATTATTACCATTTATTGCAATATTTAGTAGGAAAGTTTGCCAATTATATATCTCAATTTAACACCATTAATTTAGGAACAAACGTTTTTGGTGGAAAAAGTTTTGGCAGAAAAATTTCAGCAGCAAACGTTTTTGGATTTGCAACAGAAAAACCTTCCAACTACTGATAAAACATTTTCATATAGATTTTTTTGTAACCAAGGGTCTACACCACAATGGACATATTAGATTAATCTCGTTTTGATTTTCAAAGCATGTTTACAATAAGAGGATTGAAGAAGACGGTCACTTATCTAACAACCAAAAGTTTTAATGAATAAACAAGTTCAAGTACCAAACATCAAAAAGTAATAGGGATTAAAACATTCAAATTAATGATGCTAAATTTTCAGGGATGGAAGTTGGTTGTTTAGTCTTTAAAAATTCTCTTGCCTAGAGATATTTGCTCTAAAAATCACTAAACCCCATAATTATGATAATAAGATAGTACTTTGGTGATGTAAGAAATTGAAAAGAGACTTGCTAAACAACTTTTTGAGCTCTATCATTTTTGCATTATCAATATCATTTCAATTGCAGGAATCCTTAAATTCTTAAATGATTATATATAATATATAATTATACCAAGTACAGAGAATTTGTAATATTCTTTGCTTGTATCCTTGCATATCAGCTTCCAAAACATTCGCCAAACCTTCTAAATTACTTTCCAGTGATGAATTGCTCTACAGAATGAGAAGATATTTGTAAAGATAGAAAATAACTTTTAACATAATTTCGTTTTACCAATAAATCTAGGGAGCTACCCCTTCAAATACCCCCAACAAATTAAAATTAGAGTGAGGCTGCATTCCAAGAAAGTTATCGAACCACGTTCGCAAGAAAATTGCTCTGCAGATATCTTTCTCGTGGATTTAGATGGTAAATATGACACATCCATATGTGTATCTCTTACACTTACTTTTTCACCGACTCTAGTTATCAGAGATTCCAATCTATCTTCAACATCTAGTGGTGGAGCACCGCCCCTGGGACGTTTTCGATCTCTTGATCCTAACATCAATAATCAAAATATTTTGTAGACAATTAACAATTATATGGCTTTATCTTCATGTTTCAGAAAGTCACTGCCTTTTGACTTCCTAACTACAAAGAATTTTTTGATAAACTCAAACTATAACATTCAGTATTAATGGCTGTATAGAGAGCTTCTCAAGAAGAATTTTGTGCCCTGAAGTAGGCCTAACAAATAAAATTTAATTTGGTATGTTCATTAGGCCATAGTTATTTAATACTTCATTACCGTAACCCGCCCGCATTATGATTTTTTGGACAAATAATGCGCATTAAAATACATTATTTTTACACCTTAAAGCATCTTTAAAAAACTCAGCTAAAACAAAACAAAAACAACATTATAGAGGAACCTCGTCATGTACATTACGATGCTTCGCCATTGATAATGTTTTAATGCATATTTCTATTTAATTATGACTCCTCAGAGTTTTATGCCCTAGTTTCGTAAATCTTTCCTGTCGTTGCAAACGGAATTGTAAATAGATTTTCAAATCAAATTCATCGGAACAACCAGGGCATTAGCTGCAGTCAAAAATTCTGCGTTTACCGCGGTTTCCCAATTGGGGAGACAGAATTTTCCCAAACCACTTTTTTAAAAAGACTTATGTGTAAAAGTCTGACGATTAAGATAGAAGGGATTTTCGTTATCATTGTTTACTATGATTTCTTGATCACGTGCACTCAAACAGTTACGTAAGTTTGAGCAGATGTTTCCAGTTTTATTTTTACTTTTCTTTTTGCGAGCGCTCGAGAAATATTTAATTGATTTGAACAATGTGTGGGTTCCTTTAAACTTTTATTTATTTATTTATTTATTGTGCGTACTCTTTTTAAATCTTTGTGTCATGTCTGCAGTTCCAGTGTCTAGACATTTTGTGTTGTCTCGTTTATCACTTTTTCGAATTCGAACACAATTTTATTCTACTTTGAATCTACTTTTCCATTTCATTGCTGCTTTTTCGTTTTGCGCAACGTGCTTGGTTTGTTTTTTTTTACATTGAGGGCTTGAAAAATGGTGCACGTGCGTTCGCCACGAACGTTGACTGATAGAATATTTCCAGTTACGTACGAAGATTGTAATAAATTTGTTCGCGCACAAATGACAACATAACCTTCCCATTTCATATTTGCAAAAAATAATACACAATTTTCACATTATTGAAACCACAAGCAGTACAAACTAGATTTTATACACGTCATTGGAACTTCCTTTGGGAAGTCCTGAAGTATAAAGAGAAAGGCAATCAGTCTCCTGTGTTTGGGGTTCACAGGTTAAATCGTCCCCCTTACTTCACTAATCCTCATTACCTCTGAGAGTGCATTTATACGCGTACGATCACATTACGAAAATTAATTCGACATCTTGAATACCACGTATCGTCCAAGAGATATTGTGTACGATACCATACTGTCTAGTTAGATCTACTTGTCAAGCTGAAGTACTGAAGTAAAAACATTTAGGAATGACTCCGCCGTCGTTCCTACCACAGACATACCAGTCGATGGCGTTATGGAATAAAGCAGAGGGAATATAAGGGTGTTCTCTAAGGGTGCCAAATTATCAATGAAAGTCATCCCCAAACCCTTTGACGTTATTCCTTTTGACCCCACCCCACCAAGGACCCCTACACCAATTTCCCAATTAAAAACCAAAAACGCAGAATTTTTTTTAATCCTGGCTAACGCCCTGACAACGGTGGAGAGATTTACGAAATGGTTATTTCTTCGCATATTTTCATTTTAACGAAACTTTGTAAAAAACGTTTTTTATGTTTACGAGCATATATGTCTCCTTATCTCCGTAGTGCTTTTCTTCGTTGCTCAAGTTGATGTATTTTTTATATATACTTCCATTTTTATGTTCTCCTTTAAAATGAAATATATATACATCAGAATTAGCGACGGCAATCGATATGCTCTCCATCATTGTTCAAAAACTTTTATTTCATTTTTTTTTGTATAACCAGCAGTTTTGATTTTTTTAAATGTTAGAGACGTAATCGAAATCGGCACAACAATTTATTATGAAGAAGAAATATTTCTTTTATGAAAAAGAAGAATAAAACTACGTCATCAACACAAGTGGTGACTTAAATTTTAGAATAATATAATCATCTTGAACATAAATGTTGCTAAGATACATGTTGCGACGTGACTTTCTTTTACTTGACTGTCTATACAAATGTTAGTATATATATCGTGAAGTGAAAAAAAGAAACAAACACACCTGATGTATTTAACGAAAATAAATAGAGAATGGCTCGTTAATATTGTGTAATACTTCATAACATTTATGAAAAGTGGTTAGTGGTTAGTGGTTAGAGCAATCGCCCGGCAAGCGAGAGGTTGTGGGTTCGAGTCCCACTCGATCCGATAACTTTGCGCTGCAATTGGAGAGGTACATTGAGTGTGGATATCATTGAATAATATATATCTAGACTGCACGTTGGTTTCAGTTATTTATGAAAAGGTCTGTTCTAAAATCCGCCTTATAGTACATTATCGTTAAAAATACGCATTGTATGTCATTATTTCGTTTGCAAAATAATGTATAATGAATAATGCCCGCATTCCGCATCGCTTTTTTTCTTAAGTCTGTTACGCTGAACGAAGTATTAAATAACTATGGCCTTAGATGAAATCCAATAGATGTAAAAAACAACACTATACATCAATTTCAAGGAACAATAAGGAGCATACCTTCATTGTCATGATCTCTATAACGTTTTCTATAGCTTGACATGTTCGACTTCACTTTCCACCAACTAGTATATACTTTTTATCAAATCTCAATCTAAAGATAACAAGACAGTGGGGATATCATGCAAGATATCATATACCATTTGTTCTCACTATCTTAACTGACAATAGATTGAATTCAAAAAGCTTTTGAACTTTTAATTGTTTTTTTATATATAAATTTATAACCTACGGTGGATTCAGAATGCAGGGCGTTAGCTAGAAATTCTCAATTGAGGCCGTTAGACTATAACTACAATGAACATTTTTATAACGAAGCGGAAACGCATGTTAGAGATGAGTTTAAGCTAATGTTTCACAACAGAATCAAATCATTTATTTTAACAGCAACAGTATTTTTACTAACTTTTCATGTATAAATTTATTGCTGGACTCAATTGGGAAATTTACTAGTTTTTTGGATTGGGAAAGAGCCGTCTAACGGTGTCTGTAGCTAACACCTTGGAATGTCAGGTTGCATAATCCCTAGACATTTAATAATTGAAGATTTCTTTGTAAATGCATTTTTAAACTTTAAAAGAATAATAATCTTGATTACAAAAACACTATTTGTGACCATCCTTGGGAAAAAAGTACATTTCATTTTACCGGTAAATATACCAGTATTTTTACCGGTAAATGATGTAGTATCGATATTTTTACCGGTAAACTAATTATATTATCGGTAATTACCGGTAAGCAAATTGATCAATACTTTTATCGGTAAATTTACTGGTAAATCTAAATCGATCCAATCGATTATTGGTAAAGTGTGAATTATAAGCTAGATTTAAGAGCTATTATGCCTAAGTTATCATTTATGGTGTTACGTTACCATAGCGTAATAATTTTAAAATCATTTTACCTCCGGGATACTTAAAAGTCATCAAAGAATTCACATTGAATGTTCAGTAATCGAATGCTTTTAGATGAATATGCAATGCAAAGAAAATAAACGATCTTCCTAATGTTTTCTCGTATACATGTTTTTGTAGTAGCACGAAGCCAAATTTTAGCATTTAGTTGCCAGGATCTTTCGACTAAAATATTAATGCTATTGCAGTATAGATCTTCAAAAGGTTGTGCAAGGAAAATTACGTCGGTTCCAGCACTTCATGCTAACACTCTTATGCTCAACTGTTGTATGACAATGAGACGCGAACGGACAGAAGTATTACCATTTGGAACCTTGCCACAGGTTTTCCAACTGTCCATCATCAACATTGACTACTGCGAGAAGAGTGCGCACCCATGCAAGCTTTACAGCCAGGACATGGGAGAGTTTTGGAGCCCTGTGTATACACAGCTTTCAGACAATCTTCCACGTAGACCTTATGATGAAAAACTGAAGGAAACATTTATGTTTATGTATTTATGTTTAAAGGAAGGTGAGTATTTCAAAAGAGAACTTTTGCAACTCGTCAAGCCGACGTTAAAATGTTTTCATTTGTCTTTTCCCAAATTCACTCTTTATCGGAATATTATCTGAATGAAGTTACAAAAGTCAATAAAGATCACTAAAAACGTTGCGATATGATCGATTCTGTTAAGGGCGCATCTCCACTTGTTAAAGGCGAAATATCTGTTGAATAAAAATCAGCTGACTTTCCCTGAGGAAAAGTTTTCGTCATGGGATTTACAAAAATAACTTAAATAAAATTAGAGCGGACGGTTTTTATTATTGCCAAATTTCGAACAAACTGTTGTATCTCTTATTTTCAGCTGAATGAGAATGTTACCTGTAATATATAGAGTATAGATTACCAAAGGGCTTTTAGAAAAATTTCCCTGTTTATTATAATAATTGAATAACACAGTCATTTTAAATAGAAGATTTAAACCTATGAAGAAAAAAATCATTAATAAATTTTCCACACATCATCCTTTCTTTTAAAAGATCTATCAATTTCTAATTCATGAGCAGGTGATTTGTTTTGTTTCAGAGTTTAATGACATCAATTACTTCATCATGAATAAATACAAAAATTCAGAAAGAAACACGAACAACCAATGATTAGCTAATTTATGACTTGACCGGGTCTTAGGGGCTGTTTATATGAGAGGCGGGCCGGGACGTTTGCCGGGACGGGACAAAAAACGGGATCCCGCCTCCACTGAAGTTTTCATAAAAAATCTATCTCGTGTTTATATGAAAAAAACTATCCCGGGACAAAAAACGTCCCGTCCCAGTTAGGCGAGATCATATATTTTCATCATAAACACACTGTCCCGGGACGTTTTATAATGTTTTAAATGTGATTGCTGTCTCATCCCGGCAAAGCTCCTGCTTAATGTTTTCTCATGTAAAGGCGGGATAAAGAAATGGCGGAATTAGTATAAACAAACATTAATATTTTCGAAAACTATCGATTAGCCACTTTACCTTACGTCTGAGACGCTACCGGTAAATCACATTAGGTATTTTTTTACATTACATTATGATACCGGTAGTTACCGGTAAAGCAGTAAATTTATCGATAAAAAATTATAGTTACCGGTATTCGCTAAAAAAAATCTTAAGTTACCGGTAAAATTACCGATAATTTGCGCATATCGGTAAATCGAATGTACTTTTTTTCCCATGAACAGTCACATTTTTATTAGGGACAGAAACTCTATATACAACAAAAAAGTAAGCATACATCCATGAAAATATTGAAAACGACTTCAGTCTGCGAAATTTAATCCCTACAAAAAATCTGAAATAGATTGATTCCGTGGATATTTGAGACAGCGAAAATTTCTAACAATAAAGTAGTTAAATGTAAGAAAACGATTTCTATAGAACTTTGTAGTTGAATTGAATCATAATATTTCAACTTTTACAGTGTGATTATACTAAGAATTTGTTTTTTTTGTAATGGGCAATTTCATTATATAATAATTTTTTCATGATGGACTTGATGTTGAATCAATGCTCCTATGAATAGCATATTTTCATAACCAGAATCCTTGTTTAATGGCTCTCTGCGTTGTTCAGGATAAAGGCAGGCTGTTTTCGTAAACTATAATAGGGAGGATTGTGGTAGAAAATAATGACCCATAAGTTCCAAGTCTCCCGCTATGGGCGGGAGACTCCCGCTATTTCACTAGTCCTCCCGATCTCCCGCCGAGAGTAGAGACCTCCCGCTTCAGAACATTTTACATAATATACATAGCGTGAAATCAGTAACGTCCTTCGCAACCTCGATCCCAGCGCTTCTTGGCTTTTCTTTCCTATCGTTTAGCGCTATACAGTATTAAAAAAAGCCAAAAAGCGCTGTGAAACAGTGTTTGCAACATGTTTCTTAAGAAAAGAGAAGTGCTGGGGACAAGTTCGGAAGATAGACATAGGTTTCGTGATTTTTTCGCATGACAACAAAAAGATGGTAGCTCTCAAAAGCCATTTTCCAGCGATCTAGAAGTGCTAATTCTTAAAGTTTTCCCTCGGCGCCAGCCATGCTGGCGCCTCACGGAGATACTATTTTTATCTTGCTAGTAACTCCCGCCCATTTGTAATACCAGGTTGGAAGGTATGATGACCCCTTAGAGTATTTTCACCCCCGTGGTTTGCGTAATACAGAATTAGAAAATTAATTCAGTAGAAAAAACTTTTTGATATTTTGAAACTTTACAAAAACTGAATCAGAAAGCCTATAACTTTTATCAAATTACAATAGGTTTCAACATTTGGACGTTGCCAGGTTGGCAGGGAGGCCAGTGCAGTGGTTGTAAAGAACTCAAGTCTTAAATTCGCATGGCCGTATTGGCATATAATGGGTTATAGTTTTTATCTATGACAATAAATACAATACACATTTTTTACTGCGCTCCATCATTGATTCACTCTCAAAATTGTGGTTTACTTTTAATCTGCGCCATGTATTCGACAAGAAACGCTATGATCCAAGTTGGAATTTGTCCCAAGCTGCTTAATGTTGGTTTGTGATCTTTAAAGTAACCAACACCGTACAAACTCTCAGTTTTGTACGAAAACGTCTTTGTGCGGAAAACACATCACTTGGAAGGAATATAACCACGTGAGTAATTCTGGTGACCGTTTTGTTGTTATTTTGAAGAAAATGGTAGCTATTGTTGCATTATTCGATCTTGTGTCCAGCAAAGAATAACAATGTTATTAACATGAAAAACGTTGAACAACAGTTACGAAACAACGTTACAACTTGCAAAATTAGAATCAACATTCATCTCTGTACAACCAATATTGAGCAAAAAAGCTATTTTACCTTTATTAGAAACCCAAAGACTGCACACGATTTTCATATTAAAATCCAACAGACAGAGTGTGACGTTATTTTCGCTTTCGTGTTCAACTGTTGTACGATATATAGTTGTCTGTCTCAAGCTTATCTCTGCAATCGTTGAGCAATGATAACACGTATTGCTACAAGACTGAATTGAATTGACACCAAGCAGACCTCTCTTAACATAATAATAATTCCAACGCTAAACTGCTGACCTCCTTTACAGTAGTGATAACTGATGGAATCTACACTGCATTAGATAAATCTGCGGGGAGGCGAGAGCTGTTGCTCTTGACATATCCAAGGCATTTGATAAAGTATGGCATGCTGGTCTTTTGAAAAAGCTTGCTGCATATGGAGTTATAAGTGTCTCCTTCTTTATGAGATCATTTGTTCCTTCCTTGGTAATGGTAGGCTTAAGGTTGTTTTAGACGGGCAATCATCATCGACACATTCCATCAATGCAGGAGTTCCCTAAGGTTCTGTCCTTGGGCCAACCCTTTTTCTTTAGTCACTCACTTAAATCTATCAACAAGAAGGTCAACATAGACCTAAAGCTTCTCGTTCATTGGCTCAACGCCAATAAAATATCTTTAAACACAAGCAAAACTGAGTTTGTTCTTTACAAATCCAAATGTAAACCATCTAATTTTAACCTAAGACTTAAGATTAATGGGAAAAGACTTCAGCCAAGTGAACATATTAAATATCTTGGAGTACACTTGGATCAAAACTTAAACTGGAAAAAGCATACTGATGCTCTTTCCATGAAACTTCGTAGGGCTAATGGTGCCCTCTGTAAAATCCGCCACTTTGTTCCTCATTTCGTTCTTCTTTCTATTTATCATGCTATCTTCTCATCTCACTTACACTATGGTTGCCAGGTCTGGGCTCAACAGGAATCTTTTATCACTAAACGTATCCTCCTACTTCAAAAATCTGCTGCTCGTATTATCACATTCTCTCCTCATCTCACCCTTTCCAAACCTCTCTTTGCTAAACTTGGTTTACTTACTATCTTTGATCTTGTCAAAACCTGCAATGTATTATTCATACATTCAGTCCTCAATCATCAGTTACCTTGTCATATTCAGAGTACTATCAAATTTTCTAAGCTATCACATGAATTTAAATACTAGAGGAAAGTCAATGGGCACTCTATCTAAACCCTTAGTCAATACTAAATCCTTCAGAATACACTCTATTACCTTCCAATCCATAACTTGTTGGAATTTTTTCCAATCTACTTTTAGTCACCTGGAACTAAGTTCCATACCTCTAAGCCAACTAAAAAACCTTGTCAGTGGTTTTTTCTTATCACAATACACAGACAGTATCTAGTAATTGAGCAATTTTTTTTTGTGTTTTTTTTGTTTTTTTGTTTTTTTTTTTGTTGTTTGTTTTTTTTTTTGTTTTTTTTTTGTTTTTTTTTTGTTTTTTTGTTTTTTGTTTATTTATTCGTCTTTTTCTTGCATTTTAGTGTATGGCTCTTTTGCTATTTGTATTATTTATTTTGGTGGCCACCCCCTCTGTTTAGATAAGTCTATTGGGATGGTCTCCAGTCAAATTGTATTTATTTTAGCATCTTAGTATTCCTTTTGTTGACAAATAAATATTATTCATTCATTCTTCTTTTCATCAATGATCTGCCTGATGACATTATTTCCAAGCTTGCCATCTATGCTGATGATTTAACCATCTATTCCTGTATTCCAAAATCAGATTTGTTCAGCCAGGTAGAAATGGCAGGTGAAATTGAGTTTGATCTGCAATCTATAGTTGAATGGGGAGAGAAATGGCTGGTCACATTCAATTCTACAAAAACCAAACTTCTATCTGTAAATCATACTAAAGATCCCTTTTTACCGTCAGTTTCCATGAATGGCACCCAGTTGGAAGAAAACAACTCCTTTTGTCTCCTCGGCATCACTTTTTCACAGGACTTCTCCTGGTGCTCCTACATTGAGGCAATCACTAAGTCAGCCTTGATGAAGGTGGGCTCCCTTCTTCGTGCAAGAGCATACATCAGCCTTAAGCCACTCTTTACCTCTATAAATCTACTATTCGACCTTGTATTGAGTATTGTTGCCATATCTGGGGTGGTGCACCCTCTGATTCTCTAAATCTTTTAGATCGTATCCAGAAAAGAATCTGTAATGCTGTAGGTGATGAACTTGCAAGTAAACTTGACACACTCTCCCATCGCAGATCTGTGGCATCTCTTTGCCTCTTTTATAAATACTTTTATGGAAAATGTTCAACCAGCGCTGCAAATAACGGGCGGTCAGCGGTCAATGTCTGGTGATATAAGGCACTTGATCATGTGTTTTTTCTTATGGCTGATCAACTTGACCGGTCAGAATTAATTTTATTGAAATGAAAGGACCATCAGATTTTGTGAAATACGATGATTGCTTGATAGCAATGAATAGCGATTGCTATAACGCTCCTAGAGTTAGGCAAGATGCACCTTTAATAACGCATGAAGATACTCTTTAAAAACATGCTCAACTGTTTATTTGAACTAGAACATGCTCAACTTCCTGCTCAATTGACAACCAAGGATAACTAGGTATATTAATTGATTATTCATGAATTTTTGTTGCTAGGGAGAACAGCCACCATTGCTAAGCTAATTTTGAAATTTCCTTCGTTATATGAATTCTATTGTTCACCTAACAAAAGAATATGAAAACATAAGTGGTACCAGCAGGACTCGTTTTCGTGTTATTCAATTAAAGTTAAAAAGCCTCTTAGTTTCCAGCTCCCTTTACAATAACAATAAAATGGAATGTTTACATTTTTCAAGTTTGACTTGACCGGCAATATAGCCATGTGACCGGCAGATTTTGACTTTTAATGATCACGATGACCGGCTAGTGTAAAAAAATTATTTGCAGCGCTGTTCAACTGAGCTCTCTTCTCTCATCCCTGCATTAAAAACTTTCAAGCGAAACACAAGATATTCATCTAATTGCCATGATCATACTGTCAGCATCTCAAAATCATCAAAAAATTTTTAACAACAAAGTTTCATCCCTCGCTCCTCCACTCTCTGGAATTCTTTACCCCAGTCTGTTTTTCCTTCTCATTATAATCTTCAACACTTTAAATGTAATGTCCATCGTCACCTTTCCTCCTTGTACCTCAATACACATTAGTGGTTTTAAACCTTGTATATATTGAGTAACTAATTAAAAAAAAAAAATAGTAAGTATCATGAATGTTCTAATTTCAAAAATGATGACTCCAAAGGTGATGAAAAATAAAATCATGGAATGACCAACTGAAAGTATACCCAGGTTCTATAGCTCGAAAACTGATCTAGAAAATACAAGGGATCATTTTGCTACCATCAACCGTTACTGAAATGTCCCAGATTTTACTGACGTCACAGTCCCATCCCCAAACGATTTAGACCCTTTTGCCAATGTCATGTAGCCTAAAAAGTGTCAGTTTTATATCTCTTTTGGTTCTCAAGATATTTTCCAAGAAAATGCTGCATATTGGGTTTGCAATGCAATGGTTCCCTGTGATCAAAGAGTCTGACATCAATATGAGGAAAGAATGTCTCTTTGTCCCAGCATTGTTTTATGGGCTCAATATAAGGACTTGACCAAAAGAACAAACTGAAACAGTCACTCACTAACATGAAAAGCGAATATATACTTCCATTACTTCCTCCTAATTAAGCGAAAATAAATTCAAGTTTGTGTGGCCTAGGCACCTTTACATAACATAGCCAATAAGTGTGACCATCTAAGTTCGCTGTTTGAATGACTTTTTCAATCATGCAGTTTAATTGGTATTATATACAAGGTCTAATCTAGACTGAAAGAGCATCCATGATGGGATGCTGCCCTTTACGTTTTCGTTTTTTTAAAATTTATTTTGCTTTAAAAACTTCAAAAATCACTCTTGTATAGGGGGCTCACAGGTTTAACCCACTGAAATAAAAAACAGCCCCCTTTTGATGTTCATAATGTGCCCTTTTTCCTTCTGCCCGACGCTGCCCTTCCAATCTAGATTAGATCCTGATATATCCTCGAAATAAGAATGTAACTTGCAATAACTTGTTGCTTTATTTGCCAGGCAGCAATTTTTGCCTTCCAGCTTTTATCTGCTGGTAGACTCACTTTAAACCAAGTGGAAAACATCACAGCAAAAATTTTTTACTTTTATATATACCATTATATACCAACTTTATGTTGGTAAAATGGAATTTTTTTAAATAAACTTTGAATGAGTGCTTTATGGGTGTTATATTGTATATCTTTACAACAAATTTTGAAAATGCTTAAAAAAATAAAAACAATGTTTTTTGATTCACATAGAAGGTTATACAAAACAAGTACCATATTTCCTCTAATAAACACCACAGCGTTTATTAAAAATTCCAACTTTTGGATGTGGCATTTAATAGAGGGCGGCATTTATTACAAAAGGAAAAATGATATAAAAGCAGACTTTGAACAGCAATGTTTTCTTTTAAAAACTTTACAAAAGATTGTGGGAAAATGTTTAAAACAAAAGTTATATATAAAAGAATTGAAAATTAGAAAAGGATTTTCAGAAGATGCAGCAACAACCGAATCAGATGAATCCTGATTATGCAACTGGAATGTACAAGAAGGTGTCAGAAAGGGAAACTTTAGTGGGACATTTGCTAATAGAACTGTCTAGACTTTTGGCATATGTTTTAATGTTCCTGCGCAGTTAATTACACATCAATTAAAACTCATCCAAGTATCGAAAAACTTGTTGACAGAAGGCGAATAAAGCTATTAAACTTTTTAGACTATTTCTTGTTTGGCTTGTTTTCTAATAAATGCCATTTTTCAAGATGTGGCGTTTATTAGAGGGTAGCGTTTATTACAAATGTTTGGCTATCAGTGCGGCGTTTATCAGAGAGTGGCATTTACTAGAAGAAATACGGTACATAGCTGATTTCAACATCACTCCAACAAAAATCAAAAATTTTAAAATTCCTCCATTCTAAGTATGATATTTTAACCCCATTGTTGTTATTAAGTATTACCTCTAATTTGTTTCTGTTTTTAGAATGTAATATTGTTTATACAATATTGTTTATACTATATCTCTTTGATTTTCTTACAAGATGCAGAGCCAAAGTGGTTTTGGAAAACCACCACGACCAAACAAATTATCTGCTAAAAATGTAAGTATATACCTTTTAAGATTATAATTTCAGTGACAGCCAGCTTAAGAAATCTTGGGAAAAAAGAAAAACACAGACTTTTGAAAGGCAACTAGGGTACAAAATGATTAAGATATTACAAGATAGAATAACTGTTCGGGAAGGCCTCTTCCATTGAAGATTTCAATAAAATTTCCTAGCTTTTTGCTACATATGCCAGCTTGAAAGGTGGTTGCACAATGCTTATAATTATTTTTGTTACAAGTATATCCTATACAAGGTTCTTTATATTTTAGTTGAATACTGTCACTCTTGGACTTCACTATAATACACTTAATGAAAGAGACGCTCAAAACCCATCTGGAAAATCGGTATGTTTCAAATTTGTCTGAGCACTTCAATATGTGAATTGTATTAAAATAAAATACATGATTAGGTGTGTTTACATTGATCCATTTTATCTATCTGTCTATCTGCCTGTTTGTCAGTCAGTTGGTTTAACAGTGTTCGCTGTTTTCGAATATCAGCATACTTAATTTCGATTTCAGAATTGTTTGTTTAATAAAAAACAAACTGTTCCAAATTTCTATAAACAATGAAGCGAAACTTTTTTTAGAACACCTTTTGAATTAAATGAAATCTTTTTTTTTCTTTTTAAAAAAGTATTTAACTTCTCTGATAGTGCAATTTGGTATTTTGCCTGGTACAAAGCTTTGGAAACTTAGTCAGTGAAATACAATTCATTTCAGGAAAAAAGCGACAATACGTTTACCTAAAGAGAAGGAGGCTTGTGATTGTGTTTGATGTGTTTGAAATGTATTTTCAAGCACTTTTATTACGTACTATTGTTTTTAAGAAACAAGAACAAAAAATAGGTTTACCAGATCGCAAAACAAACATTTGCCTGAGGAGTTGGATAATTACCAACAGCAACTGCAGGTCTCCCATTATCTGGGTCATAACTTGCATGATTGCAAAATCATTGAAATCCTGACATGTCAGGGCTTTTACCAGTATAGTTGAAAGTATAACTGTAAACATATATTATAAAAAAGAAATGTATTTTGGAAGATACGAAGTGTAGTGTAGTTTAAGATACAAAGAAGTTTCATAAAAGTCCGTATAATGTGAGGTGTGTGAAAATTTATCAAATTAAGTTTTTCAGATAATACTCTGAAATGTATTGTCTACAAAGAAGAAATGAGAATAAAGAAATACAATAAAAACTCATGCAGTAAGATTGAAAATTGTTTTTGAGGCCAAATCTAATGGAAAAAATACTCACTTGAAACATTTTGGTGTGTGCAATTAATCTCACATGCAAATTAATTTGCACATGTGCCTGTGTGTGTGATCACATGCATCTTAGGGAACAGACTGAAATCAACACCCAAGTAGTGGTGACTGATGATATGAGGTGTGAGTTTAGGAAAAAAATTTCAATATGAACATTAACAAAATTCCAAAAACTTCATTCAAAGTTGGAGTATGATGTGTACGTTCTATGAGGTGACCTCTCTATGGAAACTGTTTGAAAAAACACACGTACATAATCTTAAACAGACCCAAATGCATTTCACTGAAAAGCTGGGGAAAAAATTTGGGAAAACCCCCTTCCCCCCGGACTCAATATTGTATGAAGTGCTGTGAGGTCCTCAACACCATGTCACAGATCTTGAAAACTAATCAAAAAATATATGGGATAACTTCCCTTTAACCAATCATTATGGAGATATCATCCCTCAAATATTTTAATGGTATCACCACGAAAGTGTTTGCCCAAATTTTTTTACTGCCTCATCTTCAATGTCATGTTTATGCACAATGTAATGGTTTCACGCAATGTTGCAAAAACTTGTTCACTTGTATGGCAATATATTCCTTTACGACACTTTGTATAAAAGAGCTATACTTTGTAAACATCTTTACTTGATAATGGGCGTTGAACGCTGGAAATGTCGTACTTGTTAATAAATTGGATGTATCGAAGAAACTTGTCATTTTGTTTCCACTTATGTTCTGGGTTGGTTTTTACTGTTAGCTATAAATAAATGGGACTGTGCTGTAAATATATGTAGTTTAATATTTTTTCACATCTAGTTTACATAAAGTTATGTTAATATCTATGTTTGCTCTCATGTTTTGTTCATACTATTTTTTCCACAGGAGAGTTTCGTGTATCCGACGACATATAGTTTATCGAATGTTTTTGGTAATCATACTCAAAATCTTACCAAACATCAAAATCAGAAATGGAAGGAGAGACCAGGATCAAGTAAAGGTAAATCTCATTCATGGTCTCATCTCATTCATATTTTTTTTATGTTGACGAGGCCAGATATCTAGCTGAGATGTGTAACCAGACCTTTACATTATCATGCCAGAAAGGTTTATTTGTTTGCAAAGGTCTTTCCAACATCGAGTAATTGATTGTTTTCAAAATTTTTCCCCATTCAATGTTTCTGATAATTTTTGATGTTATTGCAATCTGCAACAAGACCTAACACACACGACTATTCTTTTATTTCTGTGTTGGGTTGATCCTTGTCAAATTCATATGGAACAAATTTAAAGTTAATTCTGTGCTTGAATCTAGCATTCTTTTTTCTGAAAAAAAATATCTAAAAATGATTGTCAAATATCATTTTGTATATTTTTGAAGGGTACTTCACATCACATCAGTCAACTCGAGTACCTTCTTATGGGTCATCATATGCCCTTGCATCTTCGAAACAGAAGCAGTCAATGCAGACAACACATACTATTGCAAAATCGCCCTTTGACTCTACTGATTTGGAGAAGAAGCCTGCTAAATTGAGAGATAGTAACAAGATTCATAAAACACAAGTTTGTTTACCAGGTATATTTATGAATTGTACAGGCAGATTTATTTACAGACAGTAATGCAAGGATGTGTTTTGATGATGTGTGCAGTTTTGATGATATGTACAGTTTTGATGATGTGTACTTTTACTCTGTGAGATCATTTTGTTTAGGTGATCATGTCATCTTTGCTGAATCATCGTCAGCTCCAGGCATTCCTATAATTTACAGACTGGAAGATGAACGCCAAAATAATCCTGATAAGTTAAATTTAGACAGGTATATGGTTTGGGGTGTAAAAAAATCAATCAATAATTGACACAATGGTTTTTGTTTATCACAGGAATTGATTGGATCCTTAATCAAAGTTTTAACAGTTTCCAATTGAAGTTCTGTAGGAAGGGGCGTTAAGATTATGCAACTTTTCTTAGGATAATTTTAGTAAGGGTTAACCTGTTGAATCTACGACTGAAAAATCACTGCAAAGGAGTGCATTTCTATAGAAATACACACACTATTTCAATAAAAACATTCTTCATTGCAGTGCTTTTTTGAAACCTGTTGAAGTTTTTGTTTCTTTATTAGACGTAAACTCCAAGTTTGCCCAATACTAGAAGATGAAGAGAATCTACGACTGTTGAATTTCCAACACAATTCCATACGTAAAATTCAACATCTTTCCATGTTAAAGAAATTAATCTTTCTTGATTTCTACGACAATCAATTGGAAGAAATTTCTGGTTTATCGTCTTTGAAAGCACTTCGCGTTTTGATGCTCGGCAAAAATAAGTAACTAATATTAGAATATTGCTCATCCATACAACGATGGTAAAGATGGCTCACACTTTTAAAAATCTGTTTTAGAATACGCAAAATAAATAATCTGCAGGAAGTTGCCTTGTTAGATGTACTTGATCTCCATGGTAACAAGGTTTGAATATATTTTTATTTAACTGCCAATGAAGAAAATAAAATTTTCCAAAAAATTGTCAAATGAACAGTTTATCATCGCTCATTTATAGATAACAGTAATTGAAAATCTATCACATCTCCGTCATTTGCGCGTTCTTAACTTAGCGGGAAATGAGCTTACTGTTGTTCGAAATCTGACTGGTTTGGACTCGCTATCTGAGTTGAATCTTCGGAGAAATTACATTCACACTATTGTAAGTCTTACTATTTATAAACTGACGGAAACTAATCACTGCGCAGGAGTGCATTTCCATAGAAATATACACACTTTCAATAAAAATGCTCTTCATCAAAGTGATTTTTGGATGACAGAATCAGTTCTAGCTGTTTCCATCATTGTAGTCTTAGTTGAAGTCAAATTTTTCTCTGTTTATGAATCTGTCTATAGAGGACAGACTTCACTGATCACTGATTCTCACCATGCTTTGTATCAAATATAGTATGTTGAGTCATATGTTAGAAGAGGAAGGCCGAACAGTTATCTGTTTTTATTTGTTTTTATGTATTGTATTGTATGCTAGTGTCCTTTTAAAATATATTTGATAAATAAATAAACTGTTTATTATTTGGAATGAAACATTTCTACTGGTTAAAAATTAGTGAATCATGAACTAGAGAGAGATTTATCCATTTTTGTTCTAATGATAACGTTGTATTAAATGTTGTCTCTTACTTACAAAAGTTGAAAACTTGTAATACTAAGTTAAAAACAACCTCAAGGGAGGGCCCATAAGATGAAAATGTAAAAGAAAATTATGCATTGAAACAGATTGTCATTACCTGGCATACTGTTTTGAAAAATTTTGTGTTGATTGGATTGCTGTATTACCAAGAAATCTTTCAATCATTCATTTTTTTATTATTTGGAACTGAATCATCAGGCACCCACAGAAAAGCCTGTTGTTATTTTTACACCTAAGGTGATTGTTATCAAGGATAATAAATCATTTAAAGGTCATAAGAAAACTGAATTAGCAGTTTTCTACGAGGGAAGCTCCTGAGAAGTCAATCATCATTTTAGCTCGTTTGTTTGCCATTTTAATGGAAGTTAAATGTTCATGCCATACCTATTTCTCATTGTTCTGTGTTGCCATGGGTGTTGCCATGCTCATTGTTCTAATGACAGTTTCCTATTTTGGTTGCTATGCGTGAGTGAATGTACCACAGTGCCGGGTCGACCCATGCCATGTGAGGGAAATTGGGTAGACGATACATTGGGTGTTGCAGGAGGTCAACCAGGAGAGTACAGTCACTCATGAGTGTCAAATACTGTCGGAGCTTCCAATCTAAGCCGTGGCTCCACCTGGAAAACAGACGCAATAGCAACTGAGTGTGACCAGCCACGTAAAACGATACCTAATAACAACAACAACAACAACAACAACAACAACAACAACAACAATAATAATAATAATAATAATAAGACCTCACTGCAACCCTCAGTTCTATTTGTAACAGTTGATTGTCTTTAAGCTTGATCTTTGACAAAAATTTGTAATATGTCAATTATGCAGTGATGATACTTTAAAGAGTGTGTCTCTAAATTAAAATCGTTCATAAAAATTCTTCAGTATTTTGTCGTGAAGATTTAGAATCTCATTCACAATAATTTTTCGTTTGGTATGAAAGTCAGCTTCAATTAATTGAAAGCCATTTTGTTTTGTTTTGTTTTTTCTAGCATGATATGGACAAGTTACCTTCTTTACAAAGACTTTTCTTAAGTTTCAATGACATTAAAAGGTGTATTTTATACTGTTACCATACTATTGTATGTTTAATGAGAGCTTTTTATATTCTTTCAAATTACTTTTTTCTTACTCTCGTCTTTCTTTTAGTTTTGAGGATGTGAATTGCTTATGTGGATGTTCTCAGCTGATTGAAGTGTCATTGGATGGGAATCCAATTGCGAGTTCTGCAAATTACAAACAAATAATTTTGCAAAATATAGTATCTTTGAAGCAGATGGATATGAAACGAGTTACAGTAAGTGTTCTATCAGGAAAATTCAAAGTGAAAAGAAAATATTTTCTGATAGGAACAAATGAATTCTTTAAGTGTTACTCCATTCTTCATAGGCCCTGTTTACACTATAGTTTTCTTTCTCACGGATTGTCATTTCACATTTCCATTGCTTCTTCACAGCGAGCAAATTTGTTGAACCTACTGCGTAGGAGTGCATTTCCATAATACACACACTATTTCAATAAAAATGCTCTTCATTGCAGTGATTTTTGGATGATTTTGCACGCTGGGCTAATTTTCTCTTAGTGTTCAGTTATGCTACTAAATAACTCTGCAGCACTATACAATTTGAGATAGCTAGTAGGGTTTTTGATGCACATGGCCATTTTGAAATCACTTTGAATAATGTGGAAGTTGATTTTTTTTATTAGGAAGAGGAAAAGCGTATTGCTTATGTGATGGCGCGAAAAGAACAAGAACGCAAGAAGGAATTGGAACGTTTGTCATCTATAAAAGTAAGTGATTTTTCTTAAATAAAGCCAGCAGATATGGTTAGCTAAATATTTGATGTACAGTTTTTTTATTAGTTCTATGGAAAGCCTACTTGTCCCTAATTCTTCACGGAACTTTTTTTTGCAGTTTTTTTTCGGAACAAGACTTTCGTCTTTTTTCGATTTTTGTCCCAACTTTCAAATTACAAAATTACGAGTTACAAAGATTATTTATATGAGTCTCTCCAACCTCGAACCCAGGGTCTCTTGCCTTATCCGTATATCGAAAAGGCAGGAGACCCTGGGTTCGAGGTTGGAGTCTCTCAGATTTCATTTACTAACACATCGAAAACTCCAAAAGAAGAAAATCGCAGAAAACAATATATATTTCTGATATTTCTGAAATTTTGCCAAATAGTTGAACCATGAAATGGCGTTTATATGTGTTCACCTGTGTTTTTTTTTGTTATTTAGGAAAAAAGACGTTTGGCCATAAATAATGCTCAAAGACAATGGATTGAAAAAACTAAAGTAAAGAAGGAGACTGATTCCACAAGGTGAATATTCTTCACCTCCCTCTTCAAGCTATATCAAAAATTAGCTACGTATGCAAGGTGGAGGTTAGAACTAGCGATTGCAATCTAGTCCTTTGGTTGTCATAGTGGGTGTGACTTTTGAGTTTTCCTCAAAAAATAAATAAATAAATGAATAAATCGGTGAAGAAACGCGTAAGCTAAGCTCTACAACCACGATAATGATCACGTGGTAATTACGAAAAAAGAAGAACCTGTCTTTCCTTTATAAACAGATCTTATATTTTAGTAGCAGTTACGAAAATGATGACACTGAAGACCTGCACAAGTCTCAAAGACCTCCAAGTCTCTTGTAAATAATGTTATTGTGTCTTTTTAAAGATAATGAACTGTTCCCAACAGGCAAATTTGCTGAAAAATCACTGCGAAGGAGTGCATTTCTATAGAAATATAAAATTTCTATATTCAATAAAAGCGTTCTTCATCGCAGTGACTTTTTGACCATTTTGTTCACTGTATGCCAATGTCAATAAAAAATGAAATGGGCAGCTAGCTCATATCAAAATTATAAATAAACGAGATCAGATGATTGGCTTTTTCGTGAAGATTCCCTCCCAGAAGGCTGCAGAATCAGTGTAATAGTCCATTATCGTTATAAAAAATGCTTTTTTCCCTTACAAAAACTGTATTGTCAAAAAATGTATTGATGTATGATATTGATGTATTGATTCCCTTTTCTTTCAAAATGGAAAAGAAGCACAGGCATTCGATTCCAATGAATTTCCTTTAGACGAAATGACTTGACCGACTTTAGTGCATGCCATTTAGCCGAATTGGATAATGACATTTTGTATCTGTATGGACCGGAATCACTGAATGCCCTGGAGAAGAACTGGGGCGAGCAAAGCAATCATATAACGACCATCGTTTTCAGATATATTACTTTTGACGCTGTTGTGCCTCATTTAGCCAAATTGAATTCTCGATTTCCCAGTATTTCGGTACGTAACATTTTACAGAGTACGGAAGGAGGAGTTTGCTATTACTAAAAAGCGTTAACTTCCCAGTGGACAAAATCGTCACTACGACGAAGAGCGTTTTCATTCAGATTGTATATATATTTCTATAGAAGTGCACTCCTTCACAGAGGTTTTTAACCAATGTGCCGGCTGGGATAGGTTAACTTCTTGCTCTTTTACACTTTTGTTGAAATATTCCAGTATTCGTTTAATTATATTCCGACCACAAGCTTTAGGCTATATAGAATACAGGCTATTACCAAGAACGAAAAAAAAAACAAGATTTTTCTCGTTATGCGTTTTAGGAGTTAAAATTTGAAGCGACCAATATTTCTTGTTTGAACGATATAAACGCCTTCGCGGTGCTGAAACAACTCGATCATTTGTACATTACAGAGGAAGGAAACCCAGTTACAGGACTCATGTGGTGGAGGGCGTACGCGCTGTTCAGATTGGTTCATTTGAACTTGCGTTCACTCAATGGAGAAGAGGTTAGAATCGATAACACCTGCAGACTATATTGAAAGAGTATGTTCACGTGACAGGATTCAAACATTACATTAAAACATTTTGAACAAATGAGGCTAAACCCGAACCTTACCCTCACTAACCCAGACACATTTCACAAGGTTTAAACCGTAAATTCTAATGTTTGAATCCTGTCCCATAAACTGTGTGTGAGAAAGAAACAACAATACAACACTGCTTCTAACACATGTGGTGCATACAGTCTTTTTAAATCAATTAGTAGTGTGGCCTCCATCTTACAGACTGTTCACTCAGTGTGCTTTTCCTACGAGATCCAGTCGTGTTTTCCTACGAGATCCGGTCGTGTTTTCCTACGAGACCGGTCATGTTTTCTCGTGATTAAAACCTTCTTAAGGGATTACGTACGCTTTCTTAAACCGGACAGAAATAACAGAGCACTGACCGCAATGTTGCTTCAAACACTTATACATTTGGATATATTCGAAACTTCAACGTGAAGTAAAGTGATCGTTATTTTTTCTTAGATAAAAGGTGCAGATGTTGATCACGCCAAGAAAATATTTGGAGATGTGTCTGCTTCGATTACCGATAAAGTCCCGTCCACACGATTGAAATTATTGCCTATACCGTCGTAAGTATTTACTAGTTACTTGTTCGTAACACTTCGTAATTCGCGTGTTACGTAAACATTCATTGGAAAGTACTTTTTCTTTATGTGTGTTTTGTTGTGTTATCCGTGTATTCGGGAAGCCGTATATGTGAATAAATGAATGTGATAATGGATGAAATGTTGGACTGGTTTACTCCGGCCTTTATCCTTCTCATATTAAGCTGTGTTTACACTAGGTGTAATAATCTGTGTGGAACATATTTTTCTGTTACGTGATCTCAGATAAAGTGACTTGATTGGTTAGCGGAACAATCTGCGACTGACATTGAACTTAAATTCGTTCCTACCTTTCCGCGGAAATACAAATAGCCGCTTTTTACTTAGTGTACTTAGTGTAAATCCACCTTTACAAATACGTTATCCCAAATACATTATCCCGATAGACCCTTTTAAAGTCATATTTGAAGCCATAAAATGAAGGTAATAGGAGGAAAGATAAGAAAAATGACGAGAGTGATTTTGAAATTGACCTTGAAATAGGAAGTACTAGTACTGAAGTACTAGAAGAGGAAGAAGAAAGCGAAGAATGTCTTGAAAATGAAGAAAAAACACTTGTATTACTATTGATTAGCATTTGTTTTGTCAAATATAAGTAAAAAAACTAAAAAGCTGTTTCCTTATGAAAGGGGGTTAAAACTTTTCGTCGGTTAAAAGTGACGAAATTTCAGAAAAAATTCGTCACTTTTTACCGGCGAAATTTTATAACCGACGAAAACTTTTCACCGACGAAATTTTAACCGATAAGGTATGTCAATAAAAATGCTCTTCATCGCAGTGGTTTTTTGACGATTTTGGCCACTGGGATACTCCTTCCAGAAAATTATTCGATATATATATGGAGAGTTCGAATTACGAAATAGAATTACAAATGATTGACAGGTGAAGGAGGGACCTTGATGTTACTTCAAGTTAAAGGGCTTTCGAATATTGAAGGTTCTACTGTACTTCCTCTTGTTAGATCGAGTAGTGAACACGGACCAGCCTTATGTTACATTTCCAAACACAAACGACAAGTAAGTGACAATTTTTGCTTCTGTGATTTGTTTCATTGATTTATCTTTTATTATGTAAAGCAAGCAAATTTCTCCCCATACCTCCTGTACGAATTTAACGCCTAACGCCTCTTCTCATTCCACCCGCACATTCACAATCTACCACGATTGCGCCCACGTATTTTTCGTCATTTAAGTTATTCTTTATGAGCCAAATAAATGAGTAATCAAATCAGTTGACTTGCATTTATGGACTGTAAAACATTGAAAACTTTCACGAATAGTGCAATATGTAAGATACCATTACCAATGAGAACATTCATAATTAAGTCAGTGTAAACAGTACCTAAAGATCGAAAGTCATTCTATTTATGAACTAGTTATTCTTCTGTTACATTACTGTGTTTGGACCAAATTGCCCAATTTCAGACATAATGACTATCAAATTCGAAATCAGCACCTTTCCAATGTGAGCCGTGCAAAATTTCATTCAGGTCAAATCTTCCAAAATCATTGTCAAATTCGAAATCAGCAAAGAACTTCCAAAAGTATAAAAAAGCATAAAAAAGTTAATATTTTTATGAAATAATATTAATAATGACCTTTCCGCATTTATACTGAAAACAAACAATCCGAAATCCGAACTGGCTTTCCGAAAACGGCGAGAAACTGTTACAAAGATAGAATGCGTAAACCAAAAAATTTCATACGCTAATGCGCGCCGAAATTGAAAAATGATTGGCCTTTCGTGGAGATTATCTCACAAGAAAACTGCTGACACACTTTTTTCTCAACCTTGTGATCATCATCTTTAATGTTATCTTATAAGACACTATTCTTGATTAGACGATTTTGAATTCTTTTCAACTTTCGTTTCAGCAGTTAGAAGAACATCATACGTTTGCTGTCGACTATATTCATGAAATCTTACACACAGCCATCGCGACAGATCGTAAAAAGGAACTATTGGACAATGTGTTACCGCAGTTGTTTTCTGACATTATGGCCAAGTATATTAAACAAATTTCAATGGGTGAAGAATATTGCGAAAAGTCGTTAGACAAAATCAAAAAAAGTGTCAATGTTACCATGTGATTATTTGCTTGGTGACGTAGGTGGTGTAGAATTGTCATGACAACGGGTCATGTTTACATGCAGGCATTTCTTTTATGGATATTCATGGGCGTGAGTGTTGTCACCCAGGGATTTATTTATTTATATTCATTGGAATATTTATCTCTTTAAAAGCGATTGGAACTTGCATTTTTGAGAACAAGACTCTACACTATCAAACTATTCGGTGAAAATCATAAAATAGAGTTTGAAAGAACGAGGCAAAGGTTGTTTATAAACTCGATAAACCAAACAAGGTTTACACCGGCTTTTGTGAGCAGCAGACCGTTTTATTCGTGTTAGGTCCCAGTTGCTTTTGGAGTATAAGTCTTTCTTGCATAACTTATTTCATTATTTATTTTGCACTCAATAAAGTAATATATCTACTTCAAAATATCTTCCCGATACTTCAAAATATCTTCCCGATACTTCAAGAACATCTTCCCGATACTTTCGAACATCTTCCTGATCTTCATTACTACCATTGTGTTTATTCACCTCTAATTGAAAATAAGAGAAACCTGACCAATATCTCAATATTTCTACAAATCAATCGTCGAACAACTACCACGTATAAAACTTTGTAAATTTATGGAGAGTTTCTTCAAAACTTCTATAAAAACCAGAATGACCTTTCCAGAATTTTTCCACTATCCTGCTTTGTCTCGCTTTTATTGCCTCGTCTTCTAATCCCGAAATGTTCGCCTTGCGAGATCACGATAACGAGGTTCGACTGTTCAATGTTGATATTGACAAAATATTTGCATTAACATTGAAATGTGTAATGTCACATACGCATGCGCATCACATATAGATAGATAAGCGAGAACCACGTCTCTTTTCATCAGTCAGTGGCGACATCAGTGAGCCGCGTTGCTCATTGTTATGGAGGTGGTTAGGCGAATCTAAATCGACAGCCAGTTCTAAGTCATCTTTCCCTAAAGCAATGAGCGCTGTTACTTTCAATTTTGCCGCGATTTTGCGATTGAGCTCTTCTTGTTGCAATATCGTCGCTTTGCGTCTTTCTTTCTTCTCCGAGTTTTCCAGTTTAGCATTCGTGTAGAAAATCGAAAAGTACATTAAGTATATGGGTAGAAACAAATGAAATAATATTACGGTACCGATGAATATCGACATGGTGGCTGCAATTTTGCCGACGGCGCTTTTAGGATATGTATCACCATATCCGACTGTTGTCATTGAAATAACGGCAAACCACATTGCAGACGGTATGTCTTGAAATTCCCCCGTGTCGTTGATATCTTCAAGAAGGTAAACTACACTAGCTGAAAAGATTATTGCTATTAAGAAAAAACCCATTAGAGACAGAATCTGTTCCTTGCAGCAAAGCAAAGACTTGCCAAGAATTCGTAATCCTGAACTGTATCTACTCAATTTCATGATGCGCAGAATCTGTATTAATCTGAGAATTCGAATGACCGACACTGAATGGAGCGCTGAACCTTCTTCAAATGAAATTAATAACAAAGCCAGATAAAATGGCGCAATGGCACATAGATCTATAATTCCTAAGACACTCCTTATGAATTCCCAACGCAAAGGTGAACTGTACAAGCGACAAGCATATTCCAAAGAGAAGAAAGCTATATAAAAACATTCTAAATAAAACCAAACTGAGTTGAAGCGGTGTAAGATTGGTTTTTTCCCGGTTATTTCACTTTCCACGCAAAGCGACGCCACAGATGCCAGAATGACCAGAAATGAAAAGTTGACGAAATACATGGCGTAATTTGATGATTGATAGGGCTGTTCTAGAAACGTCCATAGGCGAGTTCGGAAATTATAAGGAGCGATTGGGGGCGGCTTTCGTTTTGTTATTCCAAAATATGTGAGGGCGTCTTGAAATTCTTTCTGTCCGCAAAATGATGGGCGTGCTAGTATTCCAGTTTGATGAAAAAACAATATGGCGTCGAAAAGTTCTACTTTGCAATCAAAATGATAGATTTCATTTACATGGTCGTAAAAATTCATTCTTTTGTTTTCGTCACCAAGAAGTGTATTAGGAAAACGACCCAGGGTTGACTCGTACGTTTCATAGTATGTTCCCCGAATATTTATTTTGATTCGATTACCACGTAGATATTTATTCACATAATCAGTACTTTCGCTATAAAAAAAACAATGTCTTTGTTTAACATAATTAATTAACATAAATTAATTAATTAACATAAATTAATTAACATAATTAACATAATTAATGAATTATCACTAGAGTATGGTTGTTCGTCTGACAGATCTTAAACATTAAGCTGGATTTCCAATAGAAAAACATGATACGCGTATCGTAACGTATCATATTGAGCTTGTTGATTGGTTGCTGAGATAATTATTTATAATTATTCTTTTGTTTAGATAATTTTTGATACGCGTATCTTATAAAAAAGTTCAACTTGTTTTAACTTTTCACGTGTCGTACCGTAAGATCAAATAATCTAGCCAATCAGATGTCAGATTTTAATACGATACGCGTATCAGTTTTTTCTATTGGAAATCCAGCTTTACATTAATAAGGTCGTAAAATTAGGGAGAGGGGGAGTTCGAGTTGTGTGAGAATCTTATAGAATATTTTCATAAATGTTTTTAATTGCTTTAGGGGCTGTTCATATGGAGGTGAGCTGGCCCGGTTAACCGGACTGGCTCACTTGAATGAGATGAAATTCACCCCGCGTTCATATGGCTTTTCTCATCCCACTTAACCGGGCTGGAGAATGTTGTTTACATCACGTAAACAATAATTCGAATTTCGACGCGTGCGCACTTGTCTAAAATCTATCCCACTAAGCCGGGCTGGTCTGTTCATATGAACAAATTTCATCTCACCTAGGTGAGATCCCGGTCAAATGAAATGAGATCTCACTTAAGTGAGCCAGCCCGCTTTTCATATGAACACAATTTATTTTTATAAAGATTTCTTAATGACAGTGAGATCTCTGCTAAGTGAGCTAGCCCGGCTAACCGGGCCAGCTCACCTCCATATGAACAGCCCCTTAATGGCACTGAATTTCTGATTATCATCTTCCTTCAAAACAACACAAGTTCGATAGTACTCTTTTTCAGGGGATGGGAATTTCCATTGCATTAACAAAGATGTAGATTTTTGAGATGCATCCACTCATCGTTCAGCCCTGTGCAGTTCACTGATTTTGCCTTACCTTCTCAATGAAAATCTAGATATACTATTTTTATCAAGTTCCTTTGAGCACACGCAACTCCTTTGCTGTTGATACAAAAAATTCTATATAACATTACCGACCATAGGTGTATCAGAAAGAAGAAGATTCCATATACCATTAAAGTCAACTAATACATTTGATATCATCATAAGTTTATAAAACTTGGAACAACACTTCACCTTTCATTGGCATCTTCCATCGTTAATGTACCTATTCCATGTCTGTTTCACCAGCACATAAACATGGGTTTTTCTTCTTAAGTTTTTTCATGTATGTGTGTTGCCTCTTAACACTTCAATGTTGGAGAACGGTATGTAGTGTGAGAGAATGTCTGCTTTATTAGATATGCGAAAAAAGAAAATTCTAAAAACAAGTTTCTATTCACACCATTGAATAGACTGGTGTTTTAAGTTGTAAATATTAATTACGTGAGAAGTAACTCAACTGTTGAAGTAGACAAATTATATATTAATATTTCCGCTTAAAAAGTCACGAACAGAGAAAAAAAAAAGAGTGTATACCATTTCAAATGCCTGCAAAACCTTTGTTTAAACACTGATCTTATAAAAAGTCTATTGGATGGAGAAAGTATTGTTTTGAAATTAAAGCAAGCCACCTCAATATTGTTAGCTAAATAGAAAACATTGTCCAACTTCTTACCCAGAGTCATTCAACATTGTGATAAATTATCCAAAAGATTAAGCTATATCTTTGAAGGAGCCTGGAGCCGTAAGGCTGTTTATGTTGTGGTTCTTGCTTTTAAAAGAAATGCTGTTTATAATATACTGTTATTGTCAAAACCACGGGGGAAACAAAATCTTATTAGAGGCTGTATACAAAATTTAACACAACATAAGAAAAGTTTTGTTTTTATGTCGCCATAGTCAACATTATGATCTCACGTAGTCTGGATGAAACAAAAACAGGTCTTCTTGTGTGATAGTGCGTTTATTTATGCTTTAAGTTTGCATACAGTTGACAGGACAGGATTCAAACATTAGAATTTACGGTATAAACCTTGTGAAATGTGTCTGGGTTAGTGAGGGTAAGATTCGAGCTTAGCCTCATTTGTTCAAACATTTAAGTGATTTCACCGTTTTAAAGGCTTGAATCCTGTCATATTAGCAGGATTCGGAAAAATCATGTTTCACGAAACTATTTTTCTATAGATTTGAAGGGAATTGTATACAACTTAGTTGAGTTGTTCGTGAATTTTTCCCTACAAAGTCATTAGAAACTTCACATCAACACTTGAAATAAGCGTGCAAAGTAATGATGTTTCTTTTGATACAACAAAAGGCTTTAAATCTCTGAAGTACAGTTTTAGTAGAAAGTTTTAAAAAAATTCTCACAAGTAATTGATTTTTTTCGTGTAACAGGCTCGTCGAGTTTACGAATCTCCCTAATGTACATTCTTCGTAGGAATTACAAATTGACAAAGATTTTTTTGTTTTTTTTACTGAATAGTTTTTATAACTGGCTATTCTTACCGCAGGGAATATATCTTGCTATGACAATTAACAGCGAGGGTATTATTGATTTGAATGTATGCTTAAAGTATAATGACTAGTGTGAAATAGATTTCCATTCTAAACCAAATCTACAGAATTAAGTGAATCTTTTATTTTGCCTCACGTCGTCGTCCACGTTGCCGTCATAATTTCGTAAGGTCCCTATCCACTGGGCGTATTCGCACTCATGACAATCTATCCGAAGATAGTCGGTCGATAACTTAACGGGGATAAGTTCGTCAGGGAACTTTAGTTTACCTCATTATAGGAATGCAACATTGTCTGAAAGTTTTTTTGGGTTTTTTCATAGTTTCTTTCGTTTTCCCCTATAATCTTACAATTAAAAAATAATTGATCCTGATAAGTTAGGATATAACATTATATAGGTTTTCTTTGAACCTGTTCATATGTTCAAGCTTCCTGAAACATCGATGTTTGATGAATCCATCAAACAGATGAGTCAGGTGAGTCCAAATTTTCCATCGAACAATGCTTTCTCGATCTGGAACCTCGAATGCATCTGATCATTGAGCGAAGCAGTGAAAATGACGCCTTCGTTCGAATTGAGCTTGTGGTGTCACTAACTCGAATTTTCTTCTTTTCGGCGAACATTTCAGCTAATCTTTTATAGAATATGATGCATTCCTTCGCCATCGCACCGTTCGTCGAAAACATGAGTGACGTAAAGGAGTCATTCTCAACTTGCAACACTCGTTCATTATATTGCCGCTTTCTGTCTGAAAGTTTTTCCGTCCGAAATCCAAAATAGTGTCCGAAAGTTTGGCTGCCGAAAGTATTTCCGGCGAAACTTTTTCCACCGAAAACTCCTCTTTTCTTGCGCAACCTCAGCCTATAATCTTTCCTGGCCTGATCTTCTCAAATAAAACTACTATGTTGCTAGATAAGCTTTGTTTTCCTAACATTCATGATCTTGCTGGTATTTTACACCGAAAGGTTGGTTCACACTCACCACTTTCTTAGCACACCTTAACACCCCTTAGCGACAAAGTATTTAGCATTAAGATTCTTTTTAATTTTCCAAAGAAAAGCCTTGGTGAAAACGTTGTTTACACCATGAATTATACCCAAACAAAACTAACTTTTTATCAAAATCATAAACATTTCAAAATGGCGATCCTTAGCAAGAGATTATTTCTGGCTGTTGCAAAACAAATACAGTGAACTCTCTCTAATTCGATCAGCGAAGGGACTGACAAAAACGTTCGATTTATGGAAAGTTCGAATTAGGGAGGTACATTTGCAAAGAAATAGTAGGTGAAGGGACCATGAAATTCGTTCGCATTAGAGAAAGTTCGAATTATCGAGGTTCGAATTATAGGATTCGACTGTAACAATTCCACACCATCAACCTATTCATTGAAAACTTTTACAATACAGTTTGAAAGGACGAGACTAATTTTATAAGCTAAATTGACCAAACAAATTTTAGAAGGTTTACGCCGTGAATTTTTGGTGATATCGAGTTAGTAGATGAACTATCTGTAAACAAGCTTCGTTGTTGAAAATCACTTTTCAAAATATTAGATTTTGGATAAATCCTTTTTTTCATGGTTCTAGGTTTTTCTTGAACCTGCGACGTAGAGCATTTTTATTGAAATTGTGTGCATATTTGCTGGGATGAAATGCGAATAAATTGAACGATTTACCTGGTTATGGTCACCCACTATGTAGATAGATTATCGAAGTCTATCTACCGAAGTGCATTTATCCAAGACGCTCGACACCTTGTCATATGCATCTATTGACAAAACTGAAAGCTTACGATGTCAGTATGTCTAAGTCATTTTCACAGCTACTTTTCTGGTTGTTACCAAAGAGTAAAAGTTGGGTACATATTTAATAACTTGGTTTAGGATATATATAGGGTAAGTTCAAGGTTCTATCTTAAGGCCTAGCCGTTTTATGTTTATTGAGCAGCGAGAGGTTTTCAATTTTTATTGACGGAACCACTTGTACAGATGTGGTTGTTACTGCCGCCGCGTGTAGGCAGCACATAGGTCGTGACATTTGTGCTCCTTCGCGGTGTTTTCCATTATTTATGTTTAGTTAATTATGTTTTAATCTGTTAATTGTGTGTGAATATTGGTTTGTCATCTACAGTGTGTATCAAAATGTCTGATCCACAACTTTCAAGGCGTATATCTCATTACATGTGTCATAAAATATTGTGAATTTTATATCACAAGAAAGAGCTTTTCATGCTCTATCCATTAATATAAAATGTTTGCCAAAATATTTGTCCTTCGAAAAGATATTGAAGAAAAACTCAGTGATTTGGCTCATTAAATTCTTAAAAGTCAATTAACTCACATATTGATACATACTGTACTTTGTGCGTGGATTTTATAGTCGCTGTTCGTTTCTTTTGTTCTACAGTAGAATCCCGTTAACTCGTACTCTCAAGGGGAACGGAAAAGGTGTCCGACATAGCTAATGTCCTAATTAAGCGGAGCTCTCGATAAGGAGCGTACTCTCAAGGGGAATGGAAAATCAGTCCGACTTAGCGAAAGTCCGACTTAACCAGGGTACGAGTTAACGGGATTCTACTGTATTATTATCCTTGTTGAAGTTATCGTTTTAGTCACGCATCTAGACATTTCGTTTCTCTCTTGGGCATTTTAGCATTCTTCGTTTCTCTTTCGTCTCTAGCTGTATATAAGAGCGTATGTTGTTTGTGTGCGAGTGTTTTGATATTATCTTCCTGTCAGTGTTTAGTGATGTGTGGGTGTGGCGTGGGTGTGGTTTATAAACAGAGTGATTTTTTAAGTATATTGACGTGGAATTTATGTATGGATAAACTATCAAGATTTTCTGTGTAGCACATTTTGCAGTGCATTTATTCTCTATTTTAGTGTTTGTTTGGGTCTCTATTTAGGCTTCATGTGCTACTCGTTGCGGTTTTGTTTATTTTCTTGCTATTCAGGCCCTTTATTTGTTGTCTAGTTCTATGCTAGTTTTAGATGTGGTTATCAAATTCAGTTCATTTTAGGCATGATTTTATTTAATTAAGAAAGAATCTTGTGGTCAATCCGAACAAATTTCAATTGATCTTTCTAAAGATCTCTGGTTCAGAAAATTTAAATATCTCTATGGAAAACAAACAAAAGTGAAGCTTCTCGGGATCACGATCGAAAACAAGTTAAGTTTTGATTCACTATAAATATGATAAAATAAGAAAATAAATCGCATCTATCGAATTGGGAAATACATAAAAATTATGAAAAGCTACATAAAATGTCTGATTCGTACGTTATCTTTGCTTTCCTTCATGCTCCATTTATTTGGATTACACATTACGTAAGATACACGTGCATTGTTACAGTAAAACTCAATCACTCAAGAATAATTTCTGAATCAACTATTCATTGAGATTATTTATTATTCATTATTACCTATATCTTGGAAAAAATACTATCTAAAGCAAAATAAGTTCTTTAAAATTCGTTCACTTTCAACCTCTTTTAATCCATTCTTCATATTTCTTTGTAGGAACTTCACAATCTCCAGCAAATTGTTCAGATAATGGTCTATGTTTTACAACGTCATTACTGTGTAGTTTCTTGCAAATGTCACAAGTAAATTTCTTGCAGTCTTTAGGAAAATGTTCAACTTTCCAGTTCAATTTCCATTTAAAGTATTCGTTATACATAGTATCATTTTTGTCCAGCACTTTTAAATAATCTACAAATTCTTTGGGGCTATTGAAGTCAAGAGGATTGATATACGAACCAGGTATAGCTAGTTTAGGATTGGTGTAGTCGGCACCTCCTAACACGATGGGAATTGCATTCTCCATCAGGCCCTGTTTATAGTATTTTTCAGTCACGTAATCCTTACAAAAATCATTCTCAGCAGCAAAGTAGAATTTGTACGGCTTTAGTATGCCAGTACAGTTCATGTAATTGAAGCATCGTTTTCGCATTTGTTTTCGAAATTTCCCAGCACAATTGCCACTAACTTCAAGTTCCATTCCATATTCTTCAAGTTTTCTGGCTAGCCTGTCTCTACCGGTACCACAATGGCTTACGAGCCATGCAATCTGCTTTGTCTTGCCTTGTGCATAATTAATATCTGGCGAAATACCTGTTTTCATCTGTTTTATTATGCTGTAATAAGGAGAAAAGATATCTGAGTTCAAACGATATGTTATCGACCAATCAAATAACTTATCAAGCGGTTTAACAGGTGGTGTGTTTCCAGGATTCCCCAAGGTAAAGTACGCCCAGATTTGTCCTTTCCTACGGTATTTGTGCCATATTCCTAGGTCAAAAGAAGGAGGCATATCGTTCGCGTGAAACACAACGACATCTGCCAGAAAAAGTTCCTTAGTATCATAGGAGACATTGCATGATCTAATGTCGCAATCACAGCTTTGAAAGTAATCTTTCCTGACAAAACGCCATGGTCTCTGGTTAAAAAAAGTTGTGTAAAATAAAATAGTATAACGTTTGTTAGAATGTGTTGTCTCAATCGTTGTTGTCGTCGTCGGTGTTGTCATTCTCTTTGATGTTGTAGCCAATGTTGAGGTTTCAAAATCTTTTATCGGCAAATCGTATGTTTTATAAACCTCTGATTTGTCCAAAGCGTAAATAAAAGTTAAAGAAAACGTAACTCCAAAAAAAGCCAAGAACACCAACGTGTTTTTTGGATTCAACAATCGCTTGTCATGATTAACATAGTCTTGTTGGATATTGTTCATTTTCTTGACGATGTTTGTTTATTCTATAAATACAGGTAAAATTAAAACATGATCGCTATTTAAAGCCTTAAGACTCAACCAATCTTATATCGTCTAATATATATGGTTCTGGTACGCACCGAACACCTTTATAATGAATTTATGAAGACGCCTCCATGTAGTTTTTATTGTTTCTAGTGGAAGGGTCTGTTACAAAAATACATGTCGGACGGACAAAATGCTAATACTTTTGTAACAGACCCTTGTTACTAGTAGAAGCGTCTTCTTCTTCTACTCATCTCCAGGTATGATTATAAAAGACGTTCTGAAAAATCTAGTAAAAAAATGTTGTTCTGGAACAATATCCTTTTGGCAAGTTAGAGCAATGCTATACGTACTCTGGCGGTAAGTCAACTACTAGTTGCAAGTCGGCGGGCGGAAGAGCCAACCATTACGGATGGAAGCCCTGGATTAAAAACTTTCTGTTACTTACTTAACTTACTTATAGGTGTCCAGCCCACACAGCATCTGATATGTATACCGTTACGATTTTGAGACGCTACGAGACGATTCGTGTAAACTAGTGTAGTTTATTTATAAATACTTTAAAAGGTATTTATCTCCGTCCTTCAAATGTTTGTACTGGTGTCGACGAAGAGAGTACTTCCATTTACGATGTGGCTTTAGCTTTCAAATATTATAAAATCCATCTGATGGACCTGTAACTTTATGCAAAAACATGCTTCTGTAAGAATGGATTTTTTGCGATGACAAAAAAATATTCTCATCGCATTTAACAAATGTACTAGCCGCCAAGGCGGCGTCGCTCACCGCCCATGTGCACCTGCTCTGTGTCACCCCAGAGACCCCAATAAACCTCATATTTCCTGAAAAACGGCTCGTACAACTTGTGTTCAGCCAGAGGCAGATTCGAAATCAAATATCAAATATCAATTTAAACAATGGTTCCAAAAAAACCCAAATTTCATGATGTGTTACTTATTTATTTTTTAAAACAATCGTTGATCAGTACAACAATACACTCAAAACGTATGGAGAAAAAACTTCAAATTTTTATTAGCTTTTGTTTTAAAAAAGTTAGGCGCTCTAACATGGGTGCTATCAAACAGGGGGGAAATGGTTTCTCTTCTTAAAAAGTTCACACGGGAGGAGAGAAAAAAGGCACGTGCTAAATGAAAATAAATAGAATAAAAAAACGTTCGATCAGAAGCGCTTAACAAGTAAAAAAAGAAATTAAATTATTAAAAGAAAAGCAAAAAAAACATTTTGTTTTAAGATACTCTTTTTTTACCTATCGGTTTTTAAGTTCACCCTTCTCAGACAGTCAGACAGGCAAGCGTAAGGATACACTGGCAAACCGAACATGCTGCCACTACTGCTTTTTGTCCAAAATGTTTAATTAGTTAGTTTCTTTGTATTTAGTTGATGTGTTGTTTTCGAAGCCAAGTCAACGTGGAATATAAAACTAACAATAATAATAAAAACGAAACGTTATTCCTATTAGTTCATCAGCCAAAAAAAGTCACGCTCGATTGGGGTTGCAATGTATTTGCTTCGAACTCAAGTCGCACACAAAAAAAGAAAAAATTTCGCTCACAACTCAATCTACCATTTTGCGTGACTTACAAACAAACAGACAGACGGAGAATCGGCTATTAATATATAGACTAGCCGCCAAGGCGGCGTCGCTCGCCGCCCATGTTTAGCCTGCGTTGTATCACCACCTGCTCCAAATTATTGCACTTACAACCAGCGATAGGACTTCCTTTGCTGGCTTTATCGCTTAATAAAGCTCGTTTGCACGTGAAGAGAAATACGTTCCTGGTGTTTCAAATCTTGCATGTTCTTAACTCAGCCGTTCATTGTCGCGGTCGCATTTAAAATGTCAGTAGGCATTCCGAACGTGAACTTTACGTGGTTTTTATTTACGATTTTAAACCAATCAAATATCAGTTTAACAATACACCCAAAACGCAGAGAGAAAAAACTTTTCAACTTATTATTAGTTTTTGTTTTACGCGCTCTAACATGGGTGCTGTCAGAAGTAGGTGAAAAAATGGTTTCTCTTCTTAAAAAGATCACACGGGAGGAGAAAAAAATGCACGTGCTAAATGAATGAAGTGAATAAAAAACGTTCGATCAGATTAAAATAGATTAAAAGAAATCGATTAAAAGAAATTAAGACAACTATTAAGACAAAAGCAAAAAAAATTATTTTGTTTCATGATTCTCTTTTTTTTACCTATCGGTTTTTAAACATTTTGATTGCTCGAAAAAAAGTTCACCCGTCTCAGACAGTCAGGAAAGCGTTAAGATACACTGGCAAACCGCACATGCTGCCACGTTCTGCCACTGCTGCTTTTTGTCCAAACTGTTTAATCAGTTAGTGTCTTTGTATTTAGTTGATGTATTGTTTTCAAAGCCAACGTAGTCAACGTGGAATATAAGACTAACAATAATAATAAAAACAAAACGTTATTCCTATTAGTTCATCAGCCGAAAAAAGTCACGTTCGATTGGGGGTTGCAATGTATTTGCTTCAAACTCACGTCGCACACAAAAAAAGAAATAATTTCGCTCACAACTCAATCTACCATTTTGCGTGACTTACAAACAAACAAACAAACAAACAAACAAACAGACAGACAGAGAATCGGCTATTAATATATAGACTAGCCGCCAAGGCGGCGTCGCTCGCCGCCCACATCCCCCTGCTCTGTGTATCACTGTATCAATAAACGGCAAATTACTTTATAAACGGCTCATACAACTTGGAAAAGATTCGAAGTCACAACCTCTGGTGTGCAGTCAGTGTTACATCAGTGTTACATTAACTATTTTTCAGGTTTTTCATTATGTGTGACTTATTTATTTTTTAAAACCAATCGTTGATCAGTACAACAATACACTCAAAACGTAGGAAGAAGAACTTCCACTTTTTATTAGCTTTTGTAAAAAAGCTTTTTTAAAAAAGTTACGCGCTCAAACATGGGTGCTATCAAACAGGTCGAAAATGGTTTCTCTTCTTAAAATGTTCACACGGGAGGAAAGAAAAAATGCACGTGCTAAATGAATAAAGAGAATAAAAAAAACGTTCGATCAGATTAAAATAGATTAAAAGAAATCGATTAAAAGAAATTAAGACAACTATTAAGACAAAAGCAAAAAAAATTATTTTGTTTCATGATTCTCTTTTTTTTACCTATCGGTTTTTAAACATTTTGATTGCTCGAAAAAAAGTTCACCCGTCTCAGACAGTCAGGAAAGCGTTAAGATACACTGGCAAACCGCACATGCTGCCACGTTCTGCCACTGCTGCTTTTTGTCCAAACTGTTTAATCAGTTAGTGTCTTTGTATTTAGTTGATGTATTGTTTTCAAAGCCAACGTAGTCAACGTGGAATATAAGACTAACAATAATAATAAAAACAAAACGTTATTCCTATTAGTTCATCAGCCGAAAAAAGTCACGTTCGATTGGAGTTGCAATGTATTTGCTTCAAACTCACGTCGCACACAAAAAAAGAAATAATTTCGCTCACAACTCAATCTACCATTTTGCGTGACTTACAAACAAACAAACAAACAAACAAACAAACAGACAGACAGAGAATCGGCTATTAATATATAGACTAGCCGCCAAGGCGGCGTCGCTCGCCGCCCACATCCCCCTGCTCTGTGTATCACTGTATCAATAAACGGCAAATTACTTTATAAACGGCTCATACAACTTGGAAAAGATTCGAAGTCACAACCTCTGGTGTGCAGTCAGTGTTACATCAGTGTTACATTAACTATTTTTCAGGTTTTTCATTATGTGTGACTTATTTATTTTTTAAAACCAATCGTTGATCAGTACAACAATACACTCAAAACGTAGGAAGAAGAACTTCCACTTTTTATTAGCTTTTGTAAAAAAGCTTTTTTAAAAAAGTTACGCGCTCAAACATGGGTGCTATCAAACAGGTCGAAAATGGTTTCTCTTCTTAAAATGTTCACACGGGAGGAAAGAAAAAATGCACGTGCTAAATGAATAAAGAGAATAAAAAAAACGTTCGATCAGATTAAAATAGATTAAAAGAAATCGATTAAAAGAAATTAAGACAACTATTAAGACAAAAGCAAAAAAAATTATTTTGTTTCATGATTCTCTTTTTTTTACCTATCGGTTTTTAAACATTTTGATTGCTCGAAAAAAAGTTCACCCGTCTCAGACAGTCAGGAAAGCGTTAAGATACACTGGCAAACCGCACATGCTGCCACGTTCTGCCACTGCTGCTTTTTGTCCAAACTGTTTAATCAGTTAGTGTCTTTGTATTTAGTTGATGTATTGTTTTCAAAGCCAACGTAGTCAACGTGGAATATAAGACTAACAATAATAATAAAAACAAAACGTTATTCCTATTAGTTCATCAGCCGAAAAAAGTCACGTTCGATTGGGGGTTGCAATGTATTTGCTTCAAACTCACGTCGCACACAAAAAAAGAAATAATTTCGCTCACAACTCAATCTACCATTTTGCGTGACTTACAAACAAACAAACAAACAAACAAACAAACAGACAGACAGAGAATCGGCTATTAATATATAGACTAGCCGCCAAGGCGGCGTCGCTCGCCGCCCACATCCCCCTGCTCTGTGTATCACTGTATCAATAAACGGCAAATTACTTTATAAACGGCTCATACAACTTGGAAAAGATTCGAAGTCACAACCTCTGGTGTGCAGTCAGTGTTACATCAGTGTTACATTAACTATTTTTCAGGTTTTTCATTATGTGTGACTTATTTATTTTTTAAAACCAATCGTTGATCAGTACAACAATACACTCAAAACGTAGGAAGAAGAACTTCCACTTTTTATTAGCTTTTGTAAAAAAGCTTTTTTAAAAAAGTTACGCGCTCAAACATGGGTGCTATCAAACAGGTCGAAAATGGTTTCTCTTCTTAAAATGTTCACACGGGAGGAAAGAAAAAATGCACGTGCTAAATGAATAAAGAGAATAAAAAAAACGTTCGATCAGATTAAAATAGATTAAAAGAAATCGATTAAAAGAAATTAAGACAACTATTACAACAAAAGCAAAAAAAAAAAAAAAAATATTTTGTTTCACGATTCTCTTTTTTTTATCGGTTTTTAAATATTTTGATTGCTCGGAAAAAAGTTCACTTGTCGCAGACAGTCACGAAAGCGTTAGGATACACTGGCAAACCGAACATGCTGCCACGTTCTGCCACTGCTGCTTTTTGTCCAAAATGTTTAATCAGTTAGTTTCTTTGTATTTAGTTGATGTATTGTTTTCAAAGCCAAGTCAACGGTGGTCCTTGGAATATAAAACTAACAATAATAATAAAAACAAAACGTTATTCCTATTAGTTCATCAGCCAAAAAAAGTCACGTTCGATTGGGGTTGCAATGTATTTGCTTCGAACTCACGTCGCACACAAAAAAAGAAATAATTTCGCTCACAACTTAATCTACCATTTTGCGTGACAGACAAACAAACGAACCAACAAACAGACGGAGAATCGGCTATTAATATATAAACTAGCCGCCAAGGCGGCGTCACTTGCCGCCCATATCCACCTGCTCTGTATCACTCTATCAATAAACGTCAAATTTCCTTATAAATGGTTCGTACAACTTGTGCTCAACCAGAAGCAGATTCGAAGTCACAACCTCTGGTAAAACCAATCTTTTATCAGTGTAACAATGCACTCAAAACGTAGAGAGAGAAAACTTCAACTTTTTATTAGCTTTTGTTTTAAAAAAGTTACGCGCTCTAACATGGGTGCTATCAAACAGGGGGAAAATGGTTTCTCTTCTTAAAAAGTCCACACGGAGGAGAGAAAAAAGGCACTAAATGAATAAATAGAATAAAAAAACGTTAGTGGCAAACCGAACATATGCTGCCACGTTCTGCCACTGCTGCTTTTTGTCCAAACTGTTTAATCAGCTAGTTTCTTTGTATTTAGTTGATGCATTGTTTTCAAAACCAACGTAGTCAACGTAGTCCTTGGAATATAAAACTAACAATAATAATAAAAACAAAACGTTATTGCAATTAGTTCATCAGCCAAAAAAAGTCACGTTCGATTGGAGTTGCAATGTATTTGCTTCGAACTCACGTCGCACACAAAAAAAGAAATAATTTCGCTCACAACTCAATCTACCATTTTGCGTGACTTACAAACAAACAAACAAACAAACAAACAAACAAACAGACAGACAGACAGAAAGAGAATCGGCTATTAATATATAGATAGAAATGTACTCCTTCGCAGGGAGTTTTCAACAATTTTGTTCATAGGGAAATTATTAAAGTGTGAGATCTGTCTTCATCTTAATTGTTCATGGCCGGTCTTTTTTCCTCGATCAGTCAGTAAATAAAGTCAGGATCTCCACTGCAGCGTGTCCACCAAAAATGTATCGGCTCGTAAAGCGTAAATTAACATTCTCACGATATTTTTTAGAAATTTTACTACAGTGTGTCCCAGAGAATTTCGGTCTGAGATTTTAACAAGCTATAACGTGTTAAAACATATGTGAGATTTTAGCGATTTTTATACCATTCGATAGGATTTCTTTCAAGGATTTTAAAAACCTATATTTTAAATAATTTAGTCCAAAACCTTTCTAGTAAATAGGATTTCTTTAAACTGTCACGGTCATTAATTTCTTAATGGTTAATAAAAGTAAGTTTTCACGTGCAATTATTCTTTTGTTTATTACCAACATGTGGTGGTGTTATTGAACACACTAAAATTGATAACATATCGTTTCAATTCCAATTTGAATAATCTCTTTGGCAAAAACACTGCGGTGACAACAATTAATGACCAACCAACATTGTTGTTCAATTGCTTCGACATAAAATTTGTTGTTGCCACAATATTTTGCCTATGAAATAATATGATCTTCATTCAGTTTGCGCCCTATTGCGCCTTATGTCTTGATTTTCAACAATTGTTGCGATGTGATTTGGAATTAGCATCGAATTTCCGACAAAATGAGGGTGTATTTGAGCATGTTTGAAAAAATCACTCATTTTTCTATTTTTTGGCTTCACCCGATTAAACAAAACCGGGAAATTTCACATGTTAAATAATGGTCACCCAAGTTTTTCTGGTGCTTCAGGGAGTAGTATAACAGTATTAGAGGTTAGACCAAAAAATGTTTACGGGCTTCAATGGTGGAGCCTGGACTATTACCAGTGACCTCCGCGAACCCATCACACGAACATTGAGGACTGGACTTGAGGAGGACCCCAACGTTACTAGTAAAGGGTAAAGGAAGATGAAAAGGGACTTGTTAATAATAAACAAGACGAAAGAATTTTTTCAATTCGGTGTATTTACAGCTATAAAAAAGAACACAAAAATTCTAATTATTCTAAACGATATGTTAGCAGGTTTTTGTTCGCTACCAAACTGCCCTGCGAAAAACAGAAAATCACAGACCTCGTTTGAAATTCCTGAAATAGTGTCTGAAAGCACACGTCATTCCTAAATTCTTGAGGTTCAGAGTCTCTCATAACGTGTGCTATGATGAAAGATCGATTCAAGATTTCCTGATGTGTCTTTTACGAAAAGACTTATAAAACCCAAATGATGAACCGTCACTTTCCTAACAAAACTTAATGAATACCCGAAGAATACCAGCTTCTTACAGTAAATTGCATTCCATCTACAACCTTGATATGCGTACATATACAAATAGCCTGTCTCGAAAGCGTAACGAAAAACTAACAAAACTATTGAACAAATGAGCAGCCAAGGCAAGCCATCGTTGAACGTGCAGAACACGGTCTTATTATGTGAAAATGAGAAATCGCCTCCAAAATACGTCTAGGTGACACTGGTACTGGAACCTGATATACTCAGTTCTGGAAAAAGTTAAGCATAAGGATGTTTCGGCTGAATAAAATGGAATTTTCTCTAGAGAGGAAAATTGAGGAGGAGAAAATGACATCAATGTGAGACACTAAAAACCAGTCCAAGAAATGTAACATTAACTCGACGCTACCTAAAAGAACAGAACTAGCAATTCGGTTTCACAAAATTAGTATTTGTTTTATGTCAATAGAAACTTCCAACAAACCTTTTCAAGAAATAACAAACCTACCACAGTTTCAAATGGTTTTGTCAAAAAGAAACAATGAAAAAAATCAGATCGTGAAGGAGGAGGAGAGAATTGTTACTGCCTTGAAGGAGTCGAAAAATAAGACTAAATTAATTTTGCAGCCAACTTCCAAGAATCTACGGTCTAGCCAACGTAGGTAAGACAAACGTTCGTCCTGTTCTTTCTATGTCACGTTCTCCGTACCACAATATTGCAGTCAAAATCTGGCTTTGAGGAAATGATATTTACTAGCATGTAGCTTTAGCTAAAAATGCCCCCGCGCTCAAGCATTCCAATTTGTACAGACAGCAAACTATACATTAACAGCGGAAACGGAAACAAGTTTTTGGCCGAAAAAAGAATGTTTGGGTTGATTTGGGACCTGATATGAGGCAAAGTTATATGCTTAAATATTTCCACAAAATCAGTTTTCGGCATTTCAAAACCAACTTGGAATATGCAAACCAAATAGATCTACACTTAAACAGATGAAAATATGGACAAAACTTTGTTACTTTTTGTGATCTCTTAGGTCTAAGTTACACTGCTGCTAATATACCTTTCAAAAAGTGTAAAAAAGGCTTAACAAGTAATATCAGAAAGTATTTGCTACAAACAAGAGAAATGTGTGAATTGAAACCATGGATACATATTTTATAATTTTTATAATTTAAATAAGATTTGTTAAAAACATTCTGTAAGAGCAAAAAAAAAAACTTTTTCAAAAAAAAAATAAAGCGAAAAGTCCATTGCGTTTCAAACCTTGATTTAAAACAAAAAGTAGCCAAAGTTTACATAAAAAAAACAAGAAAAAAATATATAGGTTTTATTGATCATGATCACACTAGGTTTGGGAGACAGTCAAAGAAGAAAAACACGAAGAACGGCAATTTGTAATATGGCTTTCTTGTATACACAGAAATCCAATTAAAATCTCTTGAAGGCAACTTCCGCCAAAAATCAGTGCATTAAACAAAATTATTGAAAGAAAAATTTAGAGTTAAAATATATACAAAAATAAAATGTATATATGGTTGGCAAAATTTCGGATTTCAAGCGAAAACTGACATTCGCCTATCTCGTGAAACTACTATGCCTTCTCGCTCGCTTACGCTCACTGCGGGGGCAATTTACATTCTCACGATTTTTTATAGAAATTTCACTACAGTGTGTCTACCAAAAATGTATCGGCTCGTAAAACATAAATTAACATTCTCACAACATTTTATAGAAATTTTACTAGAACTTTGATTTTCTTTGTTATTTCTTCTTGATAGCCGAGATCTCGGATAGGCGGGATGAAAATTTTATCATGTAATCGCGATGGGAAATTTATGAAGATTTGACCAGGAAGCCAAGACCTCGGCAAGGCAGGATGAAATTTCATCCCGGCTAACCGGGATCATGTAATCAGCCCCTGAAACTAACGGAACGTTTTTTTACAATGGTAGGTAGTTAACAGAAGAATTTCTCAACAATACATTTCTTTTTCTTTTTGGGAGATAGTATTGATTATGATTTTTTTTATTGTTAATACTGATTGATCTCTTTATTTCATATCAAAAAATTGATTCTTTTGATGAAAATTATTCCCCCAGCATAACTTGATAAATTTACTTTAAAGTTTTATTTTCATCAAATGTATCTTTTTGTGACAATGAGCTTTTTTATTGCAAATATTTTGTTCATAATAAACTCTGTTGTTCCTCTGTACCCAAAAGTAAAAAGAAATGCATTGTTGAGAAATTCTTCTGTTAACTACCTTCCATTGTAAAAAAAACGTTCCGGTAGTTTTAATCTCAATAGAAATAACAAAGGAAATCTAAGTTCTATAGTAAAACTTCTATAAAAACCGTGAGAATGTTATGTTTTACGAGCCGATACATTTTTGGTGGACACACTGTACAGTGTGTCCACGAGAAAGTGGGCACCTAACTTTCAATAAGCATATCTTTTGTTTTTCGTCCTTGTTTTTTTCAATTTTTATATTAACAGAAAGAAAATTTTTTGCTCTTTCTAAATATATGACCTTTTTCATAGAGAAAGCACCTTTTTCGGGAAATATAATCGATTTTACCATGAAACCATGACATTAAATCAATAATGATCAATTAACGCTTACTTGAATAGGAGTTAATGACTCGATTAGCATGGGAAATCATACAAAGCTAAAATATTGTGATAAAGCTGCGTTTATACAAGGAACACTTTACGTTTTTACAAGCTTGAAACATGAAGTTTCATTTCTAAAACTCTTTTACAAAGATTTAAGAACTTAGAATCGTGCTTTTTGATGGTGGATTTCTACCCAGAAACTGCTGTCTAAAAGCCTGACTAACAGCTACATAACTTTTTGACTCATGAAACTTTCTTCTTATGATTGAATGACTTTCATAAAAAGTTTTTCTCGCTTATAAAGATTTTGGCAATGCTTTAGGAGTATGAAATTGTTGAATCATTGCCCCCGCAGCGAGCGTAAGCGAGCGAGGAGGCATAGTAGTTTCACGAGATAGGCGAATGTCAGTTTTCGATTTTGTTCATCATCATCTTCCAACTTTCGTGTTGACGTTACACGGTGGAATACAATTATTAGCTGACTTTGCGTTTTTCCCGTATCAAAGCATGGTACTGTAAGTGGGAGACAGAATGTTTTTTCGTATCTTTTTCCTAATTTATTATTATAATATATTATGTTATTTAAAAAGTTCGTATGCTAAAATTAATTAAACATTTTTTATATTACTTTTGCGTTTTTTTAGTGAAGTGAACAACAAGGATTTTGAAGCACAGCTTGAAATCTGAAATTTTGCCAAGCATACATTTTATGTTTTGTATATGTTGTTTTAGCTCTAAATCTTTCGTTCAATAAATTTTATTCACTGATTTTTGGTGGATCTTGCCATTTTAATTGGATTTCTGTGTATGCAAGAAAGCCATATTACAAATTCTTGTTTTCTTCTTCTTTAACTGTCCTCCACTCATGGTCAATAAAACCTTTTTATATTTTTTTCTTGCTATTTTTATTTAAACGTTGGCTATTTTTTGTTTTGAACTAAAGTTTGAAACGCAAATTTCTAATGGATTTTTCGCTTTAATATTTTTTTTGAAACAGTGTTTTTTTTCTTTTGGCTCTTACATAATTTCTTTAACAAATTTTACTTTGATTATAAAATACGTATCCATGTTTCAGTTCACACATTTCTTTTGTTTGTAGCAAATACTTTCTGATATTACTTGTTAACCCTTATTTACACCTTTTGAAAGGTATATTAGCATCAGTGTGACATAGGCCTAAGAGATAACAAAAAGTAACAAAGTTTTGTTTGTTTTTGTTTCCATTATATAGGCTTGCAATGTATAGCTTGCTGTGTGTACAAATTGGAATGCTTGAGCGCGGGGGCATTTTTAGCTAAAGCTACATGTTAGTAATCAAAAATTTAAGGAATACACAATGAAAAAAAGTTTGTGCCTTCTAAAAAAATTTCGTGACAAAATTAGCACAACACCACCAACAGCGGTTGTTTCAACGAAACAAAAGGTTAATTGCTCGTTAAAAGTCTGTTTTATTGATCATTACAAATTTAACAACCGTATCGAAACAAAAAATACTTAATATTCTTTAAAATAAAAATTTCTATAAGTAACAACTTATATTTTTGGAAAGCTCAAAAAATCCTCTTTCCAACGGTATAAAAACGGCATTGTATTGTTGAAAATTCGAAAAGTTATTTGTGTTTTAAACAAGGTTCCCACTTTCTGGTGGACACACTGTAGAACTTAGATTTTCTTTGTTGTTTCTTTTGAGATTGAAACTACCGGAACGTTTTTTCACAATAGAAGGTAGTTCATAGAAGAATTTCTCAACAATGCATTTCTGTTTACTTTTGGGAACAGAGGAACAACAGAATTTATTGTGAACAAAATATTTGCAATAAAAAAGGTTATTGCCACAAAAAGATACATTTTATGAAAATAAAACTTTAAAGTGAATCTATCAAGTTTTGCTGGGGGAATAATTTTTTCTACCTCCATGTTTTCACCAAAAGAATCAATTTTGTGTTATGAAATAAAGAGATCAGTATTAACAATAAACAAAACATATACAGTGTGTTTCATAATGTTGGAAACGGAAACTTTAAAGCTGTTTTTTAAATGAATATACCGAATTTCAAAATAATTTTTACATCGATGGAAAACCATTTTCAAGCTCTTTCGGCTAGTATATTTTTGTGAAAAATGAAAAAGTGGTTTTTGAAAAAATAAGGAAAATGTCTCCCAAAAGTATAAAGAAATGCATTGTTGAGAAATTCTTCTGTTAATTACCTTCCATGGATTGGTAGTTTCAATCTCAAAAGAAATCTCAAAGAAAATTTAAGTTATAGTGTGTCCCAGAGAATTTTGGTCTGAGATTTTAACAGCCCATAACTCTTCACACCTCTATCTGATTTTAGCGACTTTTACACCATTTGATAGGATTTTAATAAAGGATTAAATTCTTGATTAAAATCCTATCCTATATATTTTTAAAATCATTTTAAAAATATATATCTTGTTTTCCAAAACCTTTTATTTTGGAAACAATTAAGGATTTTACCATGAAAAAATCCAATTATCTTCTGAATGGTTAATTAACACATTTCTCAATAACAGCTATCAAAGGTCATTATCAAAAACAATAACAAGTCAAGTGGCTGTAAAACACAAGAGTCATTAAAAACAAAACTGTCTCAACATGTCCCCCGTTTCTCTGGACACAGCGATTTGCTCTTGCTGTCATTTCATAAAGAGCGACGAATAAAATTTTGATTTTGTTTAAGATTATTTGCTGCGTCAACAATTTTACTTCTCAACTTTTTGCAGCAACGATAGATTATTCATATGATGAACAGAATTTTGTAGAAACCCCCGTCTCACAATTTTTAACTTTGTGATGAGATATCAATTTTAGTGTGTTCAGAGTATCTCACGTGTGCTATGATGAAAGATCGATTCTAGATTTCCTGATTCGTTTTTTTTTTTTATTTATATAACACATAGATAGGTAAATAACGTACTAATTTCCCTGACAAGCTTGAATTTATTTCACTGCACTGTGAATTAAACTATAAATCTAAAACTTGTCACAACTAAACTTAACAAAAATGAAATACTTATATAAATTAGTTGACTGTACCCTTGAGACGAACGTGATTTATAATTACACTGCGCGTTTAAAGGCGAATATCCACTATGGATAATTGTCCACGGACATAAATACAAACATACGCAGGTGCTCATTACGAAGAAAAGAGTATTGTAAAATCATCATACGCAATTGATTAGTATCAAAGAAAAAAGTCGAAAAAAAAATGTAAACAAAACATTTCGCTAAATGATGTTCAATGCTTGGTTCTCTGGTTACCTGGTTCTCATTCAGTTACATAAAGATTCAATATATAGTTATTTCAAAAGTTAATACAAGTAGAAACTGTCTGCTAAGTAAATGTAAACAGAATTACAGAAGCAATAACACACACCAGCTTATAAGGGGCTGATTATATGAGGCGAGCCAGCCCGGCAAGCGGGCTAGCTCGGTTAACGGGCCAGCCCACCTTCCTTGATAAAATCAATTAATTTTATTTTAGTGATTATATGGAAACGAGCCAGCCCGCTTGCCGAGCTGGCCCGTTTGAAGCTAGGCGGGCTGGCTCGCTTACTGTTTTTGCCATGTAATCGCTTTTTACTGGGCCAGCCCGGTTCAGCGGGGTAGAAATAAAGGTTAAAATTAACTTTTTCAGACACAGGGAACGTTTATTTCCATAATATAGTAACATTTTCTCGTTTAAGTGTTTTTGGTATAACGTATAACAAAATAACAGTCCATTTAGCTGTAAAGTGAGCATAGTAAACAACGAAAATAAACGAATAATTTTTTGTTGCACTTTCTTTTTGGATAAACAATCAGCCATCTTGAAATTTCAATAACTTTAAGAATTTTCCGCGCGATATATACTGAGTTGGCCCGCTTCCAGAAAAAATTGAAATTTTCCATATAATCGCACAAATTAAGTCAGCCCGGCAACCGGGCCAGTCCGCTTGCCGAGCTGGCTCGTTTCCATATAATCAGCCCCTAAGAAGACAAAAATAGAGAAAAGAACATTTAAAACACGAACACAAAATTATAACTATACTCGTATAAATACTAGGAGAATTTCTTGCAGCACTATTAATTGCGGGATTTATTTTTGTGATTTTGTCATGACATCGCAAACATTTGCCCTGCAATTAATAAGCTTTATCTCATTTTTAGGAAAGTTTTTTCTTTTTTTCTACACTAAATATATTATACTTAAAGAGGAAGTGAATTGTATCTGCAGAATGATGAAATATAAGGAAATATAAGGGGTCCAAAACAAGAAGACATAATATTTTACTTTTCAATCTATCTCATTTACATTATATTAGTTATTACATTACATTATATTAGTATTCAGAACTTTTTTTTCTTGATGGTATATACAGGTGTAACATTGATAGAGATTCTTTATTAAAACTGTACAGATAGGAATACTTTTGAAATTCTCGATAATGGAAATGATGATGAGTAAAGGATTAAAGGATGAATTTGATTTTTTCAAGTTTGTCTTTCAGTCGCTCAAGTTTGTCCTGCAAATTCCGAAATGTTTGGCAAATTCACAAAAATAAATCCTGCAAATCGTTTTTTTTAGGTTCAATTTGCAAAAATTTGTCATGTAATTAATTCTCCTGCAAACAATTTATACGAATAAGGTCATATTTTACTTGCCGTTTTAAATAAGGATAAATATTGATATTGATATTTTCATTATCAGATGGAAAGAAGTATGCACAAGGGAAATTTCCATCCCTTGTGACAAATTGCTTCCCCATCTAGGAGTCTCTCTCATCAAGACAGGCTGCTTTATTCTACCTTGTGGAATTTTATTGAAGGGATCATTTACATACTGTGAAAACTTTCGTGTGACAAGCTGGAATTGTTTGTATACTTATGGATGCCTCTGCCTAAAATCTTGCAAAATTTAGTGAACTTGCTACCAAAGATATTTTTTGGTAAATTGGATTCAGGCTCATTTAATTTGTTTTTAATTTAGGCAGCGATGATGCCTGATGACCAACGATGACCAGCAATTTTCCCAATTCGGAATCCGGAAAGATTCTTGTCAACAATGAGCAGATGCATCCATGCTCATTTGCAGAAATGTCTTTTAGTTTGATAAACAGTATGGGACATGCAGTGTTTTTAATTTAGGAAAGTAGGATTTGATTTGTGTTCAGAGTTAGGAAAAATGTCAAAAGCAAATATTTAGTCGTCATTTTCTACAATTTTGTGCCATTATGAAAAATATTCGAAAGGCAAACAAAGTTCAATACAAATTATTTCAGATTTCTTTTGTAACTGGAGAAAAAGAAAAATTTATATGAATTTCCATGAACTGAATTTTACCTTCTCCGAGGTGATAAATTCAAAGTTTTATTGACCAATATTGACTCCTGCCACTACGGAATTGAGAGATTCAGTAACTATTTTCCCTTCAGGTATAAAATGAGAGTTAAAGTTATGATGCTGTAATTCAAGTTTCTATAAGGTCTGAATTTTGTTAAATGGAATTAATTAGAACTTTTTATTCTTTTATTTTTAGTAATCAGCAACTGCTTGGCATTAGATCTTCATGTAATTATATCTGCGGACCACTTAATTGGTAGAAACGAAAGTTCACTTGCTTGATTAACCGAACATATAAGCCTGTAAGAACGTAAAGCTGGAAAGTCCAACTTGTAAAACTGGAATTTAAAGCTTAAATAAAACTGATTAAAGTATCAAAGTAGTTGTGGTAGTGTTGTAATGCCCATATGATTTATGTTGATGCGTATTGTATTACTGTATGCAGTTTATATGCTGCCACGAAAATCTGCCGACCAATAAGGAAAAGGTAACAAGAACCATACGGTGCGAAACGGTAGCAGCGTTACACCAACTCCCGGTATGAATAAACTACATCCGAAATAGAGCTTTAATTTTATTTTTAGCCTGAGTTACACTGACCCCATTTTATGTTTTAAAATTATTTATAAGTGTAAACGAAGTTTAATTGATAAACAGCAGTTGAAATTGAAACAAAAGAAATATACGTCATGAGCTGTAACCATGGATACATTATAATGTTTAATTCCATCAATCACCCTAATTACAACTCGGAGATTGCTGTTTTGATCTTTCAGAAGCAAACTTTTTTTTGGTTTTGCTTCACAGTCCGTCGTTTTTCAACTTTGCTGAAAGCGCTGACTTTAAGGCCTAAGGGCCTCTTGTTTAATTTCATTTACGTTGGTCCTTTCTGGCCGATATAGTGGTATTAACGGAAATGCAATCACGGGCGCCCTCATAGCGAAAGCTACTTGCTAGTATAGTAATAAATTAGGAGAAAGATACGAAAAAACATTCTGTCTCTCACTTACAGTACCATGATTTGAAACGGGAAATATACCAGCGTGTAACAGTAATACGAAAAGTTGGAGGATGATGATGATGATGAGGATGAGGATGAAGAACAAAATCGGAAACTGACATTCGCCTATCTCGTGAAACTACTATGCCTCCTCAATAAAGGTAATTTACGACTCCCAAGTTGATCATCAAACATCGATTGTGAATAACTTTTCATTTGTTGTTGTGATAAACTTGATTTTTATATCACTCGATAGGGAATATTCTAAATTTCTAAAAAATTTCGGAAGGTGGGAAAAATCAGGAAAAGCAATTATATCAACGATTTGCGGAATTAACTTTTAAAAAGTTCATTAACAAGAGAGTGAGGAAAAATAATTTGTTCACACAATGACAGGTATTTTGGAAAAATACTTTTTAAGCAAAACAAGTTTAAAGCCTGGTTCACACCTAACCATTACGACGACTAAAAAAACAATTAATCGTCGTAATCGGCAATCGCCAGGTGTCAACACTCTCGAGTATTTCAAAATACAATGTTCAAAATTCTTTCCAACATGATATGATACTTTTTTCCCTTGTTAAGTTTTAACTGTTTTGTAAAATTTGAAGAACGTGCCCTCCACGACTTTAAAACAATAACGTAAAATTCAATAGATTTTTAGAACTATAGAGCGACCAACGACGATGAAATATCAAAATTTTTTATATTTTATCGTCCTAATCGTCAGGACGATTACTACTTAAGACTTACCACTTATAGTAGTCTTATGGTAAATTTGGAACCAAAATTTTCGGTGGAAAAAGTTTCGGCGGAAATACTTTCGGCGGTCAAACTTTTGTACACTATTTTGGATTTCGGACGGAAAAACGTTGCATTTCATGTTTATTTTAAATCCCTAGTATAATGAGCTAAATCATGCAAGATGTGCGGCTTTTGTTGACACCGTGAATATAAAAACATTATAGGCTGAGGTTACGTAAACAAGGAGTACTGGTAAAAGTTATAATATTATTTCGGTTTTTTTCGGTCGTCTTATGATGTCAAACAAAATAGATAACATAGGAATAAGGTCTGGTAACTAACGTAATTTTCCATAAAATGTCTAGGTGTCCCTGAAAGGCGGTGGCTGTGAAAAGGAGACCATTTAATCGACAACGAGTCGGCAGATGATGACGTCATTAGCATAGACTAAAATGTTTTCTATGTTTTCTATTATTGTGGCAGTCTCTGATACAAGTACCGTTGTTTAAAAGAAATCTTACAAAAGCGTGGTGAACGAACGATGATTTGTTTTCGAAAATAAAGAATTCACTGCACGTCACTGAAACTTTCTATTTTCATAAGCTTCCACCTTTTTGGTATTTTTGGTCGGAAAAACATTCGGGAAGTCAAAACTTTCGGACAAAAATTTTCGTTTTGTTCCTGTATTTTAATACGGTATTATTATAGCTTTGGCCGCAATCGGAACAAGAAACGCTGTGCGTTTGAACAAATCTTGTAAAAGACAAATTTTTATCAATATATCATATCTGCATGTGTCTCCCATTAGCACTTAGGCTTCTCATTAAAATGAGAATGACATTTCAAAATCGTAAGTCAACTTTTCTATCATGCAGTTCCGTCGTATTTGTATTTCTGTGTATATGGAGTGTGTAATATATGTGTGTAACATATGCATATACACGCTTTGGTACTTTTCATTTGCTTTTTGATGTCTTTTACAAGGGGCGCTTGGAGAGGGCGGCGGTTATAGAATATGGAATAAATATGTACCCTTAATCAACATTTCTCGAGTTTCAGTTTCAACGTTGTATTTAGGCCAGATCAACATTGCCAGCCTCGTTTCTAATTGCTATTAAGTGTTCTTCCGAGAGTTTACATACAGTGGACTGTCGATATAACGAACCTCCAAGGGGAAATGAAAAATGTTCGTTTTACTGAGTTCGTTATATCGAAAGGTGAGAAAAAATCGGAAAATTTTGCATAAATCGTTTAAATCTCCTAACCCTTTTGAACAAAAATGCTTTAAATCGGTATTTTCAACTAGGATCCTGTTCCAAAGTAAAATGATAACGAATTCGAAGAAACACGAGAAAACAGCTTTGAATTTGCATTATATCTTCTTCTATTTTGTCTATTTGTCAGCTAGATCGTTTTGGCCTGATTTGTAAGCTTTCTGTGACTTTCCTCTTGTTTGCTACCAACGTCAAAACAGTATTTTTCTTTACGCCCTATTCCTCTGCAATGATCTTGTTTGTACTTTTGCCCTCCGTAATTTTCTGCAGGGTTTTATACTTGTATGCTATGGAGATATTTACCCTTTTCACCTTCTAGGATTTTGGATTGCCTTACAGATTGTAGCTTTGTTTATGTTTAGATTTGAATAGTCCGATTTGAATCGTTCGAATTGCATGCGTTAAATTTATTTATTATTTATTGTTTAATTGAAATATTTTTAGTCAGGAAACATTACCAGTCTGTAATTGTACAAATTTTCAGTTAAATATAGTTTTTGTCACAATTAGATGTTATATTCTGAATCATGAAATTCAATCTGCACGATGCAAAAATTGCTTTTGTTATTTTACGTCCCCAAAGCTAAATTCTCTCTGTTATTCGAATTTTTGTTATCCAGCAGAGTGTAAACTAGCCGTCAACAATTTCGAATGTTTTTATTGAATTTTGAATTTTTTTCGAATGTTTTGATTTTTGGTTGAAGCGTCGCTTGCATTTTTCTCACTCTAACTTCAAAATGGCGGCCACAAAACAAACTCGCGTCGATTATAATCTATTGTCGACCAAAAGAATGAAGCAAGATACCTACGAACAAGTGAATAAAGCTCTATTTAAATGATTTGTACACATACGATCTGAAAATGTTCCTGTTTGGCATGTTTATCAAGGAAAAGGCTCAAAAAACCGACCCAAGAATTTATGCCGAGCATTAAAAAGATAGTCAGGGCGCTGACGTCCAAAATTTTGGATTTTAAAACATTTCATGCGGATTATTCAAAAAGTTGATAAAATTGTTGACAGCACCTTCACAATTATAAATTTCCTTACTGGCTTTGTTAATTCTACCAAAAAGTGTATTTTCAGGCCATTTCTTTTTATAAAAATCTGCTTACTGCAATTCAAAACAAAGCCACCATGTTGTGCTTCTTCTTGTGAGAGCACACGCAAAAGAATAAAAAGAACTTTTAAAGAGACGGGGGTTTAGATATTTTTGCTATCCATAAAATCAACATTTAGATAAAACTTCTTAAAATTTTGTTCTGTGTATAATTCAAAAAGTACTTTTTTATTTCTCTTCTATTAAAAAAAGAAAAGTAAATTATTTTAGGAAAATGCTAGCTAATAGCAACTTATATTTTTGTATTTGTGTTAATACCCCCGTTTTAAAATTATGGAAAAAAATTGTTCGATTCATATTTTTTTACCCGCGAAACACAAAATATAAACAAACACGTGGTGTGAGTAGAAAAATATTGAAGTGCACGCGTTACATATGATCAAATGGCCTCTAGTAAAAAAAGAATGAAGATTTCAGGTGAAAAGAAGGATAGTATTTGCTTTATCCATAACAGTTATTATAATGACGAACCTCCGTTACGGAATTTAACAGAGAAATCGACAGAGAAGCTGAAAAATGCAAGGTGTGGCTTTTTTTCTTCTTCTTATGTTTTAGGGGTGTATGTATCAGCTTGTCCTCTAGCCTGGTTCTGCAGCATAAAATTGTAGCAAAACTCTACGCATTCATTCTAAAAAATATTGCATACACACGCGCGCGTAGCTCCCTAGCTTATCTCCTATCTAATTTTACACAGCACCATACGAAACGACGAGAACACACTTTCTGCGTTATCTGCTGCTGATACCTCTCATCTAGTTTTCCATCAAAAATGTTACGACTCGTACACCCACAAAAAGGCGCTTGATAAAATCCGCGGAGAAAAGATTGAAACAGCATCTTGCGAAAATGAAAAAAACAACGACAATTCTCCGAGTTCATCAAGAGTCTCTTCAAGAAGGAAGGGTCGTCCAGGTACCTAATCTTTTGATTCTGAAAAAATTCTGAAGTCTCGATTTCGTTTTCCTTCTATAAGTAATTTGTGAAATGATTTCTACATACCTTGAAATTTTGTTTTGTTTCAGAAAAAGTGTTGGCGGATGTAGAATGCTGTATTTGCTTTTCCAAAAAGTGGTCGAAATCAGGTTATGAGAAGTTGACAAAACTGCAAACGCAATCGGCTGCAACAACTTTACAGAAACAAGCCACGACAAAGAAAGACATCGGGAGATTATTGGCATACGTTTCTGGACTTGATTGGCAAAATATCGTGGCAATGGAATTGCACTACCATCACTCGTGCTACCGAAATTATACTCGTCAAGAAAGAAATGAAAACATCGTTACCCTCGACACAACTGCTTTAGAGAAAACATTTAAGTTTGTTAAAAAGAACGTTATCGATGGGTACGAAGTCGTCCCTACTGAGTATTTGGTGAATGTGTATGGGGATGATGAAGAAAAAAGAAAACTAGACAAAAGAACACTTGTCAAAGCTGTTGTTGATGAATTTGAAGGAACTGTGGCTTGTTGGACATCCAAAAAATCATCTTTTATATTTAATGACACTGTTGAGAAAGGTCGCATCATCGAGGTACTGCTTGAAAAGATAACCTGTCTTGAAAAAGATCTGCAACCGAAAAGTGTCAATAAAGCAATGAAAGATGTTGCCTACCTGATCCGAAAAGAAATTAACGAAATGCCAAAAACTTTTTTAGAATGGCCTCCACCATCAGGCCTACTGCTAGCAGTCAACACGAAGTTGCCACCTCTATTAGATTCAATGTTGGCACTCTGCCTATCCAGTAGAAGTCTCGACAGAACTAATGACAAAAAGAAACTCGTTATTAATTCAATTGGACAAGATATCATTTATAATGTCACCAACGGTAGATGTCGAACGTCAAAGCATGTCAAGTTGGCGTTATGTATGAGACGAATGACAGGATCCAAAGAAATGGTGCAATGGATGAACAGATTGGGTCATGGAGTGTCTTATGATGAAGTCGCATTAGTAGAAACTTCTCTGGCAGACGAAACAATGAAGCACCAAACTATAAAGAGTTATTGCCCCTCTTCCATTCAACCGTCTATTTTTGTCACGTTTGTGTGGGACAATAACGACATCAATCCTGATTCACTAACAGGTAGCGTCATGCACTGCACAAACGGCATTATTATCCAAATGCGATCAGAAAACACCACATCAAACACCCCATCTGAAACCACTTTGCCGAAAAAAGTCACAACACGAAAACGATCGTTCACTGCAAAGCCAAACTTTCTTCCAATATATGTTTCTAAAAAAAGGGGGAATCCATCACATCTAACAGGATTAACTCTCCCTACCACAGATCCTGAGCACAACAAACAATCTGCTTTTATTGACTTTTTGTGGATCCTTCTTCGTCAAGAATGCTCAGATGTTCCAATGTGGACTGGTTTCAACTGTCAGATCCAGAATGATCAAGAAAAAAAGTAAATTAAAAATAATTTCGGTTTACTTTCTAAAAGTGTTCTATAGTGTGTTTGTTTGACTCTTAGATTTATATTTAGTATTCATTCATATTTTAGTCAACTATGATCTATGATTAATGTTTATTTCGTTTTCCCTAGATGTCACCAAATACATTACTTACCTGCAATTAACGACTCACCAACTAAAATGGATGTTGTATTGGAAATCTTGACACAGTCCAAGCTTAAAGCTGAGAAACTCGGACTCACTGAAACGGACGTGGTATTTGATCAGGCGATATATGCCAAGGCTGTCGAGATATTGCAGGACCCAACATTTGTCGACTTGAAGAGGTTCATTGTATTGAGGATGGGTGCCTTTCATACAGCGCTTACCTTCCTTGCGGTTATTGGAAAACGTTTTGGTGAAGCTGGGCTGCGTGACTGGATAGTTGAAGCTGAATTGCTAGGTATAGATCTTGAAAAGCAAGTCTTCTTTGCCATTTACTGTGAATGATCATCTCTAAAACTACAGCATTGATAGGTGGTGATATATTAATTGTTTATCATTCTTTTGAATCAGGTGAAGGAGCAGTGGAAAAGGTAATATCGGGAAAACATTACAATCGGGCGCTAAGGATATTAAAATATATATACGCTGCACTGGTAAAAATCGAAATTGAGAAGTTCAAAGATTTCGTAGACAACGACAACAAGTATCCCTCGTTTTCAGAGATCACTTCCACAAACGATTTTTTGGATTGTGAAATGGAGGTAAGGAATATCACGATCGGAATCGCAAAATCAAGTACTGTAGTATAATAACGTGTGATATCTTTTTTTGGTGTGTAAATGGATCAAAACTGTCATCCGTGAATTCAACTATTCAATACTTTATTTTTAGCTCAACTCTGAAACTTTCTCAGCGTTGATGGAGAATAAAGTCGTGTTGGATGCGTTGGAAGAACATCGAGAAATACTTAATGATGTGCAATTTTCTGGACCTACCTCAGTTTTCTGGCTTTCCTTTATCGAAATGATGAACACATTGTTCCTTTTTCTACGGTCCATAAAGACTGGAAATTGGGAAGCACACCTCCAAGCAACGCGTCAAATGATACCTTGGATGTTTGCTTATGACAGACCGAATTACTCTCGGTTTTTAACATACTATTGGACTGAGATGACGCAATTACCTGAGACACATCCAGGGGTTCATCAACAATTCATGTAAGAAATTCATTTGAAATTAGTATAGATATACCACTTATATATTTCTACATTTTAATTTTATTCTCATATAGGAATGGAAACTTTGTCGCTAAACGTTCACCAGGAAAGTTTAATTCCGTTCCTTCCGACCAATGCATCGAACAAACCGTGAATCGCGAACAGAAATGCAGAGGTGGAATCACTGGATTTGCAAGCAACAAAAACACCGTACAGAGATGGGTGCTTACAAGTCATACGACATCTCAATGTATGTCAGAAATGGAAGGGATGCTAAAAATAAAGGGGAACGCTCGAAGACCTAAAGATCTTGGAAAGTCTCGTATGAAATTTGATGACCAGTGCTGCAAACGTGCCTTTGATGTGATCTCCAATTGGGGTAGTCCTTTCGAAACCCGTGATGTTTTGATAAATATTTCGACAGGTGCTGAAGCTCCAGAGCCAATCATGAACGATTTGTTAGAGGCACAGAACATAGGTGAATCAGCGCTTACCGATTTTCTCCAGAAAAGGATCCAATCTAACGAAAAACCATTCTACGACCCAATCAAGAGATGTTCTTTGAAAACGTTTAAAACCATGTCTGTCAGGAAGACTCTTCGCGCCAACGGAAAAGCAGTTGTCCTGGCAGCTGAACAAAACATATTCGCGCGATTATTGGCCATAGCGAAATCAAGGGAGAGCTTGTCGCTGAGACAAATTTTGATCTACTCGTTGAGACCGATTCCGTACAGTCTGGGAACAAGCGATGGCGGTTTAGTGAAAACTGTGAAATCTAAGCTCCTTTGTTAGTTGCTAGTTATAAAATTACTCATTATGTTTAAATAGAAATTGACAATTTAACATAGAAAAGAAGGCTTTATTAATGATAAGATTGTTTTTTTATTGTATCAATTTTTTTGTTTCTGTTTTCAGCTGCAATCGAAACGAAGGTTGACACTGCACACGGAGACATACCAACTGATGCTGTCCACATTTTTGATGGTATGGTATTGTTGCAACAGATGACCAAAATCTTGCTGCCAACCTTCGCTGACGTTTCAGAGTACTTGATCAAACATATTCTCAAAGATTCCACGATTGTTTATTTCGTCACTGATCAGTATTTACCAGGGTCTGTAAAATCGTTTGAGCGTCAAAAACGAATGTCAGCTGGCAGTTTGCATTTTCGAATTGAGCGAAGAGAGCAGAGGAGAACGAAACAATGGGGACAGTATCTCCAGAACGCCGAGAACAAAACTGAGCTTGTTAGGTTCTTGTTGAAAGACTGGTCCGACAACAAGAGATTCTACAATGTTTTGCTTGGGAAGATTCTCTACGTAAATGTGGGTTCCTCTTTCTACAAATTATGTTGCCGCGGAGATACTGTAAGTGAGATATCAGAAATATGATTCCTTTATTATCTAAAGACTACTCTATTATCCTTTGCTGGTACTTAAATGTGTACGGTGATATTTTTTAAACTTGCGTATTGTAATGAAATCAAAAATATAAAGTCTAATATTTTCATCTCATATAGGTTGTATGTGAGGAAGAAGCTTCCCTCCGCAACAAACAAGAGGAAGCCGATACAAAAGTTTTTTTGTGCTCGAAACATGCCGTGGATGTTCATGTTGCAACGTCAGTGTGTATCCATACTGTTGACAGTGATATTGCTATCTACGCAATCTATTTCAGCACAAAGATCAACACTGAAATAGTCATAAAGATTGGAGTGAGGGAACGCACCAGGGTTTTGATCGTTTCAAACATCGCCAGAGAGCTCGGAATAGAAACCTGCCTGGCACTTCCAGCATTGCACAGCTTTTCCGGAAACGACTACACCAGCTCATTTCATGGCATCGGGAAAGCCAAAGCATTGAATGTTCTTTTGAACTTTCCTGAATTCAAAGAAACCTTTTCAAAGATTGGGGATGAGCCAGTATTTGAAGCGACATTATTCGAATCTGTTGAACGGTTTGTCCTCAAACTGTATGGCTTAAAAGGTTGTACAGACGTAAACGAGGGACGTTACGTGAAGTTTACATCCACAAAAATCACTCCACCACCACAAAAGCTCCCCCCAACACGAGACGCACTCCTGTGTCACTGTAAGAGAGTTTCTTTTGTAACTTCGATGGTCAAGAAGTCTATCGAAGCTGATTTTGGGATGCCTTCTCCAGACGGTCATGGTTGGAGTATTGACGATGATGGCACACTCTCTATCGTCTGGATCATCTTGCCACCAGCACCAGAAGACGTTCTACAACTAGTTTCCTGTAACTGCAAAAAGTCAGCTTGCCAGAAAGGAAACTGTAACTGTTTAAGTTACAATTTGGCATGTACCGATCTGTGTGGTTGCGGTGATATATGCCAAAACGGGAAACTGGACAACTCCTCTGATTCTGGTAGTGACTCTGAAGATGAATCATGTGACAGTGATGACGGTGACGATGGCAACAGTGACGATTTGAATTAATTCCTTTTTATGTCTGTATATTTTTTTGTAAATACCCTTTGTCATAGTCAAACGGAAAGAAACTGTACGAGCGTTATTCATTGCACTTGGATTATTTAATTGTCTATATCTCGAAAAATATTTAGAATCAGGCTATCTTTTATATGTCATTTTTAATGGGAATTGCATGGTCTAATGAATGGTATCATTAAGATTTCAATTTTAAGAAAAAAAAAAATTAGTACTAGGGCTTGTGACGTCATTGCCAATTTTTAAAAATGTGTCTGGGAAGTCTATTTTGGTCTTTGGAAGTTAGCCAGTAGACCATTTCGTACTCAGAAGAAGGTATTCGAACTATTGGAAGCAACCAAAATTAATCCGCACCCCGCCATCTTTTTTTTGACGTCAGCGCCCTGACTAAGACGCTATGAACGCTCTGTCCATCCTTGAAGATTATAGCATGTATACAAAATTTGGAAACGATTTAAGAAAAGCACTCACAAACGCGAGTCGTGTGCTTGACTTGGACAATATATCCCAGAAGAAACAATCACAAATTAAAGATTTTTTCAAGTATTGTATCTGTATATGCATGTTCTTAAAACATACGGAAAAGAGAAAAAGACAAAAAGTGAATTAAAATAACTCGATTATTCCTTTTTATTTTCACCTATATTTTTTTTTTCATTTTTCTCAATTTTCTCGAAAATTCAGATTTCTCTCTCTAATTCGAATTTTCATCCTTTTTGCCTGAAAATTCGAATTAGAGAGACTTTCTACTATTCGAATCTCTCTGTAGTTCGAACAAAATTTTATCTCCCTTGAGATTGGAATTAGTGAGAGTCAACTGTATGTCAATAAAAATGCTCTTCATCGCCCTTTTTTACGATTTTGCCCACGGGTTCATCATATGAAAAAAACGTTGTACCTGAAGTCCATTCAAATCAAATAATCCCATCATGTTTTTGTTGCCCTGTTAGAAAACCTTTGTTGATGTAGTATATATGAATTTCTGTAAATACCGGCTCCAAATTATTCGAGTATGTTATTAACGAGTTACCCAGCCTGTAAAATCGTCAAAAAAGTCACTGCGATACAGTTTATCTATAGAAATTATCTCCTCGGTGGTTTTTCAGCAAATTCGCCCGACTGGGTAATGAGAAAAGATAGAAGATTCAATTTCAAAAATTTCAAAAACACTTTGACAATTTCATTGTGTAAAAGTATTAAGAACAATTACAATTTCAATGAAGGATCAATTACTTTCACAGCGTAAAGAGAGAACAAACATCGTGCAGCGATGGTGTAGTGGTTAGTACCTTTGAGTGTGACCGCTGCGACCTGTGATCGAGTCCCAGTCGCGTCGTTTCTCAAAATTCCACTCCGATGCGCTTTAAAGGCAGCGTATCAGCCCATAAGGAGCCATCGACTGACTGCACACTGGCCTTCGGCCAAGTTAGAGCAGCTATACGTAACTCTGGCGGTAACTGTTCCATCAGCAGCTGTGAAATATCAGGACATTCGTTGTGCCATGTCGCGCATGGAGGGTTTCCCAGCAAATGTGTCTGGTGTGGTTTGTTGAGGCCACACCCTGAGCCTTCTGTTACGACAGATTAACCCGGCACCACTGAACATATCTTTTACAAATGTCCGTGGTTTCCGTACAAATTTTTCTCACATTCATTCTTTCATTTCTAACAACTCTCCTGACATCCTGGCAATTTGTGAGACTAATCTCAATTCAAATATTGACACAGAAAATGATTTTCTTTTTCAAGGTTATCTTCCTCTGCGTCGTAAGGACTCTAAAACCCACATGCATGGCCTTGGTGTATACCTTCCAGACAATTTACATATTACTCGTGTAAGTGATCTGGAGGATCCTGATTTGTCATACATGTGCTTTCATCTTTCGTTGCTCCATTCGACAAGCTATCTGTTCTTTCTGTATCGATCTCCATCATCCCAAGACTGTTCTGTTATAGACTCTATATCTGAAAGTATTGACAAGGCCCTATCAATTCATCACAGTACCAACGTATTTGTTTTTGGTGACTTCAATGTTCATCATGAAAAATGGCTCAAATTCTCGAATGGAATCTCTCACTCAGGAATTCATACTCTTAATTTTGCTCTATCTCAATCTCTTCAACAAATCATTGTTTTCCCTACTCGCTTTCCTGATCGTGATGATCAATCTCCATCTCTACTTGATCTCTTTTTAACATCAAATCCTGATATCTGTTAAGCATCTAGTGAAGCTCCTCTTGGCCACTCTGACCATGGCGTAGTTTCTGTCTTAACATCTCTTAATTGCAAAGCTGCTTCTGAATCTCTTTTTCATCGCACTCTCTTCAGTTATGAACGTGGTGAATGGGATAATTTTCGTGACTTTCTTCGCGATGTCCCCTGGTCCAATGTGTTTTCAAATCCAGCTGAAAATCCAGCTGCTCTTGTTATATAGACGAGAAAGTACAGGTGATAATTCAGGTGCACACTTTTGAAACAAGATGACAGGAATTCCATCAGGGCCAGTAGCCTTAAGGCGGCCGCAAATCGAACAACATTTTCGGCCAACATTCTCGCCAACATTTAAGACAACATGTTGGTACGATTTGCGGTAGCGTGGGCAACATTATGGTCAACATACAAAAATACTAGTCATTCTCTGCAACAAAATGGCGGAGAAGGAAGCTGCAGCCTTTATTTTACTAGCAATAACCTTGGATGATGATGATGATGAAAAAAGAAAACGAGGTGCTACAAGACAATGGATGAAGCGGAGAGAGAAGGACGGACTTTATGCTAACCTTGTTCAAGAGCTAATGCTCGAGGACACCAAAACTTATCGTGAAATGATGAGGATGGACTATGACGGTTTCAAAAGCATTCTTCATTACATTGAACCCTACATTACCCCAAAGAACTCCGGAGTTTTTGGCCTGATTGTTGTAAGCCCTGCCGAAAGGCTGGTTTTGACAGTTTGATTTTTTGCAACAGGTGAAACGTTTCGCTCTTTGAGTTATCAATTTCGTGTATCAGAAAGAGCTATATCTTATATTGTTGACACTGTTTCCAAGGCAATCATATGTTACATTGGCAAAGAATACATAAAAGTAACATCGTGTTCTCTGGAATGGTCGAATATTTCTGAAACTTTCTTATCAAGATGGAATTTCCCAAACTGCCTTGGAGCTATTGATGGCAAACACATCCAAATAAGACCTCCTCCTGATGGTGGATCTGAGTATTTTAATTACAAAAAGACATTTTCTGTAATTTTTCTGGCTATTGCTGGGCCTGACTACGAGTGCATTTATGCAGATATCGGCAGCAATGGTCGTATGAATGATTCGGGTGTGTGGAATAGTTCCGATTTACGACAAAAAATTGAAGATAATGAGTTGGGAATTCCTGCTCCTACGCCACTTCCTTATGGATGGACCAACGTACCTTACGTTTTTGTGAAGCTATATGATGAAGCCATACCCTCAGAAAAATTTAGCAGAAGAGAGGCGTATTTTCAATTACCGTTTAAGTCGTGCGCGAAGAATTTCAGAAAACCTTTTTGGTATTTTGGCAAATAAATGGCGCATTTTCCAACAGCCCTTAAATTTGTCTCCAGAAAAGGCAAGCACAATTACAACATGCGCTTTGGTTCTTCATAATTTTTTACGAAAAACAGCAGACAAGTTTATACTCCACCTGGTTTAATTGATTACATTGATGGAAACGGCCGTTTAGTTCAAGGAAGCTGGAGATTGGAACAAGGGAATCCACTTGGAGTTTTTCAATTCAATCACAAGTTGGACGAAAAGCGCCGAAGAGTGCTAAAGTTGTTCGAGAAACTTTAAAAGATTACTTCTTTGCTGAGGGAAGTGTTGAATGGCAATGGGAAAAAGCATAAACAGTTTTATTTTATTTACTAGACGACTACTTGTTTAGAATATGTGTTTTAAGAAAAAGAATACAAGAATACAATCTAAAATGTACTCGAACTCTTCGAGGTTTTCTTTACTGTATCAACAAATTTCAGCTTTTGCATAAATGTCTCATATAAAAATCTTCTGTACTTTGACCACTCTTGGTCTTGTTTTCCTTTGCCAACTCTCTCCCGTATTGGGCCCTAAGAGACTTCCATTTGGCCTGGATGATAGTCAAATCAAGATTTAAATCTTCTTTTATTTCACTTAGCGCCTTTTCCTTAATATCCCTCTTTGAATAAGTTTTGTCAGAAACATCCCAAAGGCAAGGCCTTTCTTCATACAGGTCAATTAATCTTTCTACCAGGTCGTCATCCCATTTAAATTTATTTTGCTGGTTACTTGTAACTTGTTTCGAAGACGCAGCAGCTTCAACCATTTTAAAATTTATTGTGGTTGTTTTCAATCCTTCCCCGCGTAAACCATAAATATTCGAACAAAAACATTCCAAAAGTTATTAATATAATTCGAAAAAACGTTCGAAATTATGAAATGTTGCCAAAATGTTGGCCAACAATGTTGTCAGCTATAGCAAATCGTAGCAACACGCGGCAACATGCAGAATTAACCCAAAATGTTGGTCAACATTTATAAAAAAATTAATAAATGTTGGCCAACATTTTTGATGTTTTTTTCCCTCCGCCAACATGTTGTCAGCTATAGCAAATCGAGACAACATTGTTGGCCAACAAATGTTGGTCAACAATGTTGGCCGAAATGTTGCTCGATTTGCGGCCGCCTTTAGAAGTGTGCAGAAGCACATCCTTCCACCCAATTCAAACGCCCTATACGCCCACCTCACATTCTGTCGAATGGAATAATCAAGAACGCACACGAACAATAATAAATAGAAAACTGAAAAGAAGTTTACGCTTGAACAGAGAACACTGCATATAGAAATATGGCACAAGAGGAAAGGCACGAGTTTAAACAATAACGGATTATACGCATGAGATTCAACGAATGAAAACTTGACGTATAAACAACACACAGCAAGTTTCCGAATGATCACAGTAAACAGAAATGCGCTTAAACAATTATTATTATACGCTTGGGTAAAACTATTCATATATTATTTACATTTTGGAATAGTATAAATAGGGCTTTTAAAAATAGATCTAGGTTCCCGGCAAAGAGGCTTATTGTGTTATGTTCCCGGTGAAGAAGCTGATTGCTAAAATGTTTGTAGTTAGTGAACCTCGAATACGTATAGATTTATGCTCTACTCTTCGATAAAGAAAGTTAAATCCATCTCTTGAAACAAGTTTACCAAGATTTGCAGCTCACTCAATTAAAATTATACTGAACTCATTACTGATGTAACGCAATATTCCGGGAATCCAGCAACAAGGCGCGTGAAGCTTGACTAACGGTGTGTATTTTTATATTGTACTCTTATTCGAGAATAGACGGTTGCTGTAAAATAAAAGCTTCTTATTTGTGTACGGCCTTACAAGATCCTGGGGAGTTTCAGAGAAGAAACTCTGTTACATTAGAATTCTCTCTCACTTGAGAGAACGATCGTGTAACAGAAGCATCAAGATTTGAAATGATGGAAGATATTTTAGCTATCCAGTACTTTTATTAGTCCTTAAGGGAAATTCCCATCTTTCAAACTATTTATTACATTTACATTTGTTTTACATTTGTTACATTTACGTTTGTGACATTTGTTTTTTGGAGAGAAATGGCTGGTCACATTCAATTCTTCAAAAACCAAACTTCTTTCTGTAAATCATACTAAAGATCCCTTTTTACCGTCAGTTTCCATGAATGGTACCCAGTTAGAAGAAAACAACTCCTTTCGTCTCCTCGGCATCACTTTTTCACAGGACTTCTCCTGACGTTCCTACATTGAGGCAATTGCTAAGTCAGCCTCAAATAAAGTGGCCTCCCTTCTTCGTGCGAGAGCATACCTCAGCCCTGATGTGATTCTTTACCTCTATAAATCTACTATTCAGCCTTGTATTGAGTATTGCTGCCATATTTGGGGTGGTGCACCCTCAGACTCTCTTAAACCTTTAGATCGTATTCAGAAACGTATCTGTAATGCTATTGGTGATAAACTTGCAAGTAAACTTGACACACTCTCCCATCGCAGATCTGTGGCGTCTCTTTGCCTCTTTTATAAATACTTTTACGGAAAATGTTCAATTGAGCTCTCTTCTCTCATCCCTGCATTAAAAACTTTCAAGTCGGCGGGCAGAAGAACCACCTTTCCTGGGTTGGAAGCCCAAGGACTAAAAACTCTCGGTTACTTCCAAACAGAGTTTGACTTAAATTAAGTTTCGTAGAAGCGTAGCTACAAGTTATGTACACGTTCTTGTACTTACTGATACGCATTGATGAAGGTGTACACACAGAAAAACGTCCACTGATTTTGAAAAAGATATATGTTGTTTTTATAGCACTAGAAACTATGGCGTTTGTTTTTACATATAGGTGTACCTATTAGCGTGTGCTACCTTTATTGGGGATAATTTCGTCGGGGAAAAGTGACGAAATATTTACTTCGTGGCTGGGTAGTAATCGATGCACTTCAAAAACAACATATTTCGGGGCATGGAGTAGACAATGGCCTTCAACTAAATAAGAGCAATGTTAAACGTTATCTCCATCATTCTGGGTTACCTCCATATTTCCTAGAACGGTTTAAACGTCACCGGCGCTGGTTTGTCGAAATGCTCGTGATGTAAAAACGAAGGTCATATGATTTATTAACTTTCCCTGCTCACGCTATAAAACTCTATGATACATTTTTATTACAAAAGCTTATAATAAAAAACTAAAATTTAGAGAAAAAAAAGAAAAGAAAAAGGTTTACCACTTCAAGCGAAAATAACTGAAGATACCCGAGTAAAAAATGTAAAGAAGTAATATTTTTTAGCTTAGTGAAGGAGAACAATATCACCGATCAGATGATAAAATATTTGTGGCGACATGTCTCGAAATCAAGTTTCTTATCGAAGTCATTCTAAAAAAAATAAAAATAAATAATACTGATAATCATCAATTGGCAGAAGAAAAAAAAAAAAAATAAAAAAAAATAGGTGATAAGATTATGTTCATGTCACAATCACAATAACATAGTTTGGGACAGTTATTTCGGACATTGAGCATTTGAGAAAAGATGTACATGGTTGGATAATCGAGAAAAAAACAACTAAAAACAAAAACAAAAAAATAAAATAAAAATTTCTTATTTACAAAATCTTTTATGAATCTTCGATCAAAATGAAAACTATATAAGCGGCTAACTTACTCGAGAAAGTTTTCGCAAACTAAAAAGGGAAGGTTTAGCGTAAAACGCAACAGCTAAAAATTGTTAAATACTTCGGAAAGTTTCGAGTTGTTTAGAAATTGCAAGATGTGGTTTGAAGTACTCCCTGTTACTTGGAAAAAAACTTTTAAAACTTTTAAAATGAAAGATCGAGGCGGGTAACTATCGATTTTCTGTTTAGATAGTGGGAAAATTTATGGAAAAGTCACTGCGAAGGAGTCCATTTTAAAGAAATATACACAGTATTTCAATAAAAATGCTCTTCATTGCAGTGACTTTTTGAGGATTTTGCCCACTGGGATATAAGTTTCAAGAAAACAAAAAGAAAAGAGTAAAAAAACCAAAAAAACCCAAAAAACTATAAATGTAACGCCTCTTAAAAACAAATCTATTAGTGTCCGAAATATAATATTCATCAAGTGTTTCACGAACATTATTCGAACTTCACAAAACATATATTCTAAGTACCAGGCTCTACAGTGAAATACATGTTTTCCTGCATGACTGGGTATTGGAGTTTTACATGCTCCGCTCCACGGATGTTGAGTTTGTTCATGGAGTAGTGATGAATCATAGCCGGTATAGTATCGTATGGCCGACTGTTTAAACCGAGAATGTAACGACCGTCTCGACAAGAAATCTTTAAATGCATCGTTTCACCTTTGTTTCTAAACAAATGGAAGAGTAACAATCAGCATCTATTTTTATTACAAATAATTATACCCAGTGGGCACAATCGCCAAAAAGTCACTGCGACGAAGAGCATTTTAATTAAAATAGAGTGAATATTTCTTTAGAAATGCACTCCTTCGCAGAAATTTTTCAATAAACTTGCCCACTGGGTAAGAGCCTTCTCCTCTGTATTTGTAGTTTAATGAAATTATTCTAAAGCGACTTTCGCTTCACTCCGAGTGAAGAGAATCTGAAACCGCAGTTGAGTATAAAAATGTCTACATGAGGTTTTCATTTCGTGTGAAAGTAAAGCTCGGTTTCCAATAAAATTATTTTTGTTGCACAATTGTTGCGCCACCTTTTATCAGAATTTTCGCGTGCGATGAGAATAACTGTTGCACAACAGTCTGAATGTTGTGTAACAAAAGATATGTTGTACAACACCTGTTGCAGGGATAGAAAAAAAAATCTATCTCTGCAACAATTTCCTACACTATAAATAATTTTATTGGAAACCACGCTTAAGCAATTGTGCATGCTCGCAATCATTTGGACATGCGCAGAAGTGTAGTTTAAATGTGTTTTTTTTTCAAAATCAAGGCCGGGTGAGGTAAATACTCCTTCAGACATCAAATTGTGAAGAGCGAAATTAATCTCGCATGGAAACGAGGCCTAAAAATGACGTCAAAAGTGAAAGAAAACCATTTGCAGTCCATTCAAACTTCGTGGATAGATTGCTGGTTTGAAAAATGAAAGATTAACTACCTCAATAAGCCAAAATGAAAAAATGATATTTACCTTAGTGACAAGGAGTAATCGAGTTTAGAACTTTCACTGTTTCGAATAAGATAACTACAATCAGGTAAAGCTTTAAGGAGAGCTTCGGCATCACCTCGACGAATTCGTCCATGAAACCAACTAAAAAACAAAGGCATTCTTTCCTTTAAGAAACAATCACCCATACAATGAAACATGAAGCACGAATATACAAATATTTACCCTTGGTTATCAATGGGTATGGTGGGGTCAATTTCATAGTGTCTTGGTCCTTCTTCGGTTTTAAACGTGTTTCTTGCAGGTTTTGGGACAGGGTTTATGTTTGTGTTCTTATTGATGGGACTCACATTTGTCTTCTTGCGTGGAGGGGCAGTTGGCTGAGGGGATGGCATATCGCTCATTGAGAATCTTTTGGCAAACTCTTCTTCAACATTTTTGGCTTGCCACTCCCAAGGTGAATCATAGTCACCTTGCGATTGTAAAGTTGCAGTCTGGCTGTTGGTTGAACCTTGGCCCGAATATTTTTGAGTCAAAGGTGGTCTTGACGCTGGCATGTATGGTGCATGCCTTACAGATGTTGGTAAGGAGTTGAAATTCGACGCCTTGCTTCTATAATGATAATAAATAAATAAATAAATAAATTTTAAAGATCAACAAACAAATCCAAATTCCAAATTAGAAAATACAAAAAGGAAAAAAAAATCACAACAGAAAATGATGTGATTATGAAAACAAACAACATACCCTTTTGATGGCAGCCCTAATATAGTGTTCTTCTCGTCTTCGGGAAGATCATACAAGTCATCGTCATCTTCAGCCTCATCATCATCAACAACAGATCTTCGATTTGAAGCATCAAGTATGGTTGGCTTATCTGTATCATAAGGATCTGAATACGTATCATCGTCCTCTTCTGTACTTTTAAAACTGCTTGCTTCCTTAGAATCCCAAGGATCACTATAATCATCGCGGCGTACTGGCTGCCTATTTTGAATATTTACAGTTTTTGATGTGGTGGAACTTGTCCTATGTGTTTGGTTATTTAATTCTACATTTTTCCGAGTGTCCCAGGGATCCTCATACGTGTCTCTTGGAGTAAACGTGGAATGTTTGACTGGCTCGTATGGTTCAGAATATTCATCATCTGCAGCATCAGATGCACGTTTTTGCTCCATTCGTTTTTGATTGGCAAATTTCGAGTCAAATGGATCCTCGTAATCAGTGTGAACATCGTTATTTGTTTTTCTGTCTGGTTCTTTACTGTCCCATGGATCTTGATAATCATCTTTTTTGACCTATAACAACATTTAGTTCTTCTTTTACTGAGAAATTTGAGAACTTGCACCCTATAATGAATTCAATTCCTGAATAGTAGAAGGTATATCACATGATTTTGTGAAAAGCAAGAGACTATGGTTATTTATTCATTTCTTTACTCACAAGAACTTCTATGAACAAATATTTCCTGCTTAAATGTCTGAAACATTCTTGAATTGTGTAATTATGATAATAAAGCATGAAAGCACTAAGAGGTACTATACCAATCATTACTGTATAAAAACCTGAAGTGTATGATATGCTTTGACGAGTTTATATTCACTTTATACAAAGATCAATTTTGTTTTTCAAAACAAATATTGTGCTACATTTCCTGATCTCCTTGTTCATTTTTAGGTGCCTGGTAATTTCACTTGAATCTTTTCACAAACAAATGTTTTGAATGACACACATCATTTTAATGATCTACAATCCCATACGACTGAAAAATCTTTCTTAAATTGATCCAAATATATTAGAATGCGCTACTTTCATTTATATCTTTTCATTCGTTTATGTATAATAGAAATATCATAGAACTGGTTTTAAATTTCATATGTCTAAATTCCTCACCATGCAGACCTTAACAGTAAACAATGAACACAAAGTACATACAGTTTTTAAAGAACAAAAAATTAATAACAAAATGAATGTGATCATCTGTACAGGTATTGTTGAGGTGTGAAATCATTCAACTCTAATTTACCATAGCCATTACCTAGATATCTGGGAGAGGTAAACTGCAATGTTCCTGCAAAAAATTTTATTTATCCTTTTGTGAACAGTCTTTCTGCTAATAAATAATACTCAAACTGTCTGTAAATTCAAAATTCTGTGCATTCTCAGCCCTGTGAATTTAATTTAAAATATATAGCAAAATATAGCAATTTCAGGTTGGCTTTTGGAATTCTACGTCAGTTTAAGGTCGGCTTTTGCCGAGTGCCGACCTAAATTCATAGGACTGCATTCTGCACTATCAATCAAAATAAAAAATAAAAAAACTTTTACTATTATTTATATGTGACTTTCAATGTTTTGGTTGAGTGCATGTTAATAACCGACTGGTAGCCTTTTGGTAGAGTGCTGGCTTCCTATTTGGGATGCTTTGGGTTCAATCCCCGACTGAGTCATGTCAGCAACTATAACAGTGTGAATCACTCCTCTCTGCTTAGCACTCAGTAAGAGAGTAGGAATGGTGTCTAGGATGGTTGTGTAGTTGAGCAGTTCCTGTCATTACAGCCCAAATGGGGGCTCTAAATGCTCTAGGACCTCTTTCACAAGACCGTCATTGATAATAGTCAGTACTCAGGCCTCGAAATTTCACGGTAACGATCGTTCCGTTACCGCATAGTTACCGTGATAGCATCATCTAGGGAAACGAATTTCCGTTTCTGTAAAGTACCTGTTTCTGCTTTATAGAAGGTAAAACAGTTGAACCACTAAGATGATAACCACATAAAATGAAGTAAAATGACAAATGGAATGAAAACAACAACACCCTTTAACTTTAACGGACTCATTTAAATTTGATTTGTCACTCAGCTGGCGTTTTTTGGTAACAATATATGGAAACGATGGTTTCTCAGAACCAAAAAATGGCGGTACCCAGTCATTAATGAATTACATCAGTAACGATCGTTTCCATTACTGATATAATACGGAAATGAAGTATAATTTACATGAAAGTTTGAAATTTCGAGGCTTGAGTACCTTAAAAAGAACTGAAGAGGCTATCCTGGGTAAACATTCGTAAAAATAAAAATACCCTGCACAAACGGAAAGATGATCAAAATCTATTTCAAAGTAAGTGAAAGTGCTAGTGCCTATATTTAAACATCAACGAAATCAAAAGAAAATGTTAAAATGAGTGCCGGTCAGTATTTATTGATTAGATCATAAATACTTTGTGTTGAACCATTAGAAAATTATTGAGAAAAGAGAACACATGCATTTATAAACAATACATCACTTGGAAACTCATCAATATGTTGTGACCTTGTTAAATATGGACCTATATTTTGGTAAACATCTTTATTTTTTGCTTTCATTTAGGAAGGCTTTTCGTAGTTATGAAAAGACTGACAGTCAGTGCAGTAGCTGGCTATGTTATTCAATTCATCTTGATTAGTGCACATAGAAAAGTGTAAACGTAAATTCTGACACTTTCCTTCCAGATATGAAAACAGCATAAAATGAATGTACTGTAGAAATGAAGTAAAACAAAATGAATAAGTGAACTCACTTGTGGATGATGGGGATTTTTGGCACCTACTTTAGGTGAATTAGGTCGTGGAGGTGGGTAGGTTGGCATGAACGTTCGTGCTCCTCCAGGAGGTTCGGTTGGACAAGACTCAGATGGATCTTGATAGCCATCGTCATCATCAGAATCTGCATCAGGGAGAGAATTAGCTTGATTCTTGAGCTTTGGAGTTTTTTTTATTCGACCGAAGAATTTCCCAAAGTTAGCTGCCATATTGCTTTTTGAGAATGAATAAATTTTAAGCCTCGTCTACATGTGACTAATGATCATTTTTGATAAACGGATTTCGTAACAAGTTTCGATTTATAAAATACACACGGTCACAAAACGCCCACAATTCATCAACACTACACAGAAATGAAATGACGCACTATTACCGAAATAAAATCACAGGATTAAGTGAATAATAAACCGAGTGCTTACTGACACATAGCAATTAGTGATTATTCATAGGTTAAAACTTTTTCGCTGATGAAGTGATTTCTACGTGAGTTTTGTTTGGATCAGAAAGAGTTTGATTATAAAAAATCACAATCCTCCCTGGTGGCAATGTTAGCTACCATATAGATGATACTGTCAAAGACAAAAGCTCTATGGACTAACTCTAACCATAAAAAGAAAATTGCCCCTGAAGACTTGGAAATGAAGAAATTGGACGGCACCTTACAAAGTTGTCATAGGTACCACCCAAGAGGGTATGCATCTACCGTTTTCAAACCATCAAACTTCTCAGTGAAAACTCTGTTAAAAGCGTTTGGAAGAACGAGACATCACTTGGCCAAAACCTCACCCTCCCAAACAAATTTAACAAGGTTTTGACCGTAAAGATTAGCTGGTTTCAAACCGGTAGATGCATATACAGCAAACTCGAAGCCAAGCTCTCAGTAACTTGCTTTCAGCTAACTGGTTTCCATATGTATTTTCTGAACAACTTTCATTTTGTATAATATACTCACTTGCTTGTCTTTCATTTCTTACATGCGGCACGTATCACTTTGAGTATAATATTTTCATAATGGCAGAACGAAAGAAATCAGGAATAGAGAAAATGAAGAACGGCATATTGCTCCTTTCCATTGTTTTGCTCGCAGTAAGCCATGGTAGGTTTTTGACGTTTATAAGAAAATAACAAAATAAAATGTTATGGAAACGGAATAAATGCAATCTTGCCTGTTTGTTGTTAAATAGCACTTTTGTTACTTAATTATGCTGGTGTTGTAGTATATCTTGCATGTAGTATTCTGGTCTATGTACAGGCTACAAAATTAGTTGTTACGAATAGAAACATCACCAATATCAAATTGAATGGTCATTCCCCGTCTGACGCTTGTAACAAGGGATTGTTCATAAATGACGTCAACCATTTGTCCAAGATTTTTAACCCCATTGCAGGTTGATGGAGAAGGGGGTCCATCAACCTGCATCAACTTTGCTTTACCCCTTCCCCTTAAGTTGGCTTTATCTTTTGGAAAGAGATAATTAAGTCGAAGTATTCATACATATTTTTGAACTCAAAAGAAACTTATTACATCAACAACAACACAACAAAACGTTTGCTTAATTAGAAAAATCAAGGGTTTCAAACTCGTCAACAGTAATGTCACCTCTTCCTCCCCCTCCCTCCTCTCCCGTCAATTAGCGTCAACTTTAACAAAACCCCTCTAATGGTTGCCGTCATTTATGAACAATCCCCAATCACGTTTGTCACTTGGTATGAACTAAGATTTTTGACATAAACTTCCCCTTCCCCCTAATGAATGCCGTCATTTATGAACAATCCCCAATCAAGTTTGTCACTTGGTATGAACTAAGATTTTTGACGGTACCATTTTCAACTGTTTTGTTAGTCTGTTCAACAAAAGTTGAAGTGAAAGAATATGGAGTTTATATGCATGGACCTCATGGACCGCTAAAGAGGAATGGTATGATATGTTCTTCTCTGAATAAACTGTGTTGAATCATTACTGTTATATTATTTATCCATAGCAACCTCATAGATTTGGTAATTTTTCATCTAACACTTTAGGTCCTGGAATAAGCCCTGTTGCACATTATAGACACGAGAAATTTGGAGGAGGATTTCAGAAACGCTTTGGCTAAAACTTCAAAAATAATGGTTATTCTGTTGGTTTTATTAAATAATATTTAGCTTTTAAATGATTATAATCTCACTTTTATGGGTTTATCAGTTTTGACAATATAACAATCAATGAAAATATGCTGTATTCGTTATTTCTCATCGTATAACCTAGTCACCAAACGTCCAAAAAAAGTTTTTCAGGCTCGCCTCTTCACAATTTATGATGGTAGTAAAATCTAGTAAAACATGCACCGAAATCATTACCGTAAGGCATCTTGGAATTTTTAGAGGGCGCTTGTTAGAGGGAGGAGGCGTTTAAAAGAAGGAGGGCGTTCATATGAGGCTGTACGGTATGCATTTAACCTACTGTCTGGTGTCGCAGTAAAAAAGTACTCCCCAGAGAAAGTACTGCACAGTACTTATTTCGTAGTAGGAAAAAAGTACTCCCTCAGGAAATAAGTACTTCCCGTCGAGGAGAGTCAGTTCTCACTTATGAGCGAAAAAGAAGCGTTATAGAAACATAGAAACTAGCATATACCGGGTGAGTCAAAAAAAGTACCGGTGTTTCACAAAACATATCTTTCGATTAAATAGTTATGAATGATAGTTATTTTTATTTCTGAATAGAGGAATTCTTTACCTATGTTTTGGTGTGTCACTTTTCTAATTTGGTTGAGTAGAAAAAAAGTTATGGACAAAAAACTGGAAGCGGTCCTTGTAAAAACCTTTGAAAAATGGACAAAAAAAGCCGAGCAAAATGTCTCAAGACAAGATTTATGTTTTTATTGCAAATCAGAAGGGAATGAAACACATACACAATTAAACGTGCTAAAACTTATTTATTCCCAATAACTAAGTTAAGTAAAAAGTTCAAACTTTTTTCAACATTTTCTTAAAACTTAAAACTTAAATTCACTGAAACCTTTTCTGAAGACTTTCTTGTATAAAATGTTAAGAAATGCCGCCACTCCGTACAACAAAGAGTTTGGGTATGCATCCAGTTTGCTATGGTAAATATCACTAAAGAGGTGATTAGATAAATTGTGTCTTTTCTTTGAATCCACCATAGCTTTTTCATCAACATTATCGCAGGGGGGCATGAAGGCCATAAACCGATATATTTTTTCCAGGGATTACTTTTGTTTTAGTAAAAAAATACTTCTTATCTCAGAAAAATCGAATATCTTGTCACAGGGGACAATGCATTCAGGGAAGTTCTTATTTCCTAAGGGAGTACTAATTTCTTAGTAAATAGGTAGTCGGAAGAGTACTTATTTCCTAGTAAATAAGTACTGGGGGAGTACTTTTCTGGAGGGGGAGTACTTATTTAGTGTTACACCAGATGATGAGATGGAGTTTATGGGACGAAGATTTATGATACCTTTGGTATTGGTGAAAAGGAACCGGTAAAGCCAAATTTTGTGCTTAGTGACCAAATTTTAACGGGATTAAAATTTTAAACGGTTTCGACTTAACTCCGACCAATTAAATACTATTTACGTATTACGTCGATTAAATACTTGAAGTTTGTTTAGGCTTTTGCGAAAGGTATAGATCTGACTATGTATATCATTGCAATCAATGCTTACAATTATTTTGTAATTTGCAGATATGGGAAAATAAGGCAGGAAAGGAATATGTATCAAGTAAAAAATTCATTTTTCATGATATATTTTAGCGCACGAGGCATGAAAGGGATTTTCTAGCACTCTTAACTGCTTCAGTTATCCCGGCCTTGTTAAAACCATTGACGGTTTTCTCTTTCTCTTTTTCTCATGGTATTGTATTGATATTGATGTTAAGATCACATGAGGATATTTCACGTTGTAGTTCATTAGACACTTCTTTAACCAATCCATGTGTTGTAATTTTCAGAACTCGTTCAATACATGGTCCAACCGGCACTTAAAAGTGACTATTACAACCACATTCCATTATAACCAATTTACTCTTTAGGTAAATATACTTTTCTTTTAAAATCTAAAATTTTTAAATTTTTTTTTAAGCAGTGACCAAGTGACCAAGTTTTAACCAGATTTTGATTTGATTATTAGGGGAAGGCAATATTAGATTTCACGCCTCGGTGTTATTGACATGATTGTATCGCTGACATTGACATGATTTTTATGATAATATGACAGATCTAAATAAAGATGAAGTCGGGTGTTGGGTCTCTGATCACCTTAGGTTTCTAGTCCAACTTTTCTAGTCTGACAAAATATTAACACCATTTCAATGAAAATGCACTTCGCAATGACGTCTTGACGATTTTTCCCAGTTGATAACTTTCATTTGGAAAAGGCTTTTTCAAAAAATTCAACAAATTCAACATAAACTATTTAACGAAGCAGAGGTACTTTTATTAATCTTATGACGTACACGATCTTCTGAATAGTACTGATCAGCAGTAATCTTAAAAATTATAGATCGTTAGGTGAGAATTATTTTGTAACATCTCCATGGTATTTTTCCAATACCCTGATAGGTGAAAACAGTTGGTTGCTAGGTAAAAATCCAACATAAAATTTGGCTTTCCGAGGCTACTTTGGAGGCTTCTGTAGCCTTATCATGACCAGAACACATGGTTTTTTCCTTTGTATATGTAAGCCAGAATGTTAGGTAAAAGTAAAGTACTGTCTCTTATTCTGTCAGACCTAAGGCCGCTGCCATTAGGGGCTATTTTTAAAGCATTGTTAGTGCAAAATTTGGTTTTGGGACAGCTACTCAACCCTAGGCCCACACAGGTCTTTTTCTATGAAATGAAAGTAGACTTAAATGAATTTCAAATAAACCATAGAAAACCATTTGTAAGTGATGGGCATTGGAGATATTCAGGCTCAAATTTCAGCAAATCCATATATTTTTGTGGTTTTGGACCATTGATTCTTGGAAACAAAAAGTATAAAGGCACTGATTTTTAAATTTTGGAGTAGAATTCTGCCTATAGCTTGAGGAAATATCAAAAGACAAGCCTATATCATCATAAAAACAACAAATCTTACCTTTAACGTAGCAGTTTCATTCAATGCTACAAATTTGTCCCAAAAATGCCAATTACGGTCCTATTTCTAGGGAACCAATAGGAATTTAAAGAAAAAGTTGGGCTGGTGCCTGTTTACTTTGCTGTGTACAAAATATCTGAAAACAAACACAATCTGAAGATGTCACTTCCAGACTTTGCCTGAATTTCTCAGAAAATGGCTCTTATATAATATATATTGATTGAACCAATCATTATAGCGATGTTTACTAAGTTGAGACATGTCAGGAAGAAAAGGTGCATTGTGCAATATTGATACAGTAGATAGATAAATCCCATGCAACTTAAAATAATGAAGACAAAGTTATTAACAAGTTTAAATCTTTCACAAATACGTAGATATACAGATTATATATACAGTGTGTCCTTTTTTTTTATTTGTTGCTGTAATAAACCCGATTTTTATATCAATCGATAGGATATTTTGTAAATCTTTCAAAAATTGAAGCTTCGAAATGTGAAAAAAATCAGGGATTTGAGTAACTGCCTCTCCCTCTGGTCTAGCATACTATGTAGCGAACATATGTTGTCGATTCTGAAGGAAGCCTATTTTTGTCAACGATTTGCACTATTAACTTTATAAAAGTCCATTAACACCATACTAATGACGAAGTTAAATTACATCGCTCTTATTGTTTCATACAAATGTTTTATTAATTTCATCTTTGCACTGAGACCCGACATTGATATTTAAGAAAAAAACATTTCGTGAACAATTACATGAATAAACTTGTTTTGCTTAAAAATTATTTCCCAAATTATTTTCATTGTTTAAATAAATTATTTCTTTTCATTCACCTGTTAATGGACGTTAATTGCTTTTTCTTCTTCCCTGATTTTTTCCACATTCCCAAACTTTAATGTTTGAAAAGTTTGGAAAATTTCCTATCGCATGATATAAAAATCAAGTTTATTACAAAAAAAATAAAAAGTTATTCACGTAAAGTGTGTTTCAAAACGTTGGCGTCAAAAATTTTCATCGCATTTTTTGCAGAAAATATCCAATTAATTTTTATGAATTTTATATCGATGGAATCCTTATTTTTTAGTCTTTCTCGTGATATAATTTTTGTAGGAAATGGAAAAGAGGAAGAAGAGAAAATATTTTTAGTACCTAAGGAGGCCCTACCATGGTTAGGGCCGACGGGCTAGAAAAATTTTTGGATTTTTAGCCCTCTAGATTGACTAAAACTGCCTAAAATCTATACTTGCGTGAAATATTAGTGTATTTTCAAGCAATAAGACTATCGTTTCGAGTTCAAATGAAGTACATGAGAAAAGTATTACGAAAGAATATGGAAAATGGTAGTAAATGTTTCACGCATTAAAGTGTCCGAAAATGTTTATTCTTGTTTCGCATTTGTCAATGAATTCATATAATATAAAAATACAATATTGGAAATCCTTCAAAATTACTTTTATTGCCTAGCTATAACATTTGAGCTTTCATTCGCAAGTTATTTTGTTGAGATCTCAATTATTTTCTAAAGAAAGCTATGGGCGTTTTTATTTGAGTCACTTTTTAGCGACTTTAGCATTCAGGGGATTCAGGGGTGCACGTGTTTAAACAAGAAAAAACAAGGCTTGTTCACACACGTATGTCGTTGTGCTCCCATTTACACACACAAAAAAAACCATGGTTGAAATTTTTTTTTTTTGGGGGGGGGCGGGGGGGGGGGGGGGGGGAGGTGGGGACTTACCAAGGCAACAACTTTAACCATCTATGAAGAAATATCTTAATCGTGTTCTCCTAATAAATGGACCGGACAATCGACATTTGCATCATACATTTTGCGATAGTGGCTTTGCTTCCAGTTTTAATACTCGAAAGACTGGATGACTAGTTCATTATCATTTCTACCTAATAGAATGGTTGACCTTAACTAAATAACGCCTGCTTAAGCTGATATCGCTACACTTCGTAATATCAAATATCAAAGAAAGTGGAGAGGGCATAAAAATTCGGAATTTCCCAACGCTAATGTCGATTAAGTTATTTGCATGTTTTTCTTTTAATGCATACAACTCTAAATCCACAAGATTTGGATGAGCTGTAGTTATCTTCTGACAGGCTTCTTTCAGAATCGACAACATATGTTCGCTACATAGTATGCTAGATCAGAGGGAGAGGCAGTTACTCAAACGTCTGATTCACCTTCTTGATAGATGCAATCTAAGTTACAGTACATTTCCTACCCATCCAATTCCCCAATCCTGTACTTCATGCAATATATTTTTGTAGCATTCAACAGGTACAAAATTCTGCAAAGATGTGTTTCGGGCAAACAAAAATGAGGCCAGATTCCATGACAGAAAAAAAAACAATACAGATATACCATATAGCTGAAAATAAAATACTATCTTTATTAAGTTTACCTAAAGATCGATTTCAGTAATAACCCACTCCATTCAGGACTATATGTTTGTATCTGATAATTGAATTCATGCCAGCGGAATATGCATAGACACATAAGATACTGGAGCACATAGGACGCTATATGGGTTTATACAGTTAGCTAAGTCAGTTATAAACGTCAGAGGGATTACATACCAAAGGGTTGTAGTTTCATAACTGATTGGGTTCACAATCCCATTATGATCGTATAAGGAATTAAAAAATACTTTGTGAAAAACATTGCCTTCTCGTGTCTTTTGCAGAGCAATAAACATCCTTAAAGGAATAAATTAGATTTTATATGAGTTTCTCCCCAATATTTGCTACCTTGCATCCTCTTTTTTTTCAAATAAGCTTTGTCTCCCTTCTCAGAAACAAAATCAGGATGGATGATGAAATACCCTCTATTTCGTTGTCGTGTGTATGCGACTTTATCTGGTATCACCTTTACACATGACGAATGTTTCTGTTCCTGTGTTAATTCCTGCGTTAAACTGAGTTGTGATTTTGGTTTCACCCTAAAAAGATACAGAAAGAATGTGTCTGTTCCACTGAATGCCAGTAACATCCAGAACTATTTCGTTAATGATACATTGGAATAAGAGTGAGTGAAACCATGGGATGAATATGGGTGGAATGAGTTTCCACCATCGACTTCAGCGGTCGTATTTTCAAAACAATTTTCTTACTTCAAACCAAGACAGCTTTGATCATTTGTGAGGCCAGGATTAAAAAAAACTTTAATGAACATTACCCGTATAATTGCTTAGTCAATCGCTTTACCCACAAGTCATTGCAATGTTTACATTGCGGTGGATGAGAAGAATAGCGTAGAGCATTATTTGCTTCTTCTTTAGATTTTTTCTGGTATTTCCTTTCTGAAGTGGAGTCCTGAAACAAATGTTCAAAAACAAATTGTTAAATTCCTTTTAATGGATCTTCAAATAAAGTATCTTAAGGGGGTTTACACGTAAAGATTCTTGAATAATTTTTCTTTTAAGCAGGTGTGTTAAGGCTTTCAATTTAAATTGTACACCAAAAAGTCAACGCAGTCATGAATAAATAATGAGTTGAGACGCTGAAACTTGACTTTTTGATTTACAATTTAAATTTAAAGCATTAAAACACCTGCTTAAAAGAAAATTTTTTCAAGAATCTTTAAGTGTAAACCCCCATTTAATGTTACTTAAAGTTTACAGACGAAACAATCGGTTAGTATTGTCAATTCATCAGAGATTGATGGAATCCTGAATTCCACGATTTATTTGAAATTTATTTGAAATATACTACATAGTACTAGAAAAATCTTTTTAAGAAAGTGATTGAACAAGTAACAATCCAGTGGGAAAAATCGTCAAAAAGGCACCGCGATGAAGAGCATTTTCATTGAAATGGTATCTATATTTCTTTAGAAATGCACTCCTTCGCAAAGATTTTTTAACAAATTTTCCAGTTCTTTCGAGAGGGAGATTAAGAATTAAACAACAACCACAAAGATAGATTGACTGATAGAGAAAAGCAGACAAAGAAAACTTACTAGACTTTCCGTAGTTAACTTCGGCAACCGATCAATTGGATGTTGTTCCTCATGTTCTAGGACTTTCTTCTGATGGATCGGAGGAGTTGAGACCAAAGTTTCACTACCCTTTTTCACCAAAACTCCATCAACGGTCACTTTTGGGTCACTAAAGTACTGACTGATTTCGGGAAGTCTTAAAGTTGGTTGTGGAGTTTTTTTGCGAAATGGCACTTCATTAATTCCAGGGTTACTTTTGTCACTTATGCTTTCTACAACAAATAGCAAAGATTTTATTCAAACATTTGATCATCCAGTACAGTGTTATTCATAGATCTACAAATCCTTACACTATAAAGAGCTAAAGATCCATAGCACCAAATTTATTCAGTGATCAAAAGGCGTAATGTCAGCTGTCTTAATGTTAGAACCAAAGGAAGACCAGTGGACAATACCTTGTATAGAATCAAGGGAAGGCCAGTTGACGATGCCTTATATTGCAGTTAATTAAACTCATAAAAGCAAACAATGGTTTCCAGTACATTCTTTTGCAGTGGAAAAAGCGTATTCCCAAAATACCTAGTTTTGCATGACACTTTCACTTTCAGACACTGACAACCTGTAGAGTATACATTCTGGACATTTATATCAGAGTATACATAACCACGGCTCTATTGTATGCATCGTGCTTATTGATAAGACGTGTTGTATAAGCCGTTTAAGCTGTATAAGACGTGTGTATAGTTTACGTGTAACCTCCACTCTACCCTCGCACCACCCTATAGCTGAAACTCACACTAGCCTGTATTCCTTGATTCTGAAAGATTCTATAGTCAGATAATTTTTTTCTTTCATAGAAGTGAAGGCTGTTAGCTCTTAAATTTTATGGAAAACTTCCATTTTTGATAAAATTATGAACATGGTGCAGATCTTCCTATTGAAGTATACTTCAAAATTTTGAGAGATGTAAATAAATTACATCGAAGATGACGTCTAGAAAATCAGTTTTTGTCTGACCTATGAAAACTATATGTTGCTAGAAAGAACAATGCAACCAGGTTCTTACATTTCTTGAAAAAAAAGCACTTGGTAAACAACTTGATCCCAGTGGGCAAAATCGTCAAAAAGTCACTGCGAAGAAGAATATTTTTAATGAAATTGTGCGCATATTTCTATAGAAGTGCACTCCTTCGCAAAGATTTTTTTAACAAATATGCCGGCTGGGATTGTCCTCATCTTTTCTTTTATTTCAGTGAAATGTTTGAGGAGGTTAATTAATTGCTATTCAGGGTAGAAGGGAGCGCTTATTAGAGAGGGGCGCTTACTGGAGAGGGGCGCTAGTTAGAGAGAATACGGTAATTACTATTCAGGGTATTTTTCGCAGATCAGGGTTATTCTCATCATTTAAATCAGTGTTTTAATTTTACTGACGTTATACCAAATAAATTTATCTTTTGTTCTAAATGAAGAACGTTTGTCCTTACTTATTAGACTACAGTTTCATAAGAATGGAAGGTCGGGGTTCCCACGCTTAATCATGCTAACTACTGCAACATTGTGAAGGAGTTGTCACGGTAACCGGTTTATTGAGCCCTATATCATTTGTACTTCTAGCAGGCGATTATTACCGATAGAAAAAAATGAATTGTCTGAAAGCCTCTACTTTAGATTGCCTAACTGCCGCCGTGTATCGAAAATGCAAGAGACCATGGGTTTGAGGTTGCCAAGGTTACAAGTTCGAATGTCAATGATCGGAAAAATTTTTCATGAGAATAAACCAATGATGGACGAACAGAAATCAGTTCGTCAGTATGCAAAAAAACATTCCCTACCACATTCAACAACGCCAAGTTTACTAATGGTGGATTTTCGAATCTCATCTGCGATTTCATGGTTGTGGTCTGTGAGACAATGTGGCAAATTTGGTTTACTGTAACGCATCTTCGAATAGATTTCGAAATCTGTATTTTTTTAAATAAATTTCTTGTCTATTCTAGCGCAGAGTTATTGATTTAACGTAAGTTTACTTTGAATAAACAATGAATAATAACTATGTGTAAATAAGGCTTTATATTTTTCAAACATTTAATATGTTACCACGATCATTAATTCCATTGATATGTAGCTGTGTCTAAACCAGGCATAAACATTCAAGATTCCATCGTATCTATAGTAACGTTGAATGTTAAAGAGTCTCGGATTGAAAATCTTAACAAACATCATGGCGTTTATCTTAAAGTTTTATCTGTGGTCATTCTATGATTTTTTTGAATTTCTTTTTAAAGGGGCTAATTTCTAATTTGGCAGTCATTTTCAGATTTGACCAAAATTTGGTAATTCGGGCCAAATTTGGAGCAAAGTTCAAAAGTTCTTTAACTTTCATATAAATTTGTACAAAAAATAATTTACAAAGCAGGGTCGGATCTAGAATTTTCCCGGGTAGGCTTGATTGATTATGAAGACAATGTTTCGATATAGAGCGTCTAAAAACGCTATTCCAGGCCTTAGTCGAAACAACCCAGTACACAAAATGTTCAAAAAGTCACAGCGATGAAGACTATTTTTATTGAAATAGTGTGTTTATCGCTGTAGAAAAACACTCCTTCGCAGTGACTTTTCAACAAATTTGCCTACTGAGAAACAGTACTTCATCGTACAGGATTTCACTTTTCTTAGAGTTAAAATAAGGTCTTGCAAATTACACTAGTGCTTTCCCAACAATGAATTTCATATAATCAATAATTTTGAGGAGTGGCTTGGAGTGGGTATATATAGTAGGTAATTTTGATTCTAAATCTACATTATGTTTACTTATCTTAAATTCTACATTTACATCAAGCATTTCAAGAATAGGAAATGCTCGTGAACATTCAAAACACATAATCTTCAGGACCTGTGGAAAGAGGTGAAACCATGCCAATATCCATTTGTTTTTGAGTCACTAATAAAAAGAACATAAGTATTACTTGAAACATAATAGGGAGTTTAAGCAATCACAACGGCAACGAAGACGACAACGAGTTTAAAACAAAAGCTTTGTTTTCTACGTGGAATTTGTTTAGAAAGAATGTCTAATGCTAATCAGGCCATTGGGAAGATAATTACATCATTAACAAGTTTGCACGTTCTGTGCTCAACGTGAAAAATCACGTTTTGAAGTTGTGCTGAGAACGGAGACGTGATTACAGAGATGAGTCTTTTTCTCTTATGTAGATTTTATAGTAACTTGATAACTTTCCAGTCGATATAAGTTTATCAATGGCATTGTTTCTCTAACAAAAACAAGTTATTCATACTTTTATTTAGTAGTAACTATTTATTTTGTTGTTTTTCCTCATGTCGTCGTCGACGTTGCCGTCGCAGTTGCTTAAACTCCCTAATGTGTAGCTATTACAGTAAGTCCTGTAACAGTACTGATACCTATGTCCTAAGTTGAACTGCTGTGCTTGAATAGAGTAGAAATATTTGGTTGCTGCATTTTACTGTCACTGAAAATGTCAACTTCGTTGGTTTATATTTATATTAGGTTTGATTTCTTTCATTGCTAATGATGGTATTTGCATAATGGGAACAAAGTGATTAGGTCTTTGTGGTGCTTTATTCAAGACACTGATACTGAGATGGTTTAGTGATTCAAATGAAACAAAATGAAACAATACAGAACAGAGGCGTAGTTAGGGTCAGTCAAAAAAACCTGGAGGAGTTCAACATTATGATATTTCTTTTCAGTCTTAAGTGTCGATTAGATTACTTGCATGCTTTCCTTTTCTATCCTAAATGACTTAACTCTCCTCCACAAATTTTGACTGACCTCTGGCTACGCCTCTGCAGAAGACCCCAAGCAGCTGGAGTAAATCTGTATCAAACTGTATCAAAGTTGTTGCACCTAGTGTCACCCACAATGTTGGTAAAATACTTTAACAGCAACCTTGAAAATCAAATTACAAGTATTATTATGCTTGTAATTTGAGCTTCCAACAGAAATACTTAAAGGGGAATCAAACCTAAAAGTTTTTTTCATTAAATCCTCTTGTATTATTATATATTATATTATATATTATTAATATTATTAGCAAAAATAAAGAAAATCATTGAAAGTGCTTTTTTCATATTTTTTTCTCTTATGATAACTTCCTGTAACTTTGTTGAAAAATTCACGGAGGAGATTTCGTGATGTACCTTAAGGGAAGAAATTTTGCCGGGAAGAAATTTTGGCGGATCAGCTCATCCGCCAATTCCGACTCAATTTGGCGGAATTTATTTTGGCGGATCGCGAAAAAAAAAAATTTGGAGGGAATTTATGTTGGCGGTTAAGGAAAATTTTTATATTTAGCGGAAATTAATTTTGGCGGATGCCCCAATAATCAATTTTCAATTAAGTGGTTCGATAGAATAAAGAGAAATATATTTAAATGAGAAGAGGAGAGTCCGTCATATGAAGCGTTTTTTCAAAAAACAAAATCATTCCAGGTTTTTATTACAGTAATTTACAAATCAAATTCATCATCTATAATAAAATAGGAAGCGTTTCGTCCAAAGTCAATGTTATCATCTTCCCACTCTGATTTTTCGTCGTTACCATCGTCTTGCACGTTGACAAAATCATCTAAAACATCTGATCCCGACGAGAAAAGAATTGGAATTAAAGACATCATAACCTCTTTCTCACCGTCAGAGAGAGCCTGCAAAATTGCAATTGAGAACATCATCCCTGGTAACAGGTGAAAGAAACAATGAATATTGATTAGGGTTCTTTAGAAATGTTGTATACGATTTTGGGGTACGTGGTATTTTAGCCCTTAACTTTTCAGCGACAGAGGAATAAAAGCTATTGAATGTGTTTGCAATAACTTGAGGGTTGGTTTCTGATTTACCATCAATTAATAGGGTAGTTGGAGGAGGTGCAGATGCATTTTTCCCAAGTAGTGAGTTAATGACTTTCTAGTTTTTAGCTATATTGCTGCTATTTTCACGAAAGTAAGATAAGTAGTGTTTTTACGAGGAGTGTTGCGATACTTTTTAAATCTATCAAGATAGAAAGCTTTTTCCTGTGGACGAGGAACTCTGATAGATGATCCGATATGTTAGTAAGGATAATTCCAGACACAGTGTTAACAAAATCTACAGAAATAAAAATGTTATCTATAACCAATTCACCAATGATGGAGATTTTATGGAGGACATGAGACTTTTTATTATTCCTCCGAATCTCAATAAAAGTGGAAAATTAATATATATCAGCTTGTCACACACTTTACAAAACAAAACAAAGCCAATTAGAAAATTGTCTGTTCTTGACACTTGTGATGCACTTGACACTGTGATCAAAGTTAATGAATCTGATCATAGCTGACTATGAAACAAAATTAATCAACAAAACAAACCATAATCGAAATTAACCAAGTCCAAAGTATGTATTTGCAAAAGCATAGTCAAACAAATCTTCTTTTCCACATAATGGTGTCACAACAGAAGGAATTGGAAATTTAAGTTGATTGGTGAATGTTGCTGATGTTGGCAGAAAGCTACCTTGACATTCTTCAAATGAATTCGAATGGGTTTTCTCAAATCTAAGTATGGGCTGTTCCCCTGCACCAGTTGCAAAGGTCGAAATCATTTCGATTGTAATGTTCAAAATATTATAAAAACAATTCAATCAGATGATAAAATAAATTACAATTGTAAAAGAACTATTAAAATATGCTATATACATAAAGACCACTATATTGTGCAAATCAAATCTGCTTCTATGACTAAAAAACAATCTGTAGTGCCCAGGAAAACGCTAGAACGCTGAGAAAGCTACGATTGGAATTGAAAAACAAATACAGTAAACCAAAGTCATTAGAAACTTCACATTAACACTTGAAATAAGCGTGCAAAGTAATGGTGTTTCTTTTGATACAACAAAAGGCTTTAAATCTCTGAAGTACGGTTTAATTAGAACAGTTTCAAAAAATTTCTCACAAGTAATTGATTTTTTTCGTGTAACAGGCTCGTCGAGTTTACGAATCTCCCTAATTAAAATCCATTACGCCAAAAAAGACTGTACGGCTGCAAACCCTCGGATATTCCGAGTACAAAAACTCCTAAGAAGAAAAAATACTACAGTCTGGCCTCATCACATGCGAAATGAAAATCATCAACACAGTCCACATTCATGCCAACAGTCCGACTACCCCGAAGACAGAGCAAAGCTGAACGCATTATAATGAAGGATAGCTTACAGCGTATCCAGCTCATAATATGCTCATATCTTTGACCGGTCCTCGTGGCAATCTTCTCAGCAAGATGTTTATGGAACACTGATGTCTCGCGACTCATTCCTCCAGTAATTGAGTACACAAGAGGAGTGAATGAGCCATGCTCATTGTTCAACACTCGATCATTATATTTTCGCTTTTTCTCTTGTTCATGTTTGTTGAAAACTTTCTCAATGGGTGTGTCAATTTGAGATTTAGAATTTGGATTCGTCACTCGTACGTCGAAATAAGCGGATTGTCCTGGTCGCCAGAAACCCCTAGCACGTATATCTAATCTAGCTTCGTCATCATTTATGGACTGCAGTTTGGGCTCGGTTTCTACATCCGAGTAGACCTTCTTCAACAAATTGGCCTCGAAATCACGGATATTGTTGTGTCGGATTGAAACGAAACCGCATTTTTTGCAGTTCATTGCATGATTTACGTCAAAAGCGTCACCACAGGCACATTTCGAGGGGAGGTTGCGTATATTATTACCGAATCTAAGAGCAAGGGCATCATGAAATTCAGCTTTGTTCATTGTAAATCCGTGATCTTTTAAAGGGGCATTGGCCGGCTTAAAACAATAGAATTTGAGTTACTCTTGGTTATTCAAATCTGCCATGTGATTTGAGGATTAAAAAATTAGAATAATCGAGACAACTTGTAAACATCATGGTGAAGAGGACAGAAGATTTTCATTGCTGTCAGAATTATTTTTTTCAATGTCCTGTCTATGGGCGTGAATTGTAATATGGTACTAAATATTGGTACGAAGTTATCATGAATTAATTCAGGAATATTTCAGTGCTAAAGTCTGTGTAAAAATAGTGTGCACACTTTTAAGATTTGCTTGCCATTTGGTAAATACTGAATCAATTTTAAAAAATTTGGTATCGTTGGATAGACATTAAAAAGCACAACATTCTACAGAAATAAAAAATCCCAAAAAAGAAAAAGAAAATGAAGAAAACAGAAGATGAAAAAAACAAACATTTTATACAAAAGTCATATATATTTGATTTTTACATCATTGGAAACCTTATTCTTTGGCGATTTCAAAAATATATATATTTAATGGAAAATTTCCATTAGTTTTTGTTTATTATGATACATTTGAGGGTATATTGAAATTTTGGCAGTTTTTTTGATTTTTGAAAGACGGGGGAAATATCTGAAAACACAGTAATTGTACTTGTACTTAAGCAAGAACATTAACACATTTTTTATGGTGTGAAAGTAATAAACAAATCACATCACACTTCTCTTAAATTATCATAGGTTGTTACCCAGAGTAATTAGAATTACATAAAATGCCTCTAAGGATTATTTTATTCCGTCTTTGTATTATTAAATGTAAGTGTTTTGAATAATGTATAATTAAATAAAGTAACCCCCGGTTTTTTAAAAATTGCAAATGGTTGAAAAGTCTAAAATGTTCTAAGTAATAGCATCGTTGCTGCAATATTCCAAAAACTAATGAAAATTTTCCATTAAATATATATATTTTTGAAATCGCCAAAGAATAAGGTTTCCAATGATGTAAAAATCAAATATATATGACTTTTGTATAAAAAGTTTGTTTTTTTCATCTTCTGTTTTCTTCATTTTCTTTTTCTTTTTTGGGCTTTTTTATTTCTGTAGAATATTGTGCTTTTTAATGTCTATCCAACGATACCAAATTTGTTAAAATTGATTCAGTATTTACCAAATGGCAAGCAAATCTTAAAAGTGTGCACACTATTTTTACACAGACTTTAGTTATTGAATGAGAGTATTTGTTATTTTAAAGATATACACGAATTCGTGAGTGCCGGGTGAAACCTCTACATTCACATCTATACATAGTTTATACAAAATAAGTTTAAATTTGCTATTGTATATAACTTGCATTACTGCTTTTGATTTTGCTGAGTCCTACCCCACAGATAATTTAGAGGAAGACGGAGAAGTCGTTTGGATTGCTTTCTTGGGTAGCATTTTTTGTTGTTTAGCTTGCTAGGTATTCCTACCTGAAAGATCATAAAGATTCTTGAAATTACTTTCATTTATGTGGCATGTTTTGTGGCCATGGTCCATTAGTTTTGATTTTGAGTTTATTCATGAGAACTTATTTTGCTTTTCCTCTCTAGAAAACAAAAACAAAATGTAAAAGAAAATCCATTTTGCTTTATGGCAATCACAGAAAAATATATCCTAGTGAATAAGAACATTACTGGCATGGATTCAATTTGAATCTACTTTGACATATTCGTACACTGTAGCTGGAATAAGTTTCAACATTTAACACTGTATAAGGAAACAATTTGCTTTTAAATAGTTTTTCTCTCCTAAATTTTCATTACGCTTACTTTTTTTCTGTTTCCAAAATTTTAATAAAAACACAAATCTTGATTTTGTCAGAATGACATATCCGTTATTTCTGCCTCCTGAAGTCACTTCTGTGGCTGATCAATTTTTTGTGTTTATACATTATTGCATCTGGATAATCATTGCTAATATCTTTTGTTTTTTACTAAACATATGAATTTGTATTTGTTTGTTTTTTTGTCATTTTTGGGCATTTGATTGCTTACTGGATACGACTTATGCATGGTTTAGTTTATCTGTCTTTTCAATTCATTCACATGTATGATTTCTAATATGGCCATGGCATCATGAAGAAAGAAGAACACTGATTCAATCTGAAAAAAAACCATTATTTGGCAAATTGAACTGTTGTTGTTATCTTGTCTCTTTCCGTCCCTACACTGCTGCATTCTTATAGGAAGGAACAGAATTAAAAACAAGATGCCCTACCGGGCAGAAGTATTCCTGCAGATGACTGGAAGACTTTCTGGAGGCTTTTCAGAAAGAAATGAATGTTAGTTCACGCTTTAAAACGATATGCATAATGCAGAATGATGTTTGCAGTATTTTACATTTTACCTTTTACTTACGATAAGTATATCATTTGATATTCTTAGTATTTCAATTTTTACTACGAATATCAACTGATATTTGAAGTAGATCAAACCAAATTTGATATAAATAAAAACAAAGTAGATATTATTAGACGTTATTTGATGTTACATCAACGTCAAATCAACGTCATGACGTTCATATGAGTTTGCTTCAACGTCGGTATTACGTTATGGGCGGCGCAAATTCAATTTATAATGACTTTTTCTACAGTCAGAAGTGTTCCTGCGGATGACTGTAAGACTTTCCAGAAAGATTTCAGAAAGAACTGATATTAGTTCACGCTTTAAAAAGATATGCATAATGCAGAATGATGTTGCGGTATTTTACATTTTACCTTTTAACAACGATAACAATTAAACTTTGTTAGCTCACATGAAACTTCAGTCTTGCTTCAATTTAGAGATTTTTTAAAAAATATTTTAATTCAAAGTTGATTTCCCTAAAGAATCTTCAAGAAGTAATTAAGTAATAAAAAGTTTGTCGCGTCAAGAAAAGTCTGTGCTTAAGAAGTAATAACTTCGAATTCATTTAATTACATTCCCGAGAGCATCATAAAAGTTAAGAGACTTTGAAAAATTTTGCCGGAGATCAAGCTTAAAAAGGAACACCGTCAGTTTAAAAATCCATTAGAGAACACTCTTCCGTGGACGTTTCAAAATACTCCTTTTAAAACTATACAGCATGAAAATCTTTATGTTGTTTGTACCTGAACTTCATAATAAAAACTTTTACTTGGCCTTGCGAAATAATAAAAATATCTGTGTTTCCTTTTTATCGTCAGCTTGATAGTATACAAATTTTAGAATCATACAATATGTTAAAATCGACTAGTCAATTAAAAAAGTGGTCATCAAATGATAAATAAAATAGGTAGAAGTTGATGAGGAAAATGAGCTGTGCTTCTTGATTCCAGAGCTTTATAAAAACAGGATAGCTTACCTAGGAACATGAAATAGAAAATTGTATTATATTTAGAAAAAGACTAATAGAAACTTTACGAATTTTTTTAAATCGATGTAAGCATACCGTTTTTGTAGTCGTTTATATCTGATTTGAAGCATCAAAAACTGCTTATTTATCACGAATAACTACTAAGAGTATTAGTTTCACGTAGATTATCAGTTTGGATCATAAATGTTCTTAATTCTTTTAAGTTTTGCAGCCGTACTACGACCTCTTCTATATCCATATATTCAACGAAGAAACTTTCACAGATCTACGCATGCTTCTTCGCTTCCATTTTAAAAACCAATACGGAAAACGTAAGAACGTTGCATAAGACTCACATGAAACAACATTTATAACTTGGCATTTGCGATTTAGCCATATGTTAATTATTCCTTTCACTAGAGCTTATATTTTACACTTTTAGAGTCTTTTCAAGCAAAGTACTTGTATACAATGAATATAGTGTGAGTTTAAACTGTTAAATCATAAAAAGAATGTAAGTTGGGAACATTAATGATTTGAGTGGCTATTTCCCATCGACAAAAATTGGTCTAGGTTTGGACAGTGAAAAACAATCAAAAAAAACAAAAAAACAAAAAAAACACGAATGGTTTCAAAGTATTCCTTGCTTACGCAGGAATACAAAAAACAAGATGCACTACCGGGCAGAAGTATTCCTGCAGATGACTGTAAGACTTTCTGGAGCCTTTTCAGAAAGAAATGGGTGTTAGTTCACGCTTTAAAACCATATGCATAATGCGGAATGATGTTTGCAGTATTTTACATTTTACCTTTTAGCTACGATAACTACTAAACTTTGTTGTTTCTTATAAAACTTCAATCTTGCATCAATTTAGAGATTTTTTTAAAAAGATTTCCATTCGAAGTTGCATTCCCTAAAGCATCTTCAAGAAGCAATTAACTAATTAAAAGATTATCGCGTTAAGAATAATCTGTGCTTTAAAAGGTGAATGTTTGTTCACGGTTTAAAACAATATGCATAATGTGGTATGATGTTCTTTGTGTTTTACAGTTTATCTTGTAGCTGTGAAAGAAGTAATATTTGTTATCTCATATAAACTGCACTGTTTTGCATCATTTAGAGATTTTTTCAAAAAGTTTTTTATTCATAGTTATATTCCCTAAAGCATCTTCAAAAAGTAATTAAGTAATGAAAACTTTGTCACATTAACTTTTGAATGGAAAATCTGTGGCGTAAATAGTAATAACTTCTAATTCATTTAATTACATTCCTGAGAGCATCATAAAAGTTAAGAGACTTTGAAAAGCTTTGCCGGAGATCAAGCTTAAAAAGAAACACCGTCAGTTTAAAAATCCATTAGAGAACACTCTTTCGAGGACGTGTCAAAATACTCCTTTTAAAACTATACAGTATGAAAATCTTTATGTTGTTTGTACCTGAACTTCATAATAAAAACTTTTACTTGGCCTTGCGAAATAATAAAAATATCTGTGTTTCCTTTTTATCGTCAGCTTGATAGTATACAAATTTTAGAATCATACAATATTTTAAATTCGACTAGTCAATTAAAAAAGTGGTCATCTATTGATTAATAAAATGGGTAGAAGCTGATGAGAAAGATAATCAGTGCTTCAAGATTCCAGAGCTTTATAAAAACAGGATAGCTTACCTAGGAACATGAAATAGAAAATTGTATTATATTTAGAAAAAGACTAATAGAAACCTTAGGCATTTTTTTAAATCGATGTAAGCATACCGTTTTTGTAGTCGTTTATATCTGTTTTGAAGCATCAAAAACTGCTTATTTATCACGAATAACTACTAAGAGTATTAGTTTCACGTAGATTATCAGTTTGGATCATAAATGTTCTTGATTCTTTTAAGTTTGACAGCCGTATAACCTCTTCTATATCCATATATTCAACCAAGAAATTTTCTCAGATCTACGCGTGCTTCTTCGCTTCCATTTTTAAAACAAATACGGAAAACGTAAGAACGTTGCATAAGACTCACGTGAAAAACATTTCTACCTTGGCATCTGCGATTTAGCCATATGTCAACTATTCCTTTCAGTAGAGCTTATATTATACACCTTTAGAGTCTTTTCAAGCAAAATACTTGCACACAATGAACGTAGTGTGAGTTAAGATATTTAAAGCATAAAAAAAATGTAAGTTTGGAACTTAGAGGATTTGACTGAGTATTTCCCATCGACAAAAATCGGTCTAGGTTTGGACAGTAAAAAAAAAAACAAAACAAAAAAAACACGAACGGTTTCAAAGAATTACTTGCTTACGCAGGAATACAAAAAACTCGAACGGTTTCAAAGTATTCCTTGCTTACGCAGGAATACAAAAATCAAGATGCCCTACCGGGCAGAAGTATTCCTGCGGATGACTGTAAGACTTTCTGGAGCCTTTTCAGAAAGAAATGGGTGTTAGTTCACGCTTTAAAACCATATGCATAATGCGGAATGATGTTTGCAGTATTTTACATTTTACCTTTTAGCTACGATAACTACTAAACTTTGTTGTTTCATATAAAACTTCAGTCTTGCATCAATTTAGAGATTTTTTTAAAAGGATTTCCATTCGAAGTTGCACTCCCTGAAGCATCTTCAAGAAGCAATTAACTAATTAAAAGATTATCGCGTTAAGAATAATCTGTGCTTTAAAAGGTGAATGTTTGTTCACGGTTTAAAACAATATGCATAATGTGGTATGATGTACTTTGTGTTTTACAGTTTATCTTGTAGCTGTGAAAGAAGTAATATGTGTTATCTCATATAAACTGCACTGTTTTGCATCATTTAGAGATTTTTTCAAAAAGTTTTTTATTCATAGTTATATTCCCTAAAGCATCTTCAAAAAGTAATTAAGTAATGAAAACTTTGTCACATTAAGTTTTGAATGGAAAATCTGTGGCGTAAATAGTAATAACTTCTAATTCATTTAATTACATTCCCGAGAGCGTCATAAAAGTTAAGAGACTTTGAAAAGCTTTGCCGTAGATCAAGCTTAAAAAGGAACACCGTCAGTTTAAAAATCCATTAGAGAACACTCTTCCGTGGACGTTTCAAAATACTCCTTTTAAAACTATACAGTATGAAAATCTTTATGTTGTTTGTACCTGAACTTCATAATAAAAACTTTTACTTGGCCTTGCGAAATAATAAAAATATCTGTGTTTCTTTTTATTGTCAGCTTGATAGTATACAAATTTTAGAATCATACAATATTTTCAATTCGACTAGTCAATTAAAAAAGTGGTCATCTATTGATTAATAAAATGGGTATAAGCTGATGAGGAAGATGAGCAGTGCTTCAAGATTCCAGAGCTTTATAAAAACAGGATAGCTTACCTAGGAACATGAAATAGAAAATTGTATTATATTTCGAAAAAGACTAATAGAAACCTTACGAATTTTTTTAAATCGACGTAAGCATACCGTTTATGTAGTCATTTATATCTGATTTGAAGCATCAAAAACTGCTTATTTATCACAAGTAACTACTAAGAGTATTAGTTTCACGTAGATTATCAGTTTGGATCATAAATGTTCTTAATTCTTTTAAGTTTTGCAGCCGTACTACGACCTCTTCTATATCCATATATTCAACGAAGAAACTTTCACAGATCTACGCATGCTTCTTCGCTTCCATTTTTAAAACAAATACGGAAAACGTAAGAACGTTGCATAAGACTCACATGAAACAACATTTCTACCTTGGCATCTGCGATTTAGCCATTTGTTAATTATTCCTTTCACTAGAGCTTATATTTTACACTTTTAGAGTCTTTTCAAGCAAAGTACTTGTATACAATGAATATAGTGTGAGTTTAGACTGTTAAATCATAAAAAATATGTAAGTTGTAATGTAATGATTTGAGTGGCTAAATGCAATACAAAAAGGGCACTTTCAATAATAACTCATAAAAGAATTATGTTTTCTGTACTTCTGAAATACTTTTAAAAGTTATTTTAGACCTTTTTGGTTGTAACTTCTGAATTCAATCTTTAAAAATTTTATTATCAAGTCTGTAAAAAATGCACACAGAGCTTGTGAAACGTTTTCGCTTATGTTTTGAGAAAATTGTAGAAGTAGTTTTGTAGAATCTTTGAAGAAAAATTTTTTAGACTTCTTTCCTGTCTTTATCAATTATTACCATGGAAATATTATCATGAGAACATTTCTTGTAGGCAATATTTATGTTTAATCGACTCTGGGAAAAGTTCTTGAACAAGACGATGAAGGATTGATAATAAACAAAACTGTGCTGTGAAAAAACTTTTAATATCACAACAGAAATGAATGTAGTTTCAACACTACTGGTGAATACGTCTTATCAATAAATCCATGAAACATGCTCATTTCATTGAATAAATATTACACTGAAAGTTGAAGATATTGAAAAAAAGTAAACAAGTGAAATTGTCATTGAAAGCACACAAATATACTTCACTTGTGACTGAATTGACCCATCTGTCTACACACTGATACAAACCGAAAGTATAAACATCATGCGCAAGATATTGGTGAACGATAACGTTTAATAAAACTGTTTTTCTGGCTCCGAAATGTCACAGTGAATTAAAAACTGGTCGAGATTAACATTAAGTTTAATAAATTAAAGAAAAGAAGGGAGTAAGTTGGTGAATTCCAGACTGCATCAAATTATTAGTCACTGTACAATGCTCGATCAAGTTACCACTGTGTGGGACTGATTAGTGTTAAATTCACGTTGAAAAAGATGACATTGTTCAAAATAATCAAGATTTTTTCTACTGCAAACCACTCGATGCAGGCACAGATTAAGTTTGGGATATATACAATGTCAAAAAAATCTTTGGATAATAATTTAAATCAAACCAATATACATACATATAATTTAAAAATTTGGCGTGTAGCTAATATATGTGCTAGGACACAATATAAAATGTTTGAAAAGAACATTGAAATACTGATCCTAAAAAAGTTTTATTGTATCATTTGTCTTTTCGTGCAAAATTGCTTTATTTATAAACTCCATGAGAAGATTCAAGTGGCAATATGCAGTCAATGGCGGATCTAGAGAGCAGGTGCAACCTGTAGAGAAACGCATTAACATAATTTGTCAATTCGGTTTATATTACCTATGGGATTGTTTGAATGTTTTTCTTTTAAGTTTGAATTATTAACACTCTCTTACACAAGTTGCGACTTATATATTTCTATATCCGCCACTGGCAGGTTTAGTAGAAATAGATTTTCATATCGTATGTTATGTTGATTTAAATTATATACAATGTAGTTTTTATATTGTCATGGATTAAAATCTTTGAAATGCCCAAGTTTCTCCTGCTCCTACTAATCTAAGTTGTGAACAATTTCATGAAACGTTTACTTAAATAAGTTACCAATTCGCATTTCTGGCAAAATTTGGAAAGTTTGCATAAAGAACAATTGGAAGGTCCTGATGTTAAATTTGGCAGTCACTTTTGCAGATTTGACAAGGTCTTCAGTTTTTAAGCACGTTTGACCTATTTTAACTCATTTGATTGTAAAAGATTTAATAGTGTTGAAATCAATACAATTGTGAAAGTCCTTGATCCATATAATTTTACATAATTTATGTTAGGTATACTTCTGCAATTTATTTAGTCTTCCTCGCTTCTTACTATATCAGCGTCATCTGAAAGGGCTTGCCTGTAATGTAACATTGAGCACAATTTAATCGCAATTAGAATTGTTATATCGGCTGAGTTACCGCCCTTTTGTGCTGTTTTATTTCTTTTCAAAAGCAAAGATTACAGAAGATTACAAAAACATAATGACAAAAACAGTATGATCTGCAATCTTTTAAATCGAAGGTTAACCGCCACTTTGCTCTGTCTTTATAACTCTTCTTCCTTTTCTCATCCCTCTCATCTGTCTTTATAACTGTTCTTCCTTTTCTCATCTTGTCGCTTTCTGCCTAGTAGTGGCTTCGGCCTTGCAGGGAGCAACTCATTAAAAGAAAAAAAAAGTGGTTAAGAGTTTATATAATAGGAGCTGTCGATAAACAACACACTGAAAACTACAGTCACATGCTTTTGAAAAGAATGACGAAAATTATAACTTGAAAATTTAATTCACAACTACTTTCACAATGAATGGCTCAATACGCCCCCTGAATATTTTTGATCCCTAATTTCAATGCAAAAAGTTTTATCCAGAAACTTCAAGTACAGTATACATAATGTAGTAGTAGAAACGTATGGAAATATGCCCAAAGATATTATATGTATACAAGAAAATTTAAAGTTGATAAAACAATAAAAAAACAGGTTGTTTAATTTGTAAATAATTATAGATATCTCCATAGCATATGATGCCCGCCACATGTGTCGCGTGTCATATCATATGTTTGTTGCTAATAAAAATGTAGCTAAAATTACAACATAAAGGGGAAACATGTGGGGCTTGGAGGTATTTTAATTTTGTTTCTTAAAGATTTGTGACTTACAAAAACGTTGTCCTGTGTGGTGAAGTCCCTCAAACTGGATACAATGTCAAAAGTCCCACAATGGTGAAGGTTGTGGTCTACAAACAAATTTGATAAATGGTCAACGCTTCGAGGTTGTGATGACCATGCATAGCCCCAATTTTAATTATAAAGGAAGCAAAAACAGTCTTCTAGGCACAGCCAACGAAAGCACATTTGATTCAGGCAAGAAGGACATTATTAGTGAAAAAATTGGGTGTGCAAAAAGGAAATATAGTCCCTAGTGTGTTTTGCTGAGTGATGACTTCCTCTACCGAATTAATGGGAGCTAAAATTGAAAGTTTGTCGCCAAGTTGCCTTGAGAAAAGATGTACCTCTCCACAAAAAACCAATTCATGTAGAAAAACACACTACCGCAAATAAATCAATGCTTTATTGCGGGAATTCACGCTACTGAAATTTGATGTCGTGTGACCAGGGATCATAAGAGCCATGTAAACAGCACACAACGTGACGTCACTTTAGGCCGTCTTAAGATCATCATCATCATCATCCACGGGTAAACCAATATCTGCTGTTGCTTCGCGCCGGAGATAATAAATAACAAAACAAAAAGAAAAAAAACCCCAAAAAACAAAAAGGAAATTTTAAGTACGCATTTATCCTAAAAACAATAACTAAAATCACAAATTTGCCCAAAAGATAAAAGTAACAAATAAAAACATAATGCCAAACTTACATACCCAGGCATAGTACGTAAACGATTATCATAACACAAAATAATGCATAAACATGATAAAATATAAACTTAAGAAAAATACATCCAATAACGCTTCTTTTTTGTAGCACAGTTTCATTGTACAGTAATAATTAATGAACTTCTTAAATACATAATTTATTCTTCTCTTAACTAACCCTCTCAACATCTTAATTTAACCCATGTGCTTCATTTCTTTTTTAACAGAAGGAAATATTAAAAAAAACATACAAAAAACGTAATCATACTATGACGATATCAAAAGAAAAACAAAACAAACTGAAAGAAACTTTGAGAACACATTAACCTAAAAAATATATAATAATTAAAAACACAAATGAAATGACAGTAAATTTTTAACAAATGGAAACATTCACATCTGTAGAACCATTTTCAATTTCAGCTCAAATCTCCTCCTAATTCGAAACACAACAATAAACATCGATTTTATTCTTTATTTATCCAGCATACTAATTTTCTTCTAACTAAATATACTAAACTTTGGTTCACTTTCCAGCACACTTTACTGCTGTGCTGTTTAAAAGCATATACCGTGAGTTGGGGCGAGATTCAACTCTGTGGGGTGAGATTCAGCAGCACCATTATCCAGACCACAACATTCAACAAAATAATTCGAAATTTTAAAACAACAACATCGCATATCTGAACCAAGATGTAATCTATACTACACATTAGAAAAATACCAATTAGGATTTCTCAAAGACGGTTTCCATGAAGTAATGTCCACCCTCCACCCAGCCACCTTTTTGCACTTTCAAGCGTGTTTACCTTATTATACTAGTGCGCGGGTCGTATTTGGGGGGTGCGTGGGCGGAAGCTATGTAGTGAAACAAACTGAAGGAGATGATCGATCACTGTGCAAAATTTGTTTCTCAAAGACAGTTTTCACAGTTTTCACTAAGCATCCCCTAAAACACTTTTTCGTCCAACCCTGCCAGCGCTTACCGCTGCAGGTTACAGCTTACCGGCGGGTCTTACCGTGCATGTATCGTCATCGTGAGCTGAGATGTAACGCAATGATAGTCAGAATTGATGATTGTGCAATTTCCCGATCCCATAAATCAGACGTCGCGCAATGCATTATGGTAGTTGTATTCAGTCGCAACCGTAAACAAATAACAAAATGGTTGACGAACAACATACACGTGCAGAAAGCAAAGTAAATAATTCTATAAACAGCAGTTTCTTTAAAAACTCATCCACCCTTGACATAACGGGATGGCCTTTCAACTCATCAGAGCTTCAGTTCGACAACAATAACAATCTTATCGAAGTAAACTCGGCAAGAAACACAAGCAAGAGTGGTGGAATAACGTGTCGCGTTCCACAGTGTTACAGTAACTCAAAAAGAAATCCCGAGCTTTCATTTTACGTTATACCAAAAGAAAAATCATTAAGGAAACGCTGGTTGGCAAATATTAGTAGAAAGGATTTTAAACCTTCAACCTCCCATCGTGTTTGCTCTCAACATTTTGAAGGAGGAAAGAAACCATACATGAACAACATACCAACTATTGTACCAAGATTTACAACAAAATACGCCTATAAAGGAAAGGAGTACCAGGACCGGCCTTGGATTACTTCCAGAGATATTTTCTCCTATTGCTAGAGATACTGAGAATGAGGAGGAAGAGGAACTTACAATAGAACAACAACAAGCATTGGAAATAAAAAATCTTACAGAGAGAATGAAATACAAAGTACATTGAATGAGAAAATAATATCTTTGGAAAACACTTTAAAACAAAATCAATTTACAGTGGATAGATCCAAGCATAACAATGCACATTTCAAGTTTTATACAGGCTTCGAGAGCTATGCATTATTCAAAGCAGTATTAGACGATTTACTAAAACCCGATGTGCTTCACCTTAATTATTGGGGTTCGATAACGAAAGACTCAACAATGAAACGTGGCAGAAACAGAACCCTCACTCCAGAAGATGAATTTTTTCTAGTGTTAGTTAGGTTAAGAGTTGGTTTGCCAATATTAGACCTTGCTATTCGAATAAACATGTCTGAAAGTAATGTTAGTCAGATACTGATTACATAGTATGATTTCTTGCACATAAAACTGAGAAGCTTACCAATATGGGCAAGTCAAGAAACAGTTATAAATACTATGCCAAAATGTTTCAAAGAATTATATCCTAAAACCAGAGTTATAATAGACTGTACTGAAATATTTACAGAGATGCCTACTTCATATCGCAGTCAGTCAGCAACCTTTTCCAACTATAAACATCACAACACTGCCAAAGCACTAGTTGGAATAGCGCCAAGTGGTTCTGTAACCTTCGTATCAGATGTTTATGCAGGAAGATCAAGTGATAAGCAGATAACAAAACATTGCGGTATCTTAGACCTATTAGAGCCTGGGGACGATTTAATGGCTGACAGAGGATTTGAAGTAGAAGATATATTACCATCTAATACGACTTTGAATATACCTACATTTCTGGAAAATAAGCCACAATTAACTTTAGAAAAAGAGTTAGACACACGAAGGATAGTGTTCATGTTGAACGAGCCATAGAACGAGTAAAAAACTATCGCATATTACAACAGACATTCCAGCTTTCTATGGCCGCAGACCTTAACAAGATATGGATAACATGTTGTTATTTAGTTAATTTTTTACCACCACTTATTGCAGAAGACCATTAAACAATTTAGAGAATGGTAATAGTAGGGGTGTTTCGTTTTAAGTTGCGGTATCCCATTCACCAATCTACAAAAAAAACTTTTGTCCTCACATGCTTCTTCATTTGACATGTCTTTTTTCGAAAATGGACATTTTACTTCAATAGCTCGATCATTGTCAACAATACCATCTGGACTGCAACCCAACCATGGCCACTTAGGATTGATAACGAGTCCACAGTTTTCAACTTTGACTTGTTTTGCCCTCTCGTACGCATTTATGGCAATTCTCTCATTATCCAGCCCCCATTTACAACTTTCTGGGGGTATATTTAAACTTTGTATAAAATAATATTTTTTGTAGAATTGATTTTGGATAAATGTTTGTACGTCTATTATTAACAGACCCAAAATTTGATGCTGTCAGTCTTTTCTTTCGTTCATAATACCATTCATCACTGCCTGACTGTTTCACTGTTGATGCTTCAATATATTGATAGTCCTCAGAAACCAAATGATTCAAAATAAAAAGTTCATCACTGTCTTTAATATGAGATTTTTCAAAAGATGTTACCGTAAATTTTCTAAATAAATTTTCAACAGCTAGCCTTTTAGGCTCTGGTTCTACAATACCTTCAATAAGTTCCTGACGCGATGTTTTGTAAAATGCACTAGGTACAAAGTCGTTGCCTTCTAAAAGGGCCAGCATGCATGAACCTTGTCCAATATCTTTTAAAGTTTGACCAAATTGCTTCAACTGTTCCTGTGTCTCATAAGAATTTGGAGCAGAACAATATTTCCTTTCGCCAGTAACAATCGGTCTTTTTCGGCTTTTATTTTTATCTTTATCAAAATTTGCTTTTCCAAAAGTCAAGTCTGAAAATATAATTGCTTCTGTGTTAGGAGCTTCACCAGGTACATGGCATTTTTGCAATATGTCTGTGCAAGTCTTATCATCAGGAACTTCTTTTGATTCACGTTCTCTATATTCAACAAGTTGATAAAGTGCAGCAGCCACATGCTTACAATAGCCACCAGTTCCTGCCTTACAAGAGCATTTTGCATACAATATCTCTCCATTACTTTGTGACAAATGTATATAAATGCTGTATCGATCTTTTTTATGGCAGCAGCAACAAAACATTTCACAACAAATAAAATATTTTCTGCTTTCACATTAGGTTTCACCCTGATCTTTTTGACATAATTCTCTTTAAACAACTGGTAACCCATGACTTTATGTTTACCTGCACCACGAGAACGTTTATCAATATCGACTGTTCCATCTATAAGATAATCTTTCATGAATTTATGAGAGATGAGAAAGAGCAGTGATATATCCCTCGACCAAGATGTTATTGCTGCATTGATGGTATCTTCCTCGTCTTTTCATATTCATCGTTTGAAATTTCACGAAATGCAGGTCTTGGTTCCTTGCAAGAGCTTTGAAAAAAACTAGAACCAAGATCTGACTTAGGATTGTTGTGGTTTAAACTCATTTTTCTCAAGTATTTTTACTTCGTTTCTTCTCAATATCTCACACCGCCGTTCGTTCTATTTACATAACTAACTGCGTAATTAATCATGGCAATAATATTAACTCCCAAACCTTTTTCAAGATATATTTAATTATCTCCGTTAAAAAATACATTATCTACATAATAATTAGCCACAACTATTTTGCATTCCTAACATTCCAGAGTCTGAATAACTTGAAATTTTTTATGAATACAACTACCATAATGCATTGCGCGACGTCTGATTTATGGGATCGGGCAATTACTGTGTAAAGGGATTTGTGCAAATATTTAAAAGTGCACATCGTATACACTCCAACAATTCCCATTGCTACTCAGTTGAAAAGATTCACCACTGGACAATGAATTCGAGAGATGGAAAATCTTGTGGCCTCCGTTAATAAAACAAAAGTAACTTCTTTTGGAGTATTTTTCATGTTTTCTACAGGGGGTAAAATACGGCAAAGGAGAGACAACACAGAAATTTGAAAATCTAAATGCCAACTACAACATTTTTCGCAATGACTATGACTAGACTATCTCATCCTAATAAGTTCAACTTAACCGATTTCCAATGTAGAAACCGGGCATTCACTTTCATTTTCAAGCAGCCGCGTGAGTTGTTGCGATTCACACAAAGAAGACCGCTGACCATTTATGAAATATTATACTAACCTGATGTCAAAACCTAAAATTTTAAACAATTTCTTATAACAACTTCTACCTAAATCGTACATCAAAACTAACGAAACTTATGCATGAAACTTATGAAAACATTTTTTATTTATTTTTTATGAGAAACTAAAACAACATTCTGACAAACGCGTTTTGTTCGGCACGGTTATTTTGACGTCAAAACATTTGAAGCCCCTTACATAACGAAATTAGCTGAAATAGATCGTGACATTTTAATAGCCAGAGTCTCCCTAAATGGTAATCATTCATGAATGTTTTGATTGCTTTAAATTTTTTTTGTGTTGTATAACTTGGTTTAGTTTTAAAAAATCTAATGTATTTAAATTATTGACCAGATGCAGCTTGATTTTGGCATGTTGAATCTCACTCCGCAGAGTTGAATCTCGCCCCAACTCACGGTACTTAAAACACTTTTTTCTGGAATTCTGCTACCATTTTTATACACTGAAAGACATAGAACTGCTTTCTTTGTTTGGCAAAACTTTCTCTATTTTCCAGAAGATTTTCTACTGCAAACACATACTAAAATATCCTTTCTCCTACTCTCTTTAATATTTCTTCGTTACGGAAATTTTTCTGCCATTTTTATGACACTCAAAGACAAAAACACTGGCTTCTAAGTTTCCCAGCACTGTTATTATGTCGTTTTTATGTAAATCTCCCGTTAGAAATGTCTTTTATATACCTAAATTACGTAAATAAACCCACCAAACTTCCCATCAATCGTCGTGAAAGTAAAAAATAAACATCATCTTTTCTGCAGCCATTTTTAAACAACTTTCACTGCTCTTTGCACATTGCACTGCACGTCTCTGTATAGTAATACTTGATAACTCACTTACAATACAATACAATACAATAACAGTAAAAGTATAACAATAAACGTTTTATTATTAAAGGGGGGTATACACGTAAAGAATTTTGAAAAATTTCTTTTCAGCTTTTGTTTGACGCACGCTTCACATTCCCACCTGTTGTAATTTGAATAGAAAAGTTGTCGACAAAATCAAATCGATTTGATTTTCCGCCAATTTTTTGGTCATGAATAATTAATGAGTTGATTTGCAATGCATTTCTCGTTTCTTCTTCAAAAGAGCAGCAGAAATGAAGAACCTTATTAATGAACTTCGTTGCTATGAATTTTTCAGCCAATTAAAATAGCACATTTCAAGAGTTTTCCTTTATCAGCCAATAACAACGATCAGCGCCGGGGCTTCCCCATATATAAGATCCTTTTGTAAAACCACTGTTCCCTCATTTTGATGCAGTAGGAAACGGTTTCATTTCAGCCTTTTTATTTGGGCATATAAGCCCATTGGCGAATGAACTAACTACCGCTATATGACCACGATTAAGAAGATTTTGACCGCAAATTTTGAAAGAAAACCATCACTGTCTAAAATAAAAGTGGTATGCACACACGCGAATTAGTATTGCGCGATAACTTTTAATATCTTTTGTTTCTCGATTATCTGTTCGTTTTTATTAGTTTAGGCCTCTTTTACACGATTATGTTTTATAAGACATAATTTATGATCATTTGAGAGTTCCATCGTCTAACATGCCATAGGATAATATGAGCATGTTTCAATCAGAAAAGATAGGGTACGTCCTATTTTCATAATATATGATCGTATAACATTACTGCTTTCTTTTGCACATAAAAAACGACTGAAAATGAATAATGATCTGAAAGAGACGGAAAACACGTTCGCCACACTTCCCCGCTGCCATTAGCTATGATCATTTGTAAAACTTCGCATTCCGTGTCAGTAATCGGAGAACTTACAACTTTCGTTGCACTTGAAAAATACCCATTCATAAAATGTATCAGACGTGCATCAACCATTGATGGAACTTTGCTTAAAAAAACATTGCACTTCCTGACAAAATGAGTTGGAATGATGTCAAAACTTTGTTAAGTTCAGTTAACACGTGATATTTCTAAAACGAATACTAGTGAGTTTTGCATTCACGTAGAAAGCCTAACTAGAAAGGGAACGTGTTTGTCATCATCATTACCATATGCAAAACCTTCTGCCTGGTTTGTCGACATGTCATATCACAAGTTACCTTGTTTTGTCAACAATTTCGGTGGAATAAATGTAACTGTAAATTCAGCATTTCATGTCACTCAGTTTTATTGTACTTTGTATCGTATCGTGTATCGTATCGTATCGTGTTACGCTGAAACTAATAACTAATCGTCTTTTCTTGATATTAATAGATATACAACCTCGTACTTAAGGTTTCTTGCCTTTTCGATATAAGGATGCCGTCGTATATCAAAAGAGCAAGAAAAAGTTGAATAGACATAGTGGGTTAAACATAAAATGTGTTGAACAAAGTTCGACTTCTAAATCCAATACAGCCATTTTCTTATTGCTTCTACCATTTGTGTGTGTAAATTTCTTTTTTCTCATTTCTACACCTATTTACCAGCCTAACCGGATTTTCTTTCGTTGTTGTAACACATGAGAACAGTACTGCACTATAATTAAATTTTTCAAGGGGCGCTATATCAGGAGTGAGCGCTGCCTATTTCGTCATTTGCGGTGGTGAGTTGTTTTCGAGAAAACAGTATGTTTGGACAACACCTGATTTGAATGAACTTCTGAGAGGTTATAAGCTCTAATAAACGTCCCTGTGCATTGTGCAAAAATGCCACTCAATGTATACGAGGCTTTAGGATGATGGTATGTTTGTTCATGGCTTGTGTAACTTGATACGGAATTTAAACTTATACATAAATATCATGTGATGAAGAAAAAAGCTCTTTTATCGTAAACGCCAAACTGAAAGGAAGGTTAGATTTTTGAAAGATGGCTGAAGAGTTTGAATGCGAGATTTGTATGGAAGATTTGATCGATTCGAAAACATTACCATGTGGACATTCGCTTTGTAAAAAATGCAAGCTAAACCTCCTTCAGTTTAATGATGACGGGAGCGCTATTTTGAATTGTCCCAACCAATGTGAAAATGTCACAAAGATTCCAAGCGATCAAACCATCGATGACGTCATACAGACAAATTACATGCTGGAACGTTGGTTAGCATCACGTCGTGAAGAAAAGAACAAGTAAGTTCATGGAAGTTTGCTTTCTTCAGTGTTTTAGAATTCCTTCGCCAGAAATGATTCCTTTGAGAAGTTTATTAGAGACGAAATATATGTTTATCTTTCATGCACAGGTTCTTTCAAAAAAATGTATTGTTCTCAAAACATTTGTTGTATTTACCTGCAAATCATTTCAGAAAGGAAAAGTTATTCATAATAAAAATAATATAATACGGCCAAAAGCGGTAGCAGCAAATGTACTTTTGCCACACGAGTGCTTCCGAAATAGGGGCAATACCATGAAGTTCATCAACAATAAATGTTCTGAAATGATATGGTCTAATGAGAAAAGCACCAAGAAAACCATATTCCTCCTTCGAAAACTAAGACAAACTGCCTTTTAAATTAAGATTTCATTGCGTGCAGTTTTGTGGTCATTAAAGCAAAATGAATTCGCAATATTAAATGACAATGAAGTTGTGGTTTCTAATCATTTAGTTACATCGGTTTGGTAGACCAAAAATACATTCGAAGCAATTGCACATTTGAACTGGACCTTTGAAGATCTTAATGAACGAAAACGGTGTATATAGCTAACAAACAAAAGCTTTACTAACAAGAAACATTCATATATCTAATTTCAATATCGCAGTTTTTTAGGTTAATAACAAAATAACGTATATTGATTGGAAAAACTTCCAACATTTGACGGCTGCGTTCTCTCATTGGAATTTCGGTAGCATTTTAGTGGGACCTCACAAATTCTGAATCGTAGGCGGCCAGAGTAGCAGTAAGAGTAGCACAAGAGTGTTTTATTACGGTAATTGTTTTCACTGCTACGATAATAAATTTCGACATTTTCTTTGCTACTTTCATATTTTCGAGTGATTTTACATAATAAATTTTTCAGACTTTTCTCAAGGATTCATTTCTTCTCAGATCATCCAAATAAATTTCATAAACAGTCAGGGTGGATATCAGAGGAACAGATTTTTATAAAGATCTCCAAACTGTTGACTTAAATTTCAGACTTTTTATGATATTTTAGTGAAATTGTACTTTAGTAGTGACATAGAATTTTAGTGACTATCCAAATTTTTAGATCAAAATTTATTTTTTTATCCTGAAATATCTCCCACCTTCAATTTGTTTCGATTATTTTCTCTTTAGAGATGTTGAATTTATTTTTAAACTGTAGGACACAATCAGAAATATCTGTATATCTTTTAGGATGAAAGTCAAATGCCAAGGAACAAATGCTCATGAAGCCTTGCCTTTTAATTACTGCAAGCATTGCCGAAAGCTCTTATGCAAAGCCTGCTTTAAAGACCATGAATGTGAAGGAAACGATCATATCAAGGTTTTATACGATGCTCAGAAACAATGGTACCATCCCATCTGCGAAGCTCACAAACTGTCTGCCAAATTCATTTGCAAGCAATGTTACAATGCATTTCTCTGTATATACTGCAAGAACAGAACGCATAAAGACCACGAAAAGGATAAGCTGGATTCCCATATACAAAGGTTGAAAATTGAGATAAATGCCAAGTTTGACGCTGCCAAAAAACTATCAGAAAAAATAGAACATTCAGAGGATTCTGTTTTGAAAGACCTGCAGAATTCCAGGCAGAAACTAACTGACGAACTGCTTCTTCGAAAGTACATCAACTTAAGCAAATACTTTGATCAACTTAATGAAGAAGAGTCAAACGTGATTAAAGAGTTTGACGAAAAGATGGAACAATTCGTCACACAGAGAAAACAAATGGTGAATTCATGTACTGAGGTAAGAAAGGTGTTGGAGGATCGACGGGAAATCACAAATCTTGTAGTGATGTCTGAGCAAAACGAACTTCTACAAAAATTACAGAAAATATCAAATGAAGTGTTACTGAACGTTGTTCTACATGACATCTCACAAGACAACCACCTGGGAAAGTTGCAAATTGGAGTGGAGCTGAAGGAGGAAGAAAACATTGCTAACGATGATTGTAAAGTGAAGTCAACTTTATCAGAAGCCAACGGCAATAATGTTACTTTCAAAATTGTTTCAGAAAGATTGATTGGTATGTAATCCGTTTTTTCTTAATTCCTTTTTACTATTCGAAAATCTTCCCAGCCGGCACAAGACGTCTTTTCTTCCATATTTTCAATTCGTTTCACGAATTATCATTACCGATAACATCACCATTATCGCCATCTAGTTTATCTATTGTTTCTGCTATTTAGAAATGTATGGTCAAATAGATTGCAGGTATGTTACCAGTCATCCTCGTCTTAAGAGTTTCTTGCTTTTAAAATGAACTCCCAAATGCCAGCAAAGAAAGCCATTATAAATGCAAGAAAGCGTACAGACGGGATTGCTAACCAAGAGCTTGTCTTTCAACATGAGCTGTTCATCATTTGTAATAAAAAACTATCATCAAAATTTATTTCAAGACACTTTATAATGTTATATTCTTTAATCAATAAATTTCTTACACTAGGACGCTTCCAGCACACATTAATTAACATATTTTATTGTAATCATAGTAATTTCCAGAGATTTGCCAATAGCTTCAATCCAAAAGTATACAGCTTTCCAGGTAAAGTTACAGATTCAAAATATCAAAGTGAAATCGACAGCTAGAGTTATACGTCAATATAAATCGCCCATTCTGACTCACTCCGCAGCGTCTTCCACTTTTTGTCATTAGCCTCCAAAATGCACGCTCCAAAATTTAAATTGCATGTAGCTCTACATGTATAGAATGGAATAACTTATTATATAGGATTAATATTTTTTGTATTAGATGTCATTGAGTCTATACGGAATGGAGAAGACAACACGAAACTGCGAATTGCATTAAAAATGAAGCATATTCAGAAACAAAAATATCGACTATTTCAGATTGCAATAGAAAATAACCAATGTAACATGATGAAGTTGATATTGGACAGTACCAATGTTGATGTCAATATAATGCTTGTTACGGAGAAAACTAACAATAGAATTACGGCCCTTATGATTACATCTGTGCGTGGATACAACAAATGTATGAGTACGTTACTAGGAAAGAACGCAGATGTCAATATCAAGAATGACAGTGGAGATACTGCACTTATGCTTGCATCAAGGTATGGACACACTGAATGTGTGAAACTGTTACTAGAAAAAAACTGTGACGTAGATAGTAATGACCAACACGGACGTACTGCACTTATGCTTGCATCATCGTATGGACACACTGAATGCGTGAAACTGTTACTAGAGAAGAACTATGATGTAGATAGTAATGATCATGACAGAAGTACTGCACTTATGCTTGCATCAATGAGTGGACACACTGAATGCGTGAGACTGTTACTAGAGAAGAACTGTGATGTAGATAGTATTGATAGTGATGGATGTACTGCACTTATGCATGCATCAAAATATGGACACACTGAATGTGTGAAACTGTTACTAGAGAAGAGCTGTGATGTATATCGAGATAATTATGACGGATTTGATGCACTTTGTTTAGCATCACAGCATGGACGCGCTGAATGCGTGAAACTGTTACTAGAAAAGAACTATGACGTAGAAAGCAAAAGATTGGCATTTCAGCTTGCAAGATTTCTTGGAATAACTGAATGCATGAAACTGTTACAAGAAAATAACTGTGATGCAGATCACAAAAATACCAATAGATAAACTGCACCTTTGCATGCATCAGAAAATGGACACACTGAATGCGTCAAACTGTTGCTAGAAAAAAACTGTGATTTAGATCACAGCACTTATGCTTGCATCAATGTCTACACGCACTAAATGCGTGAAACTGTTAAGAAGATTGTTCATCAGTAAATATAAGAGATAGCTTAAAGAAGAGGCAATTAACCGGATATGAAAAAATCACAATTTTTGATGCTTCTACAAAAACACACAAAAATTTTAGTACCTTGAAATGCCTTTATTTTTCTTCGATTTTTCAAGTGAAATATGAATGAAAAGGAATGTGATCATAGAAATACTGAACGAAAAGAAAATCACTAAATAAGTTTTTCATATTATACTTCCTGTTATTTTAGATCATTTGGATCCCTAATTAAGTACAGTTCGACTTCAATTCAGAGCAACTCTTCACTTAGATAGTAGTCTGGCAGTCTGGAGGGCAAAGTGGGAAAAATTAGTATAAAGCTACAATGCAACTTAAAAGTTACGTTGATACCTATATTTTACTGGATAAAAACCCCACCAGCTAAATCGCTTGGGTTTTTGAGTAAGTTAAGGGTCATTATTCACCTAATACAAATTTTTAATGACTTTCTTAAGGAAATATTTATACCATGTCTTACTTAAATAAACGTAACACCAGTTATTTTGATGCTAAAAAGATGATTTGAAAACAATTTGGACCCTCATTCATTTTGCTAAACTACCAAAAAAAATTTTTTAAAAAAAATTCTTATGGCGAGCAAGGAACTTCAAAATGGCAGATTTTGTATGAAAAATACGTAATTTTTCACCATTTTGTTAAATAAGAAAAAGAAAAAGATTCAAATGGGTATTTTTTTGGAAAAATCGCTATTTTCTCTTAATGTGTCTTTCTAAAGTTCTTCACTTACTTTAAGATCGGATCCAACAATGATTTTTATATTAATTTCTGACAATATATTTCGATATTAATAATATCGTCGCTCGCCACCCATGTTCAGTATGCGTTGTGTCGCAGAATTTAACTCGTGTAAAAGTTTTTTTTCAGGCATTAATTTTTTAATTCATTTCTTACATTCAGAAGATTAAAAACAGAAACAAATAGCAACATGGCTCAGAATAATATATTTATACGCAGAAGAGAAGTAACTTTAATGTAAAAAAATGGCAATGTATAACACAGAACTGTTTACCCAGACATACAAAACCAAACATTTCAAAATGTTAATTCAAAACAAATTGATACCTTCAAACTTTTTCTTTTGTTACAAAGTTTCTACTGGACTAAAACCATTAATGAATTTTTCAAATGATATATAGTCTGTTCTTCCCAAAACCATCATTGTCATGATTAAAAACATGAGTTTCATTTCTTTATGCTTTTTTTATTATTACCTAAAAAATTAATACTTCAATTGTATACCGAAAACCTAATCATGCTATAACAATATTGAAATAAAAAACAAAAGAAAAAGAAAGAAAAAAACAAAAAGAAAATTCAAGTACGCATTTATCCTAAAGATAACAATTAAAAACAAAATTTGTATAGGTCGGAAGGTCTATAAAGTCAACCGATACTGTGAGTCAGTACGGGTTCACACAACACTGGAGCTGAACAGAATAAAGACTTTTACCTGGCATACACAACCAAACATCAAATTAATAAAAATAATTGAAACAACAAAATGCCCTACTCTGACCAAAACCATAATTGAATACCCAGAAGATATTAAAAGCAACAAATAAAAACATAATGCTAAACTTATATACCCAGCAAGTATTTAGCAATTACCATTACACAAAATAATGAATGCCGTAAACAAATATAAACTGGAGAAAAATATACCCCAGCAATGCTTCTTTTTTGTAGTAAAATCGCAATGAAATACATAAACCATTCTTCTCTTAACTAACCTTCTCAGCATCAGCAGGAGCTTCAAGATGGCGGACGCTTTTTCTCCGTAACGGAAAAAAAGTCCTGAAAGTTTAGTAAAAGCTTTTTAATTGCGCTTTTAATTGCTACAAAAAAATTTGTATAATGCACATTAATTCCGTATAACTTAAAGAGTTTTTCGAGATGAAGAATGAAGCTGATACAAGTGCACTCTTGGAGACTGATATCGGAGAGCCAATGCGTACAAAGCCAAACTACGCAAATACACCACCCGCTATTACTTCATAGCGACCTTAAGCAACGACGACGGTGGTAGTCGAGGACGGCGCTCCTAACAAAAAAGTCCTAATGCGCATGCTCAATAGAAGTGATTCCCTCCTTCAACACCGTCGTTCGAAGACTTGCAACTTCAAAACATAGAAGTTGACGTTCTCATGAAAACGTGTGCAAAATGGAGGCTGAAGCTGGCCAAGAAAAAGTAAAACGAAAGTAAGTTTGATTCATTTTCCAAGAAATAAACTTTTATACATTTTTCGAAGAAACAACAAATACAATATACCGAGTTATGCATGTCTTTGCCCTACTTATAGTCTTTTCCCCTTGTAATGAAGCTTTTCAAAAATATTTTCTAGGTCCCCAATGATTTGGACTCGAGTACATGAAGAACTATTATGTAGAGAAATTTTGATGTACGAACCCTTTAACCACAAAGCTGGCACCCCTCAGAGAGGAGAAACTTGGAAGCTTATTGCTGACTCCTTAAATTCATTTGAAGAGATAAAATTCTCAGTAAATCATAGATCAGTGAGAGAAAAATATTCACTTCTTGAAAGAAACTATAAACAAAAAAGAAGAATGGAGGAAAATGCTACTGGTATTGCTCCAGACGAACCTTCGGAGTTAGAAAAGGCGTTAGAAGAAATAATTGCTAAGTTTGAGGATATCGAGCTGACCACTAACAAGGAGAAAAAAGAAAGCAAGGACAGGATTGAAAAGGAAAGGGCGACAGCAAGCGAAATGCGGCTGCAATGTATGGAAACATTTGCAGAATCCCAGAAAAGGAAGGGAGAAAATGAAGGCCCTTCTAGCTCCAAGAAACGTCAACGAAATTCTGGTGACGATACTATTGCTTATCTACGTGAAAAAATGCAAGTGGAAAAGGAATTCAGAGAAAGAGAACTGAAAATTGCTGAGAAAAGAGAGGAAACTATGCAACAAATGCTTCTTCAGCAACAACAACAAAACCAAGCAATATTGTCAATATTGATGGGTAAAAGCATTAGTACTCAGAATAATAACTAAATGTGATATATATAAGTCAAAATATAAACAGTGTCTCCTATTAATTCACATTTTCTCTAAGTGTTCAGTAGTCTATCTGTAAATTTTGATCAGTTCATTGGCTGTTAGGTTCTTCATGCATTTTGTTCATAAGAATTGAGCTCCATTTGTGGTGGACCTATTCCTTTATGCCTGTGTGCACTGTATGAAGTAATGAAGCTGCAAAATCCCTGCCTTATTTTATATTATACCTATGTTTATGTGAATCATGTAGTTAAGAAATAAAAGATAACACAGAGATTTTTTACCACAGGGGAATATAGCAGTTTAAGTTTGTTTATACTGACTAATGAATTCTCAAGAGTCTTTGTTTACTATATTTTTAAAGAGTTTTGTTTATTTTGTTTATACCTATATTGTAAAGGGTTTTATATTTTGTTTATACAAATATATATATATATATATATATAGTAAAAGTCATTATATATATGAAATGTAAAATGTGTTTGAGAATATAATATATCAGGTTCATCATGATAAAAAAGTTTTTTTAAAATGTTTTCAAAGTTTTCAATGTAGATATGTGTTAAGAGTAGGTGGATCTAAGTCAAAAAACCGTGATACTTGGTTTCCATACATGCATGTTCTACAATTTTGCATAAGAGCACAAACAGTATACATCTTTCCAACAGAGCTCAAGTGAACTTTCAGGTTTTTTCTAAAATCCATAAATTTGAAGTAATTGATTACATCACCAAAAACCCATTCTACACTAATGCGAACTTGACTCATACTTTTATTAAAATCAGCTTGTTGAGGTGTTAGATGTGGTCCTCTAAATGGAGCTTGTAAATGTCTCCTGAGGGGATAGGCAGGATCCCCATATATACAAAGAAGCCTACCATTTGGTGCATATGAGTGTTGTTGTAGCTCTTGGAGAAGTCCAGACTGAGCCATCATTGCACTATCATGTCTTCTCCCCTCAATAGGACCAAACAAATGTGTTATGAGTCCGTTAGGTGCAACAACGCTTTGGAATTTTATAGCATGGGTACGCTTATGACCATTGTAAAGTATTCTCTGGTTTTGTCCTGGGCGGCAAACTGATCTAACTGTGCCATCTACAAAACCCCAACAGAAATCTAAGGCAGCTCCTTTAGCATGCACAGTATTAGCATATCTTTCTAATGATGCAGGGGAAACCCACGGATGATTAAAACCAGAAAACAGTCTGTTGTAGTTCAGATAAATGTGATTTAAAATATTATATGAAATTATACTTAATTCTGGTACTGAACGACCAAATAATGGAATCATATCTCCATATCTGATCGGATATGCAAATCGTTTTAAAAAGATGCATAATGCCTCAAGTCCATCCACTTTTGTTCGGTTGTAACATATAATATCTTGTGGTATATTAAAGAGGTCCCTCAAGTCATATATGTCATTTTTTTTGAAACGAAAATTCGCGATACATTCATCATGATCCAGATGGTCAAGATCAAAAGAATTATACTTCCAGTATGGAAAGTCAGGATTTTTAGATTTGTTTATGTCGTATAAAAGTAGAAAATCTTAATCGTTTATGTAATTCTCATTGAGAGCAAGCAAAAGAGCTTCTCTAACTTCTCTAAGACCTGGCATATTGATTATTGCAGATTTGATGTTTGTTTAAATTTTCAAGCTACCATCTTTGTTTATTATTTTCCCGCGTCCCAATGCTTAACAACTTTTACCGACGGAGGAGGTAAATACACGGAGGTGTTCGATAAAGTTGCTTCCGAAAACCGCCGTCGTCGTTGCTTAAGGTCGCTCATGTCATGACTGCGGTAGATCATTCAAGAAAGTCGTTGGTTTAAAGATTCATCAAAGACATTGCAAGGAACGTGTAAAGGAAAAACCACCTGATAATCCGGGTGATCCTAATCCCAATGGTGAAACATCAATCCGGAATGAAGCAGTAACAAATGTTTTATATAAGTGGGGTCAAGTTAATGATAAGGTTTTCGAAAACAACCTCAACCTTGTATACGAGAAAATAGTCTATTGGAGAAAGAATCTGTTTCTGCTACCAACTGGTCGGGCTGGAAAGCAGTATATCGATGAGATCACCAGACTGATGCAATCTTGGGTCGGCAATACTGCCTTAAAGAACGTAGCTTTCAAGGCTATAATGGTTATGCCACAACTGTTACTTCAGAAGCCATCAAAAATGAGTAAAGCGAAAGATCATTTAGCAGCACTTGAAAGACGAATGATCTTGTGGAATGAGGGTAACATACTAGAACTCTTTTGGGAAAGCGAAACAATTCAACGTAACCTCAAATCTTTCAATAATCCAAAAACCATTGCTGAATTGTCAAAGAAATTCGCCACTGAAATGCAAAAAGGTAACGTCAATGGAGCGATCAAAATACTAACCAACAATATGCATAATGGGATTCTTCCACTCAATAAAGATACACTTTCTAAATTACAACTTAAACATCCTAAAGCGCACGATGCTGATCCTGAGGTTCTGCTTAGTGATGTTCCTGACATAATACATTCAATCAGATATGAGTGTATAACACCTGAAGCTGTCAAAAAAGCAGTGTTAAAGACCAAAGGTGGCTCCGGACCTTCCGGAATGGATGCTGATGGCTGGCGGAGAATATTAACATCAAACAGTTTTGGGGATAGTTCTGCTAATCTATGCAAAGCTCTCTCCGAAGTTCTAAAGAAAATGTGTTCGATCAAAGAAGAATCGTCGTCTTTAGAGACTCTTCTCGCATGTCGTCTGATCCCCTTAGACAAAAATCCTGGATTACGACCAATCGGCGTAGGCGAAATTCTTAGAAGGATCGCTGGCAAAGTTGTCATTGGAGCTTTAAGGAATGACGTTATATCTTCTGTTGGTTCACTTTAAGTGTGTGCCGGTCATGATGCTGGTTGCGAAGCTATAGTTCACGCGATGAATACTATCTTTCAGAAAAATGAAACTGAAGCCGTATTGTTAGTTGACGCATCGAACGCATTCAATTCAATTAACCGTAAAGTATTCCTACATAATGTTAATATTATCTGTCCATCGATAGCAACATTCGTCTACAATTGCTACTCATTACCGTCGAGACTATTTGTTTTGGGAGGTACCGAATTAAAATCATGCGAAGGAACTACTCAAGGCGACCCGATTGCTATGGCTACCTATGCTGTAGCAATAATCCCATTGATACTGATGATAGTTCAAGCCAATGCTGATACTAAAACAGCTGCATATGCTGATGATGTAACAGCTGCTGGAAGTACAAAAGATCTATTGTCTTGGTGGAAACTACTTTGCCGTATCGGTCCCAAATTTGGCTATTTTCCTGAAGCCAGTAAATCCTGGTTAATCGTAAAAGAAGAACAGTTACAAAACGCGAAACTAATATTCCGAGAAAGTGACATCAAGATAACGTCAAGTGGTAATAGACATCTCGGTGCTGTTTTGGGTTCGAAGGCCTACAAAGACGAATACATGAAACAGAAAGTAAACACCTGGTTAGAAGAGTTAACAATGCTATCAAAGATCGCAAGAATTGAGCCTCAAGCTGCATATAGCTGCTTTGTTAGCGGTTATAAGCACAAACTTACGTACTATATGAGAACAATACCAAACATCTCTGGACATCTTAAAAGTGTAGATCAAATCATTTCAACCGATTTCATTCCAGCGATCACGAATGGCATAAAATGTTCTCATAATGATCGTCAGTTGCTTTCACTCCCAACAAAGCTCGGTGGCCTTGGCATTCCGATCTTCACTGAATTAGCAGAAATCGAATACGCAAACTCATTAAAGTTAACCGAGAAACTTCAATCCAACATCGTCAACCAAGTAGTCCAGTATGATACAACATCTATTGGTACAGCAAATTTGAAGAACAAAATTCGTAAAGATAAACTTCAAAGAAACCAGGCTAAGTTGCTGCATTTAAATTCACATCTAGACGAAAACCAAAAACGGCTGATTAAACTAAACCAAGAAAATGGTGCATCCCTATGGCTAAATACGTTGCCATTAAAAGACGAGGGTTACGTTCTGAACAAGCAACAATTTTGGGATTTGATCCGTATCAGATATGGGTGGTCACTAACTCGTTTACCTGAAAAATGTGAGTGTGGAACAACCTTTACCATACAACATGCACTGTCCTGCAAGAAAGGTGGTTTTATATCATTACGACATAATCAACTTCGAAACATAACAGCTTCACTCTTAAACGAGGTTTGCAAAGATGTGAAAATAGAGCCTGTATTACAACAACTAACAGGTGAAAAAACCGGGTTCCAAGGGGTGAATACAAACGTGACATCAGTTCCCGCAGTTTTTGGTGCAATAGTCAAGTGGCATTTTTTGACATAAGGGTGTTCAACCCAAACGCCGCACGGTATTGTAACCAAAGTATTGCGAAGACGTATGAAGCGAATGAACGAGAGAAGAAGAAGCTTTATAATAAACGTATCCTCGAAGTTGAACATGGTACGTTCACCCCACTGATTTTTTCTGCAACTGGGGGCATGGGCCGAGAATGCAGCAAATTTTATAAGCGATTGGCAGAATTGATCTCAGAGAAAAGAAAAAGCCGTTACGACCTCATAGCATCATGGATCAAGAGAAAAATCGCCTTTTCATTGATGCATTCAGTCAATCAAAGATGATGTAAATGAAAATTGTAGTAGTTTAGTATAAATTTTCGCTACGCATAGGAACGAGGATTTTACTGGGAATAATGCCGTGTCCTCAACTGTTAGTACGGTAACTGTTAGTACGGTAAAAAAAAAAAAAAAAAAAAAAAAAAACATTCTTCTCTTAACTAACCTTCTCAGCATCATAGTTCAACCATGTGTTTCATTAATACATTTATATATTTCGTTTATGTATACACTTTTTCTTTTCTCATCTAAAAACAAAAGATTTCACTAAAGAACAGCTACAATACTTACTACTACTGCAGTGGCGGATCTAGAGGTATGTCGAAATTTGTGTAGGAGAGCATTAACATAATTTGTGAATTCAATTTATATTACCAATGGAATTATTTGAACGATTTTCTTTTATGGTTAGATTGCTAACATTCTTCCTACACAAATTTCGACATACCTCTAGATCCGCCACTGTACTGCAACCATATTTAAACAAACCAAAACAAAAGGCATAAATGGCTGGCAGAAAGACATGGAGAAAAAGCATCAAACATCGTCAATAGATACAATTTGACAGCATAACACATTCCCTACTTTCACAGTCATGAGAAAGGAAAACAGTCATAGCTGTGGGACCATTTTTAATTGATCTGTAAATAAATAAATTAAATCAAATCTTCTTTCCTAACTATAAAAATAATAATAGCACGCGTTACCAAAACAAATTACTCTCGTCTTCGTTCTTCATCCAGCAGCATATGCATACATACTAAACGAAAAAATTATTTTGACTCGTATACTAAGATATCTATTCAAAGCTTTAGTAATTAATCTTTGAAAACTAAACTAGAAGCCATTAGGCTTGAACAATTTCCGCATCAGCCCTTGAGAAACTTGCTTTAGGCTAATTTTCAACATATCTGAATGACTTGTACACTGACTAATAATTTGATACAGTCTGGAATTCATAAAATTACTCCCTTCTTTAATTTATTTAACTTAATCTTGACAACTTTGCAATTCACTACGATGTTTCGGGGCCAGAAAAACAGTTCACCAATATCTTACGCATGATGTTTATTCATAAAAATTGAAGAACTTTCGAAATTTGGTCCAAATATGGACCCAAATCGTCCAACTTCAGACAAATATGACAAATTGACTGTCAAATTCGAAATCAGCACCTTTCAAATGCAATCCATGTAAAATTTCATGAAATTTGAAGAACTTTCGAAATTTGGTCCAAATTTGGCCCAAATTGTCCAATTTTAGTCAATTCTGACAAAATGACTGTCAAATTTGAAATCAACACCTTTCAATTATAACACATGCAAAATTTCATGAAAATTGAAGAACTTTCAAAATTTGGTCCAAATATGGACCCAAATCGTCCAACTTCAGTCAAATATGACAAAATGACTGTCAAATTCGAAATCAGCACCCTTCAAATGCAATCCATGCAAAATTTCATGAAATTTGAAGAACTTTCGAAATTTGGTCCAAATTTGGCCCAAATTGTCCAATTTTAGCCAATTCTGACAAAATGACTGTCAAATTTGAAATCAACACCTTTCAATTATAACATATGGAAAATTTCATGAAATTTGCAGAACTTTCGAAATTTGGTCCAAATTTGGCCCAAATTGTCCAATTTTAGTCAAATCTGAGAAAATGACTGACAAATTTGAAATCAGCACCTTTCAATTATAACACATGCGAAATTTCATGAAATTTGAAGAACTTTCGAAATTTTGTCCAAATTTGGCCCAAATTGTCCAATTTTAGTCAATTCTGACAAAATGACTGTCAAATTTGAAATCAACACCTTTCAATTATAACACATCCAAAATTTCATGAAATTTGAAGAACTTTCGAAATTTGGTCCAAATTTGGCCCAAATTGTCCAATTTTATTCAAATCTGAGAAAATGTCTGACAAATTTGAAATCAACACCTTTCAATTATAACACATGCAAAATTTCATGAAAATTGAAGAACTTTCAAAATTTAGTCCAAATATGGCCCAATTCGTCCAACTTTAGTCAAATCTGACAAAATGACTGTCAAATTCGAAATCAGCACCTTTCAAATGTAATCCTTGCAAAATTTCATGAAATCTGAAGAACTTTCGAAATTTGGTCCAAATTTGGCCCAAATTGTCCAATTTTTGTCAATTCTCACGGCTGTTTCGAACACTTAGTTTCGCGAAACTCAGACTGAGCATGCGCAATTTTCCGTTTCAAAATATGATATTGTCTCCTTTGGCGTTTCTGCTCCACCATCTGTGGGGATTTTAAGGTCCAAAAACTTACCCATAACTTAATATGAGAGACAAAATAAACCACTCACGATGGAGTTTATTGTGTACACTTTCCATAAAAAATATCATAGTAGTCAAATTTTAATGACAAGCCCGCGAATTTTACAATTTAGAAAAGCTCCTGAAAATCTGGGTGAATAATTATTCCTCTTCTTTGTAGTTTTTCGCAGACATCTGAAGTTTTGCCACAAGAGGAATAAAAATACAGATTACAACATAATAATTATCTTTCCTTTAAATTTTATTACACATTGCAAACATTTTTTTAAAAAAAAGTTACGAAGCTTCAAAGTACAGCTATTTTCACCTGTCATGGCGGACAACACCACACTTCACGAAATTGCTTTAGAAAAACTTTGTCGTGTTTGTGGAAATATGCTTTCCTACAGAGTAAAATATGCTACATCAGAGCACATTAACAACCTTTGCTCAGCTTTCAATACAGATTTCGCAAGAGACACAGTTAACATTCACCCCAAATATTTTTGCAATAACTGTCTAGCAAAAATGAATAACTTATTGAAACGTGGCTCCATTCACCAGTTAATTCCTGTAGAATGGAAAGAGCACATCACAGACAACTGTGGCACGTGCGACTTATTTAAGAGCAAAGGAAAAGGTGGAAGACCAAGCAAAAGTCGAAAAAAAGGTCGCCCTATCAAACCCTTGAAAGTAGAACACAACTGGTCACCATCGTTAATCAACGAACTACATGTCATGTCGCCACAGCAACTTATTGATTTAAACCTACAGATTTTTCAATCTCAATCAACAATCATATCAGACCTTACATCTGCGAAATTTGCCAAGACTTGATCAAAAGGCCTTTATATATTGTTAACTGCAACCATACTTTCTGTGGAGTTTGCCTAACATCACATTTAAAAACAGATAGCAATTGCCCTTCTTGCCACAATTATATTTCACCCAATATCAACTCGATACAATCAGGACAAGTTCTTATTAACACCCTATTGATGCAGAATATAATGTGTTCCACTTGCAAAATTAATTTTTCAATAAATGGTTTCAAAGGTCACATTTGCAGAAAACCAGTCCTGACCACTAGTGACATTCTTAACATTAATCCCCATCAAGAAGTTCCTCAAGAGGTGATGGAGTGTATTACTCATGTTGTTGAAATTCAAATGGAGAAGTCGCAGTTACCTAACAATAGCATACAGCTTCCTACAAAAGGCTCTAAGGTAAAATACTCTACCATACTTAGACCAAAAAATCTAAAACAAATCAGTTTTGTTGTGAATGTGAGTGTGTATATGCATGTTTTTTTAAAATAAAAAAACACATCTATACAAATAAGAAAATGACGTACAACAATACCATAAAAAAATAATTGATTTTCATGTCTGTAAACTATCCCAGTGGGCAAAAAGTCACTGCAGAGAAGTACATTTGCTTTGAAATACTGTATAAACTTGTGCAAGATAGACTCCACCACTTTGATTTTCAAAAAATATGCCCGCTGGGAAGGCAGTCCATGAACACAATATTTACTATTATATTTAATCTGCACAGATTTAAACACTTATGTAATTCTTATAGCCACTGACGATGACACAGATTCGTATCCCTACGAAGCATTCAGATGTATCGAGCAGAAGAAGCGTGGAATGTAGGACAAAAAACAGCTAAAGAAATGCTGTCTATGATAGCTGGCCCCAGTAATGGTGCAATTTCAACCCAAACTACTGTAATTATTCAAAGTCTAGACAAAAATGAACGTGAAAATATTGTGAAAAAACTGAAAGTACAAGCTACCATCCCTCCACAGCATGTCGCTGCAATGAAGTCGTCCCTCAATATTCCCTGGAATCAGTTTCGACAAATTTCTCGTTGGTTGAATACTTTCAACGTCAAAATATCATCTGAAAAGGAGACTAGAAAAATTGCAACAGAATGGGTAGGGGCTGGGTTGAATGCTGAATTAGCGCCATTAACTAAAACTAATGGCACAAAATTGGAAGTCATCCTTATTCCATGGGCCTATCTTTACAACTTGGTTGGTCATTGCCTCAAACGTGTGTCGCTGTTAGAAAAACGTCATCTTCTAGTGCAGCACAGTTTCATTAATCTAAGTGAAATCCACATCAAAATAGGTGGAGACCTTGGCGATAACAGCTTCAAGATGGGTTATCAAATCGTAAATGTGAGAAATCCCAACAGGCCAGATAATACAGTCATATTTTCGATATTTGAAGCCAAAGACACCACCAGCAACCTGCGAATATGCTTAAAACGGTTTAAAACACAAGTTGCAATGTTACAGAAAGCAAAGTTTCAGAACCAAAACTTCCGTGTGTTCATGTATGGCGATTATGCGTTTCTTTGTGCTATGTAAAGATTGTCTGGTGCGAATGGTAAGTGTCCAATCTACAATAAAAAGCATAAATATCCCAAATCTGTACTAAATAACATATCTATAAATATCCCTCTACCGCATTATAACAATTTCAGGTCGTCATCCATGCTTGTGGTGTTTAGCGACACGGGAGGACATGCAGTCTCCGGCTTTTGCAAGAGGAAGTTTTGAGCCTCGGACCCTCGAAAACTTGAAAAATCACCATGAGGCCTATGTTTATGCAGAAAAAAACGTTAACAATGCTAAAAATCATTTTAATGTAATTGAAGAGCAATTCTTTAATATACCACTTAATCAGGTAAAGTTTTGTTTAATATATAATTAAGAAGCATTTTAAATGAAGAAAAAATTAAGATGAGACTCACATTATTCTTTAAAGGTTGCCATTCCGGGATTGCATCTTTCGTTGGGGATTTATGGAAAAATTTTCAACATGTTGGAAATGGAATGTCATTTGCTTGACATTGAAATGGCCACACTAAAATCAACAAATGTGCAGGGAACAAAAGACATAGAATATCAACTTTACATTGAAAAAAGAGCAGATCTGGAGGAAGCAAAGGAGGCAATAGTAGATGAGATCGATTTGATAAAAGAGGAACTGGGATATCACCTGATAGCTGGTGGAAGTCAAGATGTTGTTTCCACATATTATATTCCCAGAGTGAATGAGCTTGAATCTAAAAAGAATAAAATCGAAAATTCAATCAATGACCGTATCAAGAATTTACCAACTGGTTCTGGTCCGTGTGCTTTGTCTCTTGATGCCAGTTCGCAGAAAATAAATATCGAAAGACAAGCATACCATGGCAAAAGCTTCATTGGGAATCATGTCCATAAGTTGCTAAAATAAGATATGATAAATTGTTAATGATAGGACTCATTTCATAGAGAAGCTTGAGGTCAACTAAAAGTTTATAAGAAATTTTTTATTTTAGAAAGAAAATACCATACATATATGTAGTGGGATCATCAAAGCTGTTCAGAATCATACAGACGATGAACACATTCTTGAAAAAGCACAGGCAATGTGCGATAAATTTACAAAGTTAATCGAGAAGTATTCTGTTTGTGACAACATTTTCAATAGCTCCAGGGAGTTAAGTGCAAGTGAAATTGACTCCCTTGGTAAGAATAATTTTTTAAGAAAATTCACAAAATATTACCACTGTTGTAATATATTTTTTATTTTCCTTTTTAGAAATTGCGATCAATTCATTTTTAAACTTTTTGCGACTGAACTGGCCTAAAATCAATATCAGTCCAAAGTTACATATTTTAGAAGACCACGTCGTGCCATTTGTTAGACAATGGAAATCAGCTTGCGGAGTTTACGGTGAGCAAGGTGGGGAAAGTCTTCACCATCAATTTAAGCAGATGAAAGCCAGGTGAATATTTCAACTCATTACTTATATACACGGAACACTATGAATTTTATCAAAGTTTCAAATGCATATTTAACCTTAGGTACGTAGGAGTGAAAGATCCAGTAAAACGTCTAGAATATACAATGAAACAGCATTTTCTAGCTTCATGTCCTGATGCACAAGTAATCAAACCAAAAGTGAAGAAAAGGAAACGAGAAGAATAGTTTAGAATAGTTTCCTTAGGGGACGAAACTTTTGTTAGAGTAGAACGTCAGAGTGAGTAATCGTATAAAAATCAGCGAATAACACTAAGTGAGGATGTTTTTTGATATTATAGCTAATCACTTAAATCAGAAGTAAATATTAGAGGTATTATTTATTCAGTTTTGACTTTTAGCAACAACAAAACTTTAGTTTGTCACGGAATTTCATAGAATTGTGTATATGAAAATCAGGAAAGTTTGAGATATTGTAAAAAGTTTAAAAAAAATGTTTGCACTATACCTTTTGGAAATATCTTTTATTAGCCATCTAACTACCATACAACATCAGTCAAATCCATGAGAAAACTTTGAAAGTTGAAAAATTGACCCTCGTTTACCTTGACATAAATTTCAAGTCAGAAACAAACGATAAAAGTCATAGCCATGCCAAAGCCTTACGCTCGCTCCCTGAAACTTAGATTCCTGTAAGCGAAGAAATGTGAACATGTGGTGAATCGTTCTGATATATTTTGCAACCAGTGAAATGAGAGATTTTCCAAAATTGGAAATACAAACTTAGTACCTAGGAATGTATAAAACCAAGCGTGTTTCTACCATCTTTAAAAAAAGCCGTCGGACTTGGCGCATGCGTAAACTGAGTTTCGCTTCCGAAACAGCCGTGTTCTGACAAAATGACTGTCAAATTTGAAATCAACACCTTTCAATTATAACACATGGAAAATTTCATGAAATTTGAAGAACTTTCGAAATTTGGTCCAAATTTGGCCCAAATTGTCCAATTTTAGTCAAATCTGAGAAAATGACTGACAAATTTGAAATCAGCACCTTTCAATTATAACACATGCGAAATTTCATGAAATTTGAAGAACTTTCGAAATTTGGTCCAAATTTGGCCCAAATTGTCCAATTTTAGTCAATTCTGACAAAATGACTGTCAAATTTGAAATCAACACCTTTCAATTATAACACACCCAAAATTTCATGAAATTTGAAGAACTTTCGAAATTTGGTCCAAATTTGGCCCAAATTGTCCAATTTTAGTCAAATTTCATGAAATTTGAAGAACTTTCGAAATTTGGTCCAAATTTGGCCCAAATTGTCCAATTTTAGTCAATTCTGACAAAATGACCGTCAACTTTTAAATCAGCACCTTGTCGAAATTGCCCAATTTTAGTCAAACCTGTCCTAAGTTCCTAGCATAGGTCAGTCATTAACTATTCCGAATAAACACACAATCCGAAATCCGAACGGACTTTCCGAAAACGACGAAAAACTGTGACAGAGATAGATACTTAGATAGAATGTGTAAACCAAACAATTTCCTACGCTATAAGCGCGGAAATTGAATTAAAACCATTCCTTACTGTGTAAATAAACATCATTTTGTTCTGCATTTCTTCACTACACTTTCTTCTGTGTATAGCGGATATTCGATAACTAAAACGTAAACAAACATTTAAATACATTTAAATACAAATACATACACATAACTTGTTTTTTTATTCATCAAAAATAAAAGTTTTATAATAATACCTTGTTCGTTCGATCTTTCTGCAGCTAATTTTTAAAAACTTCACTGCACTTCCTCTGTATATCTAAATCTAAATTTCACTATGATTTTCAATGTAAACAACTAACTAACTCACTTACACATACTACCCGTGTTCTTTTATTAATCTAAAATGCAACAAGAACGACCACAGTCGCTAAATATGCGGCAAAAAATCAGTTCAATGAAAGAAAGTAGTTCGTTTAAGCTTGGTTCACATGGGTCATAAAGTTGTGAAAAACTAGTTGAATAACTTTACGATAGATATTTGAGTAGAATTTTCGTAAGTACCTGTTGACGTTCACATTGAAAACTTCAAGACGTAAATTTATGAAAGCAACAATCTGTGAAATGGAGGATGTCACTTTGGGAAAGCTTCTTCTTGTTCATTCACGAAAAAGGCGAAGTGATGATGAAATCGAAAATTCAAAGAACGAAATATTCTTGAAGAAAGAGGGCGCTACAGACACTGTTATCATCAACTATTCCCAAGCATTTTTATCTCTTTCCCTATGAGAAGGGTCTAACTTTATAAAGCCTAACTTTTTTGGCTAGCTTTTAGCCTTCAGCTGGCATTATTACGATTTCTCCTTTTTGGCCTTTTATTTCTTGAAAATAAAACTCGCCGAAAACACATTTTTCCTTCAAAAATTGACAAAAACTCACTTTGCGTACAAAAGTTATTCTAGAATAAAATTTAAAATGAAAACTTTTTGATTGCAAAAGTTGTTCTAAATTTGTTCTAAAACCACTTTTCGTAAAGTTATTCGATACCTGCTGACGTTCACACGGGAATAAACTTACGAAATTTCATTATGCGCAATACGATTAGAACAACTTTATGACTCGTGTGAACCACGCTTTAGAAGCAATCTAAAAGGGATAAGTGTGCGACTTCTGATGCATTACACTTCAGTCACACCAAGTCATTGACTGATAACTGCATTAAAATACTCAATTAATGCTGATAACGAACTGCCGACAAAACCAGTATCCGAAGAATCGTGATTGCCTGTGGCTTAATCTTTCACAGCGAAAACAAAGAATAAGCGGATATTTTCATTCAATAAATTCATGCGAGCTAAAGAAGTATAAAAGTATAGAAGTATGGAAGTATAGAAGTATATTCATATAAAACGGGGAAAAAGGATATTTTCACGTTTATTTTTCCTTGAAAACATAATGAATAAAACTTTAGTTCCCAGAAGAAATGTACATTTTTCAAACATGTTCGCTGTTATGGGTTTATTCTATCTTTAACTTAAACAGTTGCAGCTTATTCAGTTCAGGAGTTTTGGGAACGTGAGGTAGAGATGGATAAGGGAAGGATAGAAAACAAACTGATTTGAGCAACAATAGCTTTTGAGTTCTATTATGCATGAGCACAGATTCATAACTTCTGTACACTGTTCTGACTCTCATATATAAATGTATTCTCCATAAAAATGTATCCATAGACTGGAAAATCGTTGCATATCATAGTTGTTTTTTCAGAGTCAACAAGTGTTTCGATGTTTTCACAAGCATTGGGTCATATGTTCTTACCAAATGACTTATTGTCTGAAGTTCTCTGAAAACCAGTAATTTCTGAATATTGCATCATTTTAAGACCATATGTGGCTAGAAATGCCCTAAATGGTTGATAAAGAAATATGGTTGATAAAGAAATAAATTATGATTGAAAATAAACATTTTAAGCATAGAGTTTTGAGCATACAAAAATTCAAAATGGCAATTTTTTGCACCAAATCAAGGGTTTTTTTATCAAAAATCTGAATTATTCCATTATTTGTGACGGTTTGAGGGAAAGTCATTATAAGTGATATTACTGATAAATTAATCAGTAATTTATCAGAAATTTATCAGTAATAATCAGTAATACTGATAAATAATCAGTAATTCGTTCGATGAATCAGTAATTCGTTCGATTTATCAGTAATTCGTTCGATGAATCAGTAATACTGATAAATTACTGATTATTTATCAGTATTTACCGATTATTTTATCAGTAATTACTGATTCATCTAACAAATTACTGATAAATCGAACGAATTACTGATTAAATCTATTGTTTTCTAATCTTATCTTATCAAATGATGTTTTTTTACACAGTAAGGAATGGTTTTAATTTAGTTTTGAAAGATTAAATACTATAGCTTTGAATAGTTATCTTATTATATGAGTTCTTTCGTTTAGTTTATATGCTACTGGATGAAAAACGAAGACGAGAGTAATTTGTTTTGGTAACGCGCGCTATTATTATTTTTATAGTTAGCAAAGAAGATTTGATTTGATTTATTTATTTACAGATCAATTAAAAATGGTCCCACAGCTATGACTGTTTTCCTTTCTCATGGCTGTGGAAGTAGGGAACGTGTTATGCTGTCAAATTGTATCTATTGACGATGTTTGATGCTTTGTCTGCATGCCTTTCTGCCAGCCATTTATGCCTTTTGTTTTGGTTTGCTTAAATATGGTTGCAGTAGTAGTAAATATTGTAGCTGTACTTTACTGAAATCTTTTTCTTTTAGGTCGGAAAAGAAAAAGTGTAGCTATTTATAAACGAAATTTATAAATGTATAAATGAAACACGTGGTATTTTGAGAAGGTTATTTAAGAGAATAATGGATTATGTATTTCATTGCGATTGTTCTACAAAAAAAAGCATTGCTGGGGTATATTTTTCTTCAGTTTATATTTGTTTACGGCATTCATTATTTTGTGTTATGTTAATTGCTACATACATACTTGCTAGGTATATAAGTTTAGCATGATGTTTTTATTTGTTGCTTTTAATATCTTCTGGGTATTCAATTATGGTTTTGGTCAAAGTAGGGCATTTTGTTGTTTCAATTATTTTTATTAATTTGATGTTTGGTTGTGTATACCAGGTAAAAGACTTTATTCTGTTCAGCTCCAGTGTTGAGTGAACCCGTATTGACTCACAGTATCGGTTGACTTTATAGACCAAATTTTGTTTTTAATTGTTATCTTTAGGATAAATGCGTACTTGAATTTGTTATAGCATGATTAGGTTTTCGGTATTACACTTCAAGTATTAATTTTTTAGGTAATAATAAAAAAAGCATAAAGAAATGAAACTCATGGTTTTAATCATGACGTTGATGGTTTTGGGAAGAACAGACTACATATCATTTCAAAAATTCATTAATGGTTGCAGTCGAGTAGTAACTTTGGAACAAAAGAAAAAGTTGGAAGGTATCAATTTGTTTTGAATTAACATTTTGTAATGTTTGGTTTCGTATGTCTGGGTAAACAGTTCTGTGTTACATATTGCCATTTTTTTTTTACATTAAAGTTACTTCTCTTCTGCGTATAAATATATTATTCTGAGCCATGTTGCTATTTGTTTCTGTTTTTAATCTTCTGAATGTAAGAAATGAATTAAAAAATTAATGCCTGTAGAAACGTTTACACGAGTTAAATTTCGCAACACAACGCATACTGAACATGGGTGGCGAGCGACGCCACCTGGGATGTTTTTGAGTTGCGATTCTATGATTTATTTTTTCATCACGGGGTACGTACACGGGAATGGTGGATTTGACCTAATGTTTTCGAAGTTAAGTTCGGTAAAAAGTTTTTACCCGGGATACTAGTCAGTATTAAAATTTTTAACATTTCTTCTTTACGTGTGTACAAGTCAGGTCATGTGATGAGGAGACATCCGTGTTCAATGAATGTAACAACTGCCCATAGCAAGTGGAGGGATGGATAATGGGTATTCTGTTAAAACTATTATGCTCAACATACATATTGAATGAGCCAGGGAAATCCCCTGACTCAGTTCTGTCCACTTGTAAAAAATTTCAAAGTTGAAAAGTTGTATATATATAATAAAGGATGTCCAGTTATTTTAGAAACGTTGTTACTTCTTTATATAATTAGACTAAGGAGAACGTAGGGTATGGACAGCCACTGGTTTTAGTGGCTTTTTTAAGAAAAGCGATGGCAAGGCAATTAGCAGTTTCATATGGTAGCATTGAGATGGTAATGTGTGAAGAATCTTCCAATGGTCATATCGAGATTGTTAAACTCTGCAAGGAGTGTGGCGCAACTGATTTTGGTAGAAAAATGCTAGCAGCAGGTAGAAAGGGTCACATCAAAATTGTCAAGCTGTGTAAGGAGTTGGGTGCGACAGATTTTAACTATGCAATGATAGCGGCGGCTTCCAATGGTCATATCGAGATTGTTAAACTATGCAAAGAGTGGGGTGCGACTGATTTTAATATTGTAATGATAGCGGCAGCTTCCAATGATCATGGCAAGATTGTCAAGTTGTGTAAGGAGTGGGGATTGGTACTGATGAAAATAAAAATAAACTTTTCACGACATATTTTCAATAAGTATACAAACTACTCATTGAAAGGCCCTCAAAATGAGTTAGGGAATTCCCTGACTGATGTCTGAGTTCTGTCCACTCATAAAAAAAGTTGAAAAAAAAAGTTGAAAAAGTATATATAATAAAGGATGTCGAATAACCAAACGATTCGAGAATTGAGAGCTCTAGCAAAAGAGCGTGTCTTAAAGGGATACTATAAGCATAGGAAGGCTGAGCTCATTGATTTATTACAAAAAAATCGAAATGTGGGGGAAATTGTCTCAAATGCACCAGAGACAATTCAAGAATTGAGAACCCAAGCAAAAGAGCGTGGTTTTAAAGGGTACTATAAGCTTAACAAGGCTGAGCTTATCAATTTATTAGATGCTCCAGTAAGACTACCTAGGCGAGCTGGAGTAAGGAAACCTCTTAAACATGTCACTATACTCCCACAGCCTGAAGACATGGATACTTTTGGGCATCAAGAGATGATGAAAAACCGGTCTGTAGCAAAATCTAAGCTCAACGAATAGTATGACTGCCTTGTGAGTTATGTACCAAAGTCAGTTAAATAGCCTATAAAGAACGCTTTCTCTCAAGCAAAAAGTGGTATTTTAAAGTGGTATAACAATAGGAAGGAAAAGCTGGGGGAAAAAGGTATGGTTGAAAAACAGGCGACGGAAGACACCAACAACACAAGTATGAGTGATGATTTTATACCTTTGAAGCATAAGAATGCACTACATAAAACTTTCCAAAGCTTTGGTATAGCTGGTATAGCAAAAGCTGTTGTTGATGGATACTTCACGCTAGTCAGACCAAATGTGAAGAAAGTGATGGAAGGGCAGGTTAAGGAAATGGGTTCTGCTAAAGTACAACTTTCTCTGCGGATCATGTGGAAGAAACGTATCAAGAATTTAATTCAACTTGAAGATGATGACATAGAAGGAAATGAAGATGACGGCGCAACGGGAACTGAAGATGCATATGTAAGGATAGTCAAGGTTTTTAACAGCTTGATGACGAGAGTGCTTCAAGGTAGTGACATGAAAGAGATATTGGATAATATGTTTGCATACATCAAAACACAAGTAGAGCATCCTGCATTACCACAAAGCGGCTTCACCATCGATTACATCATGGACCTGGACGTAGACTTTCACAAGCTGCAGCTGACGAGAGGATTTTCATACATCGAATTACCATCCTGGATAGCGTCGAAAAATGCAATCATCGAACCTTAAAACGATGATGAAGAAGTTTCAAGTAGGCTGTAATAGCAGCACAACATCATGAAGACATCACCAGTCATTCAGAACGGATATCTAACCTGAAAAAGTATGAAAATGAGTACAACTGGAATGGTTTAAAATTTCCTGTAGCAATAGACAAGATAGACAAGTTCGAGAAGAAAAATCCTTCCATCGCAGTGAACGTACTATACATTGAAGAAAAGTCTACAACGAGGGGGATCAACAGCACGCGAGAATCTAATCGCAACATAAGCGCAAAGAAGAAGTCAATCTGTTGATGGTTTGTGGTGGAGAGAAGAAGCACTATACAGTCATCAAGAATCTATCAAGGTTGTTGGCTCAAGAAAACATAAATCACAAACGTGCACAGAATTTTTGCATCAACTGTCTAAATGGTTTTCACAATGTAGAGTCACGAGACAAGCACTATGTCTACTGTTCTGGCAATGAACAAGTCAGAGTGGAGATCCCTGGAGAGAAGGAAAAATGGTTGTATTATAACAATGGAGAGATGCAGTTCAGCGTACCATTTGCTATCTATGCAGATTTCGAGAGTATTTTAGTACCTATGAAGGAAGATGGGAAAGAGAAGAACACAAAATCACTATCGAAGCATGTACTTTCAGGATGGTGTACGTACAGCAAGTTTGCGTATGGAGATGTGTCCGATCCTCTCAAAGTATACAGAGGTGAAGATTGTGTATGGATCATCTGGAAGATGAAGTTAAGCGGCTGTATGCGACATTTCCAGAGCAGTCGATGATAGAACTGACGGATGTTCAGAAGTGTGATCATCGGGATGCAGAAACTTGTCACATATGTATGCAGCCATTTTCAGATCCTCAAAATCGCAAAGTCAGAGACTACTTCAAGATGGCAGAAAAGCGAGCGTACGCACTTATTATCGTTGTGGTAATGATTTTAAATTTTGCTGTGAAGAAGTTCAGTTTTGTGTCTGGTGACACTATTGGGCTTGTTATTAGTGGAAAAGAAGAGGTTAGTCTTACAAATGAGAACTATTTTATGTCGTCGATTTTTGTTACTGGGAGAGAAAGGAACTTCTACCATAAATTCTCGCGACCAGGTATCTTCACATTACTTTTATTGCTAGCTGGTGACTTTCACCCTTGTCCAGGTCCTGATAGAGTTATACCAGAATTAAGTGACCTATGTAAACGCCGTGGATTAACCATTTTGCACCAAAACTCGCGTGGATTGTTTTCAAACTTAGACTATATACGGGATATTTTAGAAAATTTTAAAGTTGACATTTTAACTCTCAGAGAAACCCATATCACCGATGAGAATCCAAACTTTTTTAACATTCCGAGTTACACATTTGTCAACAAAAATCGTGCATCTGGAAAAGGTGGCGGAGTAGCTGCATATGTCTCAACCCAAATTAACTGGATACGCCGTGAGGACATCGAATCTGATAATGCTGAAGTCATGTGGATCGAAATCATCCCAGAAAAGGCTAAAAGCTTCTTGATTGGCACCATATATAGACCCCCGGATACGTCCAAGTATCTTCCTAAGAACTTTAATAATACACTTAATGACATGTTAGAAACTGCAACATCTGAGTCGAAAGAAGTGATAATCCTTGGGGACGTTAATGTAAATTTTCTTAACAAATCTGATAACAAAGCTTTTAAGGAGTTATTAACTTTATATGGCTTTAAACAGTTGATTAAGAAAGCCACTCGCACAACAACAGACTCGAAAACATTGATTGACATAATTGCTAGTAATTGCGTCTCTACTATATCTGCTACTGACGTCATACCATCGAGCATGGGAGACCAAGACATGATTGGTTGCTGTAGAAAAATAAAGCATCTCAAATTCAGATCTCGCACTATCAAAACACGAAACTTCAAAAACTACTATTCTGAAAAAATGCGTGATGATTTGAAAAACGCCGACTGGTCGCCGAAAGAAACTGTGAATGACGTCAAAAAATGTTTATCATATTTCAATTCTGTTCTAAAAAATATTTTTGAAATACATGCCTCAACAATAACTAAACGCGTCCGTGGTAAAAACTCTCCCTGGCAAACAACAGCAATCAAGTCAGAAATGAACCCACGCGACAAACTATTACGTAGATCTGGAAGATCCAAGAAGGATGAGGATATCCTAGCCTACAAACAAAAACGAAATAAAGTGAACAATATGATCCGAAAATCGAAAGTAAATTTCAATAAACAACTTCTTCGGGAAAATTCTTCGGATCCTGACAGTTTCTGGAAGACTTTGAAAGCTGTATACCCATCCAAAGTTAAAAGTGAACTATCGTGTCAGCTATTTGAATCGGAAGGGAAACGTGTAAACGACCCAAAATCAATACCAAATGGTTTTAGTAATTTTTTCGCAAATGTTGCTACTAAATTAAAGTCTAAAGCCTTCCCGTTATACAATTTTGTATGGAGAAAGGTGGAAGAAATTCCTTGTCAATGCTACAGTACCTTTAGATTTACCTACATATCACGAGTAGAAGTTGAAAAGCACCTTCGATCAATCAAACGAAAGAAAGCTTCCGGACCAGATGATCTCCCTGGCTGTCTTTTGAAAGATGCAGCACCAGAAATTGCTGTACCACTTACCAGAATCATTAACCTTTCTTTGGAAACAGGGGTATTCCCTAGTGAATGGAAGATTGCTAAGACTGTCCCTATCTATAAATCCGGGAACGTGACATTATCTGATAATTATCGACCAGTATCACTCCTTCCCATTTTGTCAAAAATCTTGGAGAAAGTAGTGCACGAACGTCTTATGAACCACCTTGAAAAACTCGAATTACTATCAAAGACACACTTTGGATTTCGTAAGAATCAATCTACCGAATCCGCTGCTGTGCTGTTTGTAGATTCCATTCGGAAGACAGCTGATAGGGGTGAGTTAGTTGGAGCTGTGTTTTTAGATTTAAGCAAGGCGTTTGATACCATCAGCCATGCCAATTTACTTGCCAAATTGCCTTGCTATGGGATTAGAGAAACTGAACTTAATTGGATGACCGATTATCTTTTTGCTCGGAGACAACATGTCAGTTATAAAAACACTCTATCCGATGTTGAATATGCTACTAGCGGGGTTCCACAAGGATCAATATTAGGCTCACTCCTCTTTCTTATCTTGTTCAATGACATTGGAATGCAACTAAAACACTCCCGCATTATCAAGTATGCTGACGATTCAGTGATTTTTTTCAATCATAACGATTTTTATGTAATCCAGAATTCCTTGAATGTTGACGCTGAATCCCTTGCACAATAGTTTGACGACAATGACATGATTCCCAATTTAAAGCCCGGAAAGACTGAATGCATGTTATTTGGTACATCGCAAAAACTGTCAAAACTACCCAGCAAATACTTGAACATAATGCTTTGACATAGAAAGATAAATACCACCAACACATAAAAGTATCTTGGGAACAAAGTTACAAACACTCTTAGTATAAACGATCAATTTGACTCGAATTATAAAAAAATTTCGAGTCGTTTAAATCTACTACGGAAACTTCGATTCTTGATGGATACTAAGTCTGCAACCACGATCTACCATAGTATTATTCGTCCAATTTTTGGAAACTGAAGTGCCCTATCATTAAAAGTAAACGAATTACAAAGATCAAAGTTGCAAAAGCTTACAACTCGTGCAACCAGTATAATCAGTCCTGATGGAAGTGTTCTAATACCGTCGATAGAAAACATTAACAAATTGTCAACTTGTGTGTTTGTACATAAACGCATCTCGAAATCTACTTGTTCAAACTTTCATAACTACTTCACCGAAATGAATCATAGACTCCGAACCAGAAATAATGGGATCAGTTTGGCTTTACCAAAAGTGAGAACGGAATTTGGAAAGTGTGGTTTTTATTTCCAAGGTGCTACTCTTTATAACTCTCTACTGACTGACATTCGTAAAGAAAAAGATGTGAAAAAACTCAAAGATATGCTGAAAAAGCATTTTAGTGTCTGATTCAAAAGTATGTAAAATAAATAAATAAATAAATAAATAATTAAATACTGTCACTATACAGGTTTATATCGAGGTGTGATGAGATTCAAGATCCCCAATCATATACCTATCATCTTTCACAACTGAAATGGCTATAATGAACTTGGGGAAAAGTACAACACGAAAGATATAGGATGCATCGCGGAAAACAGGAAAGAGTATATATCCTTCCATGTCAAAACAGCAATACCACTTGCTGGTGTTTTCAACTCAGCCGGTGCACAAGTGTACAAGAAGATCGAGCTAAGATTCATCGACAGCTGTAGATTCATGGCATCAAGTTTGGATAAATTGTCTTCTAATGTTAGCGAGGGGCAGTATAAAAATCTTCGATGGTTTTACAAGGAAGATAGCATCTTTCAGTTGATGCGCCGCGAAGGTGTATATCCATACGATTATATGGATAGTTGGGAAAAGTTTGCTGAGACAGACGGAGACGTGACAACGCTTACCACGATGTGTACTTGGCAATGGACGTTCTACTGCTAGCAGATGTGTTTGAAACGTTTCGGGATACATGCTTGTATCACTACTAATTGGATCCACTCCATTTCTACACAGCACCCGGTTTGGCGTGGAAAGCAGCAATGAAGTATAGTCGAATAGAGTTAGACTTGCTCACAGACATAGGCATGCTGTTAATGTTCGAGAGAGGTATACGAGGAGGTATAACACAAGTTGTACGTCGCTATGTAAAAGCAAACAACAAGTATATGGATGATCAATATGAACCGAAGGAGGAATCCTCATATCTAATGTGCCATGATGCAAATAACCTTTACGGTTGGGCTATGGCATCAGACTTGCCAACACATGGATTAAGGTAAAAAATGTTGAGAAGTTCACACCTGAAAGTATTGCAAACTTAGTTAAGAAGAATGAGTATCTGCTGGAGGGTAATATTGATTATCCAAAGAGGCTATATGGTGCTTATAATAGTTTACCATTTCTTTTTGAGAGAATGACGCTTGTAAAGGTAGAAAAACTCGTACCAAATCTCCACAACAAGCGTGAGTATGTCATAGATATAAGAGCGCTACATCAGGCGTTGACTCATGGCTTAGTAATGAATAAAGTCCACAGAGTCATCAGGTTGTCTGACTCAAGCCTAAACACAAGACTGAGAAAACAATCAAAGAACGACTTCAAAAAAGACTTTTTCAAGCTTATGAACAATAGCGTGTTTGGTAAGACGATGGAGAATATACGGAACCATCGCAATATGAAGTTAGTTACGAACGATAAGAATTACAAGGGGTACGTCATGAAGCCTAACTTTAAAAGTGGCGTTCGCTTTACCGCAAACTTGATGGGTGTGGAAATGGGTAAGACAAGTATCGGGATAATGAAGCCTGTATACATAGGCCAGGCTATACTTGATGTGAGTAATATGTTAATGTATGAATTCAACTATGACTATATGCAGCCGAAATATGGCAGTAAGCTGAAACTCTGCTATATGGACACTGACAGCTTCGTGTACCACATCAAGACGGAGGATTTCCATCGAGATATAGCTGAAGATGTAGAAAAGAGATTTGAAACGAGTAATTATTCAGAGGAAGACAGATTATACACATTAAGGAATGAGAAGGTTATTGGTCTGATGAAGGACGAACTTGGTGGTAAGATCATGACGGAGTTTATGGTTTTACGAGCTAAACTGTATGCATACAAGACGATAGAGAAAGAAGACAAGCGATGCAAAGGCATGAAAAAGTGTTTGGTGAAACAATCAATTACACTCAAAGATTATAAGAGATGTATAGAAGATGGAAGAAACCTGTATAGAGACATGGTAGTGCTTCAAAACAAAAAGCATCAAATGTGTACACAAAAAGTGAACAAGATTGCTTTGAACAGAGACGATGATAAACGCATCATACAGACAGATTTGATCACAACGCGTGCTCGATGATACATAAATTCATAACAATCATGCTGAGTAGTGAGTAATTCACGAGAAGTTTTTTTCTCGTGAAATTATAACGCAAATTATACGCTTGAGTGATTTTAAGCTATCATAAATGAGCTGAAATCATGTTTTATTAATGTGATGTGTAGTGTGGTGGTTACAACGTAAAACTTGTAATCATGAGATTGCTGGTTCGATCCCCACTCGGTCCCTGTTGTCCTGGTTGAAAAACTTACTTGGGTGCGCACTTCCCTGCAGTTGCGTTGGGTATATCGCGGTTTGGGTATACTTTGGTATTTCGTTTAGAAACATTATAGCGTTCAAATGCTTAAAGTTGAGCGAGATCTTTTACCCGCATGCGCGATGTAATATAATATTGGTTTCATGTAGCTCATCACCATTAAATGAAAGAAAAATTTATGAAGTAATAGTAGTCGTCTGTTTCTGCATTCAGGGTAGAGTTTGGATGTTTCTTTTCTGGAAGAGCCGTCATATAATAAAGCTAGTCATGAACATCGATGGATTTCTAGACGTAGTCGACACTTCCACAGAAGCTCAGAAAAGAGCAGAACTTATACGTGCCGTACAAAGTGGTCAAAATCTTGGTGGTAAAAAACCTAGGACAGTTGAAAGATTGAATAAAATGAGTGATAAGACTATCGAAAAGCTATACAGAACATAAAAGTGTCCGCAACAGCAGCAGCAAGAAACACTTAATTTCAACGCTCTGATATCTAATTTGGTAGGTGTGAGAGATGTTTCAAAGATGATGGGGAAGATAAAAAAAAAAATCCACTCATTACTAATTCCATCACGAGTTATATGGCGGCATCTATACCTGGAGTCTCACCTATGGATGTGATAGGGTCTACTATCTACTCGAATTGCAAGTCTTTTCTCGGTCCTTTCGCGCTGTTTCGATCATTTTAACCAATCTTGATTGGAATAAGTACGCAGAACTCGCTGAAGAGCGTCAAATAAATTAGCGACAACCAGAAGAAGATAGTAAAATCGAAGGACCCTGGAAGAGTGGCGAGCGGGAAGAAGCCAGCGGAGTGGAACCGAAAGAATACAAAGACTATGTTACAAGTACCTACACAAGTACCTAGTCAAGTACCTACGCAAGTACCTTTACAAGTACCTATTAAAATACCTACTAAGACCCATATGATTGGAGTTGGTACAACGGCTGTTTTAGCAGTGGGGTAGTTAGTCTACTACTACACACGATCTTCTACTAAGCCTTCCGCTGACACTGGCGCAAAGGTGCAAGCACAAAAACAAGATCGTTTTTGCTTAATAACAAATGGATGGATAGCATGTGGCAGACGGTACCTTTACTAGGCTACACCACCTTGTAAGCGTACGCTGGAAAGAAATTCTTCAGTACAGGAGCTCCTTCTGCAAAGCTAGATTTAGCTGACATGGGAAAACTTGGAGCAAACCTTGAACTGGCACTTTTGTCAGATGATTACGCACTCAAACAAGAGTGGTACAAGCATAAGATTTCGTCTTAGATAAATGGTAATCATCTTAATAGGAGGGGCAGTAAGTGCAGCAATATTCACATTTTGAAACTATGCAGAGAGGGCTCTCTCTGGTGATGAGGATGCAGCAGCAGAGAGAGAAGAACGCGCTATGGCAGCTGAAAAAACGAGACAAGCACAAATGGAATGGGATCGAGAGCACGCAACACGCCTTGCCTTTATCAACAACAGACTTTGCCAAGAAAACAACGCCCCTGCGTACATTTCTGATCTTGATCGACGTATGCACGAGTACTACAAGGCGGCACAAAAACATCTCCCACCCTTACCACCTCGACCTGAATTATCGGACTTTCATCACCCTTCTGAAGCTCAAAAGACTGTTGAATTAGTAGCGATCGCAGGAATTGTAGGTATTGTTGGAGTTCTGCTCTACCGTATGTAATAAATACCTGAAAAGTTGCATGACATCTATTATAAACCAGACAATCTGTGAAAAGTGAAAAAATACTTTAAAGAGCTTCAGAAGGTTGGATTCACTAGGAAACAAGTTCTGGAGTGGCTAACTCGTCAACCCATCTACCAAGGCCTATGCACACCGACTATCCTCACTTTTACGTGACCAAGGTGAACAAGATGCCCTACCGCGCAGAAGTATTCCTGCGGAGGACTGTAAGACTTTCTGGAGCCTTTTCAATGCGGAATGATGTTTGTAGTATTTTACATTTTACCGTTTAGCTACGATAATAATTAAACTTTGTTGTTTCATATAAAACTTCAGTCTTGCATCAATTTAGAGATTTTTTTAAAAAGATTTCCATTCGAAGTTGCACTCCCTAAAGCATCTTCAAGAAGCACTTAACTAATTAAAAGATTATCGCGTTAAGAATAATCTGTGGTTTAAAAGATGAATGTTTGTTCACGGTTTAAAACAATATGCATAATGTGGTATGATGTTCTTTGTGATTTACAGTTTATCTTGTAGCTGTGAAAGAAGTAATATTTGTTATCTCATATAAACTGCACTGTTTTGCGTCATTTAGAGATTTTTTCAAAAAGTTTATTATTCATAGTTATATTCCCTAAAGCATCTTCAAAAAGTAATTATATAATGAAAACTTTATCACATTAACTTTTGAAGGGGAAATCTGTGGCGTAAATAGTAATAACTTCGAATTCATTTAACAACATTCCCGAGAGCATCATAAAAGTTAAAAGACTTTGAAAAATTTTGCCGGAGAACAAGCTTAAAAAAGAACACCATCAGTTTAAAAATCCATTAGAGAACACTCTTTCGTGGACGTTTCAAAATACTCCTTTTAAAACTATACAGTATGAAAATCTTTATGTTGTTTGTACCTGAACTTCATAATAAAAACTTTTACTTGGTCTTGCGAAATAATAAAAATATCTGTGTTTCCTTTTTATCGTCAGCTTGATAGTATACAAATTTTAGAATCATACAATATGTTAAAATCGACTAGTCAATTAAAAAAGTGGTCATCTATTGATTAATAAAATGGGTATAAGCTGATGAGGAAGATGAGCTGTGCTTCAAGATTCCAGAGCTTTATAAAAACAGGATAAGCTTACCTAGGAACATGAAATAGAAAATTGTATTATATTAAGAAAAAGACTAATAGAAACCCAACGCATTTTTTTAAATCGATGTAAGCATACCGATTTTGTAGTCGATCATATCTGATTTGAAGCATCAAAAACTGCTAATTTATCACGAATAACTACTAAGAGTATTAGTTTCACGTAGATTATCAGTTTGGATCATAAATGTTCTTGATTCTTTTAAGTTTGGCAGCCATATAACCTCTTCTATATCCATATATTCAACGAAGAAACTTTCACAGATCTACGCATGCTTCTTCGCTTCCTTTTTTAAAACATTTACGGAAAACGGAAGAACGTTGCATAAGACTCACGTGAAACAAGATTTCTACCTTTGCATCTGCGATTTAGCCATATGTCAACTATTCCTTTCAGTAGAGCTTATATTATACACCTTTAGAGTCTTTTCAAGCAAAGTACTTGCACACATTGAGTGTAGTGTGAGTTAAGATATTTAAAGCCTAAAAAAATGTGAGTTTGGAACTTAGAGGATTTGACTGACTATTTCCCATCGACAAAATTCGGTCTAGGTTTGGACAGTGAGAAAAAAAAACAAAAACAAGATGCCCTACCGGGCAGAAGTATTCCTGCAGATGACTGGAAGACTTTCTGGAGGCTTTTCAGAAAGAAATGAATGTTAGTTCACGCTATAAAACGATATGCATAATGCAGAATGATGTTTGCAGTATTTTACATTTTACCTTTTAACAACGCTAACAATAAAACTTTGTTGCCTTATATAAAACTGCAGTCTTGCTTCAATTTAGAGATTTTTTTAAAAAGATTTTAATTTATAGTTGTATTCCCTAAAGAATCTTCAAGAAGTAATTAAGTAATAAAAAGTTTGTCGCAACAAGAAAAGTCTGTGCTTAAGAAGTAATAACATTGGGAACATTAATGATTTGAGTTGCTATTTCCCATCGACAAAAATCGGTCTAGGTTTGAACAGTGAAAAAAAAAACAAGATGCCCTACCGGGCAGAAGTATTCCTGCAGATGACTGGAAGACTTTCTGGAGGTTTTTCAGAAAGGAATGAATGTTAGTTCACGCTTTAAAACGATATGCATAATGCAGAATGATGTTTGCAGTATTTTACATTTTACCTTTTACTTACGATAAGTATATCATTTGATATTCTTGGTATTTCAATTTTTGCTACGAATATCAACTGTTAATTGAAGTAGATCAAACCAAATTTGATATTGATAAGAACAAAGTAGATATTAAGGAAATGTTCTCGATGAACCAAAAGAAATTTCACAAATTGGGCCATTAATGCAACAGCTTTGTCGGCGCCATGAAATTAACTTTCAAAGTCAAAACGAATCGTACCTCGTGACGAGAGAAAAAGTGGATGATTAAATTCTCATATTATAAATCATTTCTTTTAACAACTTTATTATGGCATTTTTTCTGTTTATACGTATTTTACCAAACAGAAAACAAAGAGTTAGTGGAAGGCCTCTACGCACGCAAAAACGACTAGCTGCTAATTAATTATCAATATCATTATCACTAGAGAGAATGCAGTTAGGAACTAACTGAATATGAATGATTATAGCATTCCTTCTCCGTCGAAAATTTAAAATAAAAGTTATCTTGTGTGAACAATGCTTTGATTTGGACCAGCATGCATTGAAAACATTAAATATTTTAATAAACGAGACAATGTTAATCGTAACGATAACATATTCGTCCGCCGGGAATTTCGAAATAACTGATATACTGAGTATATCACTTGATAAACCTTGTATATCAAACTTTACCAGGAATATCAGTTGATATTCATAGTAAAAATTGATATACTAGGAATATCAAATGATATACATGGTATATCAAAAGATATACTAAGAATATCAAAAGGTGTGAAGTGATATACTTAATATATCAAGTGATATACCAAGTATATCATTTGATATTCTTATTATATCAAAAATATGTGACAATCGGCTTCCATAATCTAATTACATTTCCCAGAGCATCATGAAAGTTTAGATAACACTTTGAAAAGTTTTGCCGGAGATCAAGCTGAAAAAGAAACATCATCAGTTTAAAAATCCATTAGAGAACACTCTTCCGTAGGTGTTTTAATTTAAAAGTTTTGTATGATCTGATATTGATTTCGGTCAATTTACGGCAATCGAAAGTCTATATCCAGCGTAGTGACTTTGACAAGCTGGTTTGAGGGCAATACTAAAGCAGTGTCTATAAAGCAAGCACTTTTTAGAAAGAAAGATATGCGATCTATAGAGATTCCAACGTATCACATAGAATTCCACATAGAACTTACGTAATTCACTGCTTTCTTTACAGATTGGTTGGTAATTTGTTACGAGAATGATGATTCAATATAAACACAATGATTTTAAAAGATTTTAATTCAAAGTTGTATTCCCTAAAGAATCTTCAAGAAGTAATTAAGTAATAAAAAGTTTGTCACGTCAAGAAAAGTCTGTGCTTATGAAGTAATAACTTCGAATTCATTTAACAACATCCCCGAGAGCATCATAAAAGTTAAGAGACTTTGAAAAGTTTTGCCGGAGATCAAGCTTAAAAAAGAACACCGTCAGTTTAAAAATCCATTAGAGAACACTCTTTCGTGGACGTTTCAAAATACTTCTTTTTAAAACTATACAGTATGAAAATCTTTATGTTGTTTGTACCTGAACTTCATAATAAAAACTTTTACTTGGCCTTGCGAAATAATAAAAGTATCTGTGTTTCCTTTTTATCGTCAGCTTGATAGTATACAAATTTTAGAATCATACAATATTTTAAATTCGACTAGTCAATTAAAAAGGTGGTCATCTATTGATTGATAAAATGGGTATAAGCTGATGAGGAAGATGAGCTCTGCTTCAAGATTCCAGAGCTTTATAATAACAGGATAGCTTAGCTAGGAACATGAAATAGACAATTGTATTATATTTAGAAAAAGACTAATAGAAACTTTACGCATTTTTTTAAATCGATGTAAGCATACTGTTTTTGTAGTCGTTTATATCTGTTTTGAAGCATCAAGAACTGCTTATTTATCACGAATAACTACTAAGAGTATTAGTTTCACGTAGATTATCAGTTTGGATCATAAATGTTCTTGATTCTTTTAAGGTGGATTCATCCTAACTCAAATCACATTTTAAGTCAAAATTTTAAAAAATGTGATTTTTTCTGAATGTGCTTCCTAATACATCTATTTTAATCAAAATTTATCGCAGAATCAGAATATGGCATTCATTTTGGCTCAATATTGACAGTCAAACTAATAAATGGATTTTATTGAAGGTCGTTAAAAAAATTAAGCAAAAAAAATTGAAAAAATTGTTTGGGGTAAGATTTATAGAGTGTTGGCGCTGCAGTTTGACAGACTTTCTCCGTTCGGTTTTCCGTCCATCCGTAAAGGAATAAGTCTACTTTGCTCTGATGACATTGCATTCATGTAAAAAGCACGAATATATCAGGAAAAGAGACTGATATTCTGACCACAAGAAGCTGGAAGCACAGTTTGTGAACATCCTGCATTGCATTTTTACTCTTTGTTATCTGTTTTGAACGGATAAAGATACCCCAAATCAAAGGAGAAGAGGCACTGGAAATACTGGCAGTTGTTCAAAGGCAAGCAGTAAGAAATATTATTCGAAAAAGCGAAAGTATCATGGGAAGAAGTCAGCAATGATGTGCTGATGTAAAAACTGTTTTTGGCAAAGAAGATAATCATGATGAAACTACTAAATCATCTGAAGCCATAATTATGTCAGCCTCTGCTTCAAAGATCATTGACATTGAAATACAAAGTGCTCCTGTATCAATATCATTATCAAACAAAATTGCCAATCAATATCGGGATATCGTGGTGTCCATTTTTAGCAAATGTTTTTAGTTCGCTTTGCTGTCCTGAATGAAAAGATGTGAAATCCCTTGAACTCAATGACATTGATGTAAAAAAGAAGGTTTAAGCAAGTTTCTTACAACTGAAAGGTAGAACTTGTGCATTTTTCACCTCAAAGCAACTTGGATTATCAGAAAAGAAACACAAAGATGGTCGAAAGTTTTATGACGTAAACGTCAGAACTGTTTATGCACGTAGACAAGTTGGAGTTGGACATGAACATTGAAGCTTTGTTGCTTCTTAAATATCCCATCACTCATACTCCCTAACTGCTATGAAAAGATTTATATAATAGATTCAAGGAATCAGCCAAAATGGTGCCAGAAAGTATGTCCACAACAGCTTCATCTATACGTGGAGACGCTTTGACTGATGTGGGTGTGTCAGTAGAAGTTTCACCTCTATGAATGGCGTAATTACTGCCGCTTCCATTGATAGTGACAAGGTTCTAGATACAGCGATTAATGATGGAGCCATAGCAGTATACAATATTTTGAAGGGAATAGGGATTGAGCCTGGTGAACACATGACGAAAGGTTTACATTTTCAAAATAATCTAAGATAGCGACATTCGGCTTACCGTATGTCCGCAACGCAGCTGAAAAAGCGAAAAATTTTAAGAAATTTAAGAAAGACAACTCAGGATAAAAACATTGATATGGAAAAATCTACATATGAAGCTGGAGGATTCTAGATGAAGTCTTATTGATAGTTTTTAATATTTTTCATATATTTAGATCTTTATTGATTTTTACGGTTTTTTTTGTGTTTTTCACATTTCATCTGAGCCGGTCGGCTCATAATTTTTGAACGGCTGGTCCAATTTGCTTCATTTTTTCAGGAAATGTTCTTAAAACACTAAAGTATGTTCTAAAACTCAAGTTAAGCAATAATCTTAATTTACTTCTGCTCTGTAACACATTTTGTTCATCGTTTTCGTCCAAAAATTTAAGTTAACCGAGAGACAGCCATTTAACCGCTACAGTTCAAATATCTCAACTGTTTGAAGTTTTAGAACATTGTTCCACCCTTAAATAATCATTCTTAAAAGTTTGAAATCAGAGCCATTTATACTTTTGAAAATATGAGCCGACCGGCTATAGTTGTATTTTATTATTTATCAGGTCGCAGCCGAGGCCGCCATCATGAATTTTAAGAAATTTTTACATTTTTTGCTTTAATTTTCATAGTATCTTGAAAAAACATTAAAACTGACTTGAAATCATTTTGTTTCTTTAAAAATGTCCAGGTTAGGGTGAATCCACCTTAAGTTTGACAGCCGTATAACCTCTTCTATATCCATATATTCAACCAAGAAATTTTCTCAGATCTACGCTTCTTCGCTTCCATTTTTAAAACAACTACGGAAAACGAAAGAACGTTGCATAAGACTCACGTGAAAAACATTTCCACCTTGGCATCTGCGATTTAGACATATGTCAACTATTCCTTTAAGTAGAGCTTATATTATACACCTTTAGAGTCTTTTCAAGCAAAATACTTGCACACAATGAACGTAGTGTGTGTTAAGATATTTAAAGTATAAAAAAAATGAAAGTTTGGAACTTAGAGGATTTGACTGACTATTTCCCATCGACAAAAATCGGTCTAGGTTTGGACAGTAAAAAAAAACAAACAAAACAAACAAGATGCCCTACCGGGCAGAAGTATTCCTGCAGATGACTGGAAGACTTTCTAGAAAGATTTCAGAAAGAACTGATATTAGTTCACGCTTTAAAAAGATATGCATAATGCAGAATGATGTTGCGGTATTTTACATTTTACCTTTTAACAACGATAACAATTAAACTTTGTTGTCTCATATAAAACTTCAGTCTTGCTTCAATTTAGAGATTTTTTAAAAAAGATTTTAATTCAAAGTTGTATTCCCTAAAGAATCTTCAAGAAGTAATTAAGTAATAAAAAGAAAAGTCTGTGCTTAAAAAGTAATAACTTCGAATTCATTTAATTACATTCCCGAGAGCATCATAAAAGTTAAGAGACTTTGAAAAATTTTGCCGGAGATCAAGCTTAAAAAGGAACACCGTCAGTTTAAAAATCCATTAGAGAACACTCTTCCGTGGACGTTTCAAAATACTCCTTTTAAAACTATACAGTATGAAAATCTTTATGTTGTTTGTACCTGAACTTCATAATAAAAAACTTTTACTTGGCCTTGCGAAATAATAAAAATATCTGTGTTTCCTTTTTATCGTCAGCTTGATAGTATACAAATTTTAGAATCATACAATATTCTAAATTCGACTAGTCAATTAAAAAAGTGGTCATCTATTGATTAACAAAATGGGTATAAGCTGATGAGGATGATGAGCTGTGCTTCAAGATTCCAGAGCTTTATAAAAACAGGATAGCTTACCTAGGAACATGAAATAGAAAATTGTATTATATTTAGAAAAAGACTAATAGAAACCTTACGCATTTTTTTAAATCGATGTAAGCATACCGTTTTTGTAGTCGTTCATATCTGATTTGAAACATCAAAAACTGCTTATTTATCACGAATAACTACTAAGAGTATTAGTTTCACGTAGATTATCAGTTTGGATCATAAATGTTCTTGATTCTTTTAAGTTTGACAGCCGTATAACCTCTTCTATATCCATATATTCAACCAAGACATTTTCTCAGATCTACGCGTGCTTCTTCGCTTCCATTTTTAAAACAACTACGGAAAACGTAAGAACGCTTTTTCTCCGTAACGGAAAAAAAGTCCTGAAAGTTTAGTAAAAGCTTTTTAATTGCGCTTTTAATTGCTACAAAAAAATTTGTATAATGCACATTAATTCCGTATAACTTAAAGAGTTTTTCGAGATGAAGAATGAAGCTGATACAAGTGTACTCTTGGAGACTGATATCGGAGAGCCAACGCGTACAAAGGCAAACTACGCAAATACACCACCCGCTATTACTTCTTGTCATGACTGCGGTAGATCATTCAAGAAAGTCGTTGGTTTAAAGATTCATCAAAGACATTGCAAGGAACGTGTAAAGGAAAAACCATCTGATAATCCGGGTGATCCTAATTCCAATGGTGAAACATCAATCCGGAATGAAGCAGTAACAAATGTTTTATATAAGTGGGGTCAAGTTAATGATAAGGTTTTCGAAAACAACCTCAACCTTGTATACGAGAAAATAGTCTATTGGAGAAAGAATCTGTTTTTGCTACCAACTGGTCGGGCTGGAAAGCAATATATCGATGAGATCACCAGACTGATGCAATCTTGGGTCGGCAATACTGCCTTAAAGAACGTAGCTTTCAAGGCTATAATGGTTATGCCACAACTGTTACTTCAGAAGCCATCAAAAATGAGTAAAGCGAAAGATCATTTAGCAGCACTTGAAAGACGAATGATCTTGTGGAATGAGGGTAACATACTAGAACTCTTTTGGGAAAGCGAAACAATTCAACGTAACCTCAAATCTTTCAATAATCCAAAAACCATTGCTGAATTGTCAAAGAAATTCGCCACTGAAATGCAAAAAGGTAACGTCAATGGAGCGATCAAAATACTAACCAACAATATGCATAATGGGATTCTTCCACTCAATAAAGATACACTTTCTAAATTACAACTTAAACATCCTAAAGCGCACGATGCTGATCCTGAGGTTCTGCTTAGTGATGTTCCTGACATAATACATTCAATCAGATATGAGTGTATAACACCTGAAGCTGTCAAAAAAGTAGTGTTAAAGACCAAAGGTGGCTCCGGACCTTCCGGAATGGATGCTGATGGCTGGCGGAGAATATTAACATCAAACAGTTATGGGGATAGTTCTGCTAATCTATGCAAAGCTCTCTCCAAAGTTATAAAGAAAATGTGTTCGATCAAAGAAGAGTCGTCGTCTTTAGAGACTCTTCTTGCATGTCGTCTGATCCCCTTAGACAAAAATCCTGGATTACGGCCAATCGGCGTAGGCGAAATTCTTAGAAGGATCGCTGGCAAAGTTGTCATTGGAGCTTTCAGGAATGACGTTATATCTTCTGTTGGTTCACTTCAAGTGTGTGCCGGTCATGATGCTGGTTGCGAAGCTATAGTTCACGTGATTAATACTATCTTTCAGAAAAATGAAACCGAAGCCGTATTGTTAGTTGACGCATCGAACGCATTCAATTCAATTAACCGTAAAGTATTCCTACATAATGTTAATGTCATTTGTCCATCGATAGCAACATTCGTCTACAATTGCTACTCATTACCGTCGAGACTATTTGTTTTGGGAGGTACCGAATTAAAATCATGCGAAGGAACTACTCAAGGCGACCCGATTGCTATGGCTATCTATGCTGTAGCAATAATCCCATTGATACTGATGATAGTTCAAGCCAATGCTGATACTAAAACAGCTGCATATGCTGATGATGTAACAGCTGCTGGAAGTACAAAAGATCTATTGTCTTGGTGGAAACTACTTTGCCGTATCGGTCCCAAATTTGGCTATTTTCCTGAAGCCAGTAAATCCTGGTTAATCGTAAAAGAAGAACAGTTACAAAACGCGAAACTAATATTCCGAGAAAGTGACATCAAAATAACGTCAAGTGGAAATAGACATCTCGGTGCTGTTTTGGGATCAAAGGCCTACAAAGACGAATACATGAAACAAAAAGTAAACACCTGGTTGGAAGAGTTAGCAATGCTATCAAAGATCGCAAGATTTGAGCCTCAAGCTGCATATAGCTGCTTTGTTAGCGGTTATAAGCACAAACTTACGTACTATATGAGAACAATACCAAACATCTCTGAACATCTTAAAAGTGTAGATCAAATCATTTCAACCGATTTCATTCCAGCGATCACGAATGGCATAAAATGTTCTCATACTGATCGTCAGTTGCTTTTACTCCCAACAAAGCTCGGTGGCCTTGGTATTCCGATCTTCACTGAATTAGCAGAAATCGAATACGCAAACTCATTAAAGTTAACCGAGAAACTTCAATCCAACATCGTCAACCAAGTAGTCCAGTATGATACAACATCTATTGGTACAGCAAATTTGAAGAACAAAATTCGTAAAGATAAACTTCAAAGAAACCAGGCTAAGTTGCTGCATTTAAATTCACATCTAGACGAAAACCAAAAACGGCTGATTAAACTAAACCAAGAAAATGGTGCATCCCTATGGCTAAATACGTTGCCATTAAAAGACGAGGGTTACGTTCTGAACAAGCAACAATTTTGGGATTTGATCCGTATCAGATATGGATGGTCACTAACTCGTTTACCTGAAAAGTGTGAGTGTGGAACAACCTTTACCATACAACATGCACTGTCCTGCAAGAAAGGTGGTTTTATATCATTACGACATAATCAGCTTCGAAACATAACAGCTTCACTCTTAAACGAGGTTTGCAAAGATGTGAAAATAGAGCCTGTATTACAACAACTTACAGGTGAAGAAACCGGGTTCCAAGGGGTGAATACGAACGTAGAAGCTAGAAGTGACATCAGTTCCCGCAGTTTTTGGTGCAATAGTCAAGTGGCATTTTTTGACATAAGGGTGTTCAACCCAAACGCCGCACGGTATTGTAACCAAAGTATTGCGAAGACGTATGAAGCGAATGAACGAGAGAAGAAGAAGCTTTATAATAAACGTATCCTCGAAGTTGAACATGGTACGTTCACACCACTGATTTTTTCTGCAACTGGGGGCATGGGCCGAGAATGCAGCAAATTTTATAAGCGATTGGCAGAATTGATCTCAGAGAAAAGAAAAAGCCGTTACGACCTCATAGCATCATGGATCAAGAGAAAAATCGACTTTTCATTGATGCATTCAGTCTGCATATGTATCCGGGGTAGCCGAACAATTTTAAACAACAAGCTAGCTGAATCACTGTCCTGTGACGCCGAGGCTAGTGAAGTCATATCAAAGATGATGTAAATGAAAATTGTAGTAATTTAATATAAATTTTCGCTACGCAAAAAAAAAAAAAAAAAAAAAAAAAAAAATTATACACCTTTAGATTCTTTTCAAGCAAATTACTTGCACACAATAAATGTAGTGTCAGTTAAGATATTTAAAGCATAGAAAAAATGTAAGTTTGGAACTTAGAGGATTTGACTGACTATTTCCCATCGACAAAAATTGGTCTAGGTTTGGACAGTAAAAAAAAAAAAAAAAAAAAAAAAACACGAACGGTTTCAAAGTATTCCTTGCTTACGCAGGAATACAACAAGATGCCCTACCGGGCAGAAGTTATCCTGCAGATGACTGGAAGACTTTCTGGAGGCTTTTCAGAAAGAAATGAATGTTAGTTCACGCTTTAAAAATATATGCATAATGCAGAATGATGTTGCGGTATTTTACATTTTACCTTTTAACAACGATAACAATTAAACTTTGTTGTCTCATATAAAACTTCAGTCTTGCTTCAATTTAGAGATTTTTTAAAAAAGATTTTAATTCAAAGTTGTATTCCCTAAAGAATCTTCAAGAAGTAATTAAGTAATAAAAAGTTTGTTGCGTCAAGAAAAGTCTGTGTGCTTAAGAAGTAATAACTTCGAATTCATTTAATTACATTCCCGAGAGCATCATAAAAGTTAAGAGAATTTGAAAAATTTTGCCGGAGATCAAGCTTAAAAAGGAACACCGTCAGTTTAAAAATCCATTAGAGAACACTCTTCCGTGGACGTTTCAAAATACTCCTTTTAAAACTATACAGTATGAAAATCTTTATGTTATTTGTACCTGAACTTCATAACAAAAACTTTTTTTTGGCCTTGCGAAATAATAAAAATATCTGTGTTTCCTTTTTATCGTCAGCTTGATAGTATACAAATTTTAGAATCATACAATATTTTAAATTCGACTAGTCAATTTAAAAAGTGGTCATCTATTGATTAATAAAATGGGTATAAGCTGATGAGGATGATGAGCTGTGCTTCAAGATTCCAGAGCTTTATAAAAACAGGATAGCTTACCTAGGAACATGAAATAGAAAATTGTATTATATTTAGAAAAAGACTAATAGAAACCTTACGCATTTTTTTAAATCGATGTAAGCATACCGTTTTTGTAGTCGTTCATATCTGATTTGAAGCATCAAAAACTGCTTATTTATCACGAATAACTACTAAGAGTATTAGTTTCACGTAGATTATCAGTTTGGATCATAAATGTTCTTGATTCTTTTAAGTTTCACAGCCGTATAACCTCTTCTATATCCATATATTCAACCAAGAAATTTTCTCAGATCTACGCATGCTTCTTCGCTTCCATTTTTAAAACAACTACAGAAAACGTAAGAACGTTGCATAAGATTTACATGAAACAACATTTCTACCTTGGCATCTGCGATTTAGCCATATGTTAATTATTCCTTTCACTACAGCTTATATTTTACACTTTTAGAGTCTTTTCAAGCAAAGTACTTGTATACAATGACTATAGTGTGAGTTTAGACTGTTAAATCATAAAAAGAATGTAAGTTGGGAACATTAATGATTTGAGTGGCTATTTCCCATCGACAAAAATTGGTCTAGGTTTGGACAGTGAAAAAAAAAGAAAAAAAAAAAAACAAAAACAAGATGCCCTACCGGGCAGAAGTATTCCTGCGGATGACTGTAAGACTTTCTGGAGACTTTTCAGAAAGAAATGAGTGTTAGTTCACGCTTTAAAACCATATGCATAATGCGGAATGATGTTTGCAGTATTTTACATTTTACCTTTTAGCTACGATAACTATTAAACTCTGTTGTTTCATATAAAATTTCAGTGGTGCATCAATTTCGAGATTTTTTTAAAAAGATTTCCATTCGAAGTTGTACTCCCTAAAGTATCTTCAAGAAGCAATTAACTAATTAAAAGATTATCGTGTTAAGAATAATCTGTGCTTTAAAAGGTGAATGTGAAAGAAGTAATATTTGTTATTTCTAGAAACTGCACTGTTTTCATCATTTAGAGATTTTTTCAAAAACTTTTTTATTCATAGTTATATTCCCTAAAGCATCTTCAAAAAGTAGTTAAGTAATGAAAACTTTGTCACATTAAGTTTTGAAGGGAAAATCTGTGGCGTAAATAGTAATAACTTCTAATTCATTTAATTACATTCCCGAGAGCATCATAAACGTTAAGAGACTTTGAAAAATTTTGCCGGAGATCAAGCTTATAAAGGAACACCGTCAGTTTAAAAATTCATTAGAGAACACTCTTCCGTGGACGTTTCAAAATACTACTTTTAAAACTATACAGTATGAAAATCTTTATGTTGTTTGTACCTGAACTTCATAATAAAAACTTTTACTTGGCCTTGCGAAATAATAAAAATATCTGTGTTTCCTTTTTATCGTCAGCTTGATAGTATACAAATTTTAAAATCATACAATATTTTAAATTCGACTAGTCAATTAAAAAAGTGGTCATCTATTGATTAATAAAATGGGTATAAGCTGATGAGGAAGATAAGCTGTGCTTCAAGATTGCAGAGCTTTATAGAAACAGGGTAGCTTATCTAGGAACATGAATTAAAAAATTGTATTACATTTAGAAAGACTAATAGAAACCTTACGCATTAAATCGATATAAACATACCCTATTGGTAGTCGTTCATATCTGTTTTGAAGCATCAAGAACTGCTTTTTTGTCAAGAATGACTACTAAGAATATTAGTTTCACGTAGATTATCAGCTTGGATCATAAATGTTCTTGATTCTTTTAAGTTTTACAGCTGTACTACAACCTCTTCTATATCCATATATTCAATAAAGAAACTTTCACAGATCTACGCATGCTTCTTCGCTTCCATTTTTAAAACAACTACGGAAAACTTAAGAACGTTGCATAAGACTAACATGAAACAACATTTCTACCTGGCATCTGCGATTTAGCCAAATGTTAGTTATTCCTTTCACTAGAGCTTATATTTTACACTTTTAGAGTCTTTTCAAGCAAAGTACTTGTATACAATGAATATAGTGTGAGTTTAGACTGTTAAATCATAAAAAGAATGTAAGTTGGTAACATTAATGATTTGAGTGGCTATTTCCCATCGACAAAAATTGGTCTAGGTTTGGACAGTGAAAAAAAAAAAACAAAAACAAGATGCCCTACCGGGCAGAAGTATTCCTGCGGATGACTGTAAGACTTTCTGGGGCCTTTTCAGAAAGAAATGAGTGTTAGTTCACGCTTTAAAACCATATGCATAATGCGGAATGATGTTTGCAGTATTTTACATTTTACCTTTTAGCTACGATAACTACTAAACTTTGTTGTTTCATATAAAACTTCAGTCTTGCATCAATTTAGAGATTTTTTTAAAAAGATTTCCATTCGAAGTTGCACTCCCTAAAGCATCTTCAAGGAGCAATTAACTAATTAAAAGATTATTGCGTTAAGAATAATCTGTGCTTTAAAAGGTGAATGTTTGTTCACGGTTTAAAACAATATGCATAATGTGGTATGATGTTCTTTGTGTTTTACAGTTTATCTTGTAGCTGTGAAAGAAGTAATATTTGTTATTTCATATAAACTGCACTGTTTTCATCATTTAGAGATTTTTCAAAAACTTTTTTATTCATAGTTATATTCCCTAAAGCATCTTCAAAAAGTAATTAAGTAATGAAAACTTTGTCACATTAAGTTTTGAAGGGAAAATCTGTGGCGTAAATAGTAATAACTTTGAATTCATTTAATTACATTCCCGAGAGCATCATAAAAGTTAAGAGACTTTGAAAAATTTTGCCGGAGATCAAGCTTAAAAAGGAACACCGTCAATTTAAAAATCCATTAGAAGACACTCTTCCGTGGACGTTTCAAAATACTACTTTTAAAACTATACAGTATGAAAATCTTTATGTTGTTTGTACCTGAACTTCATAATAAAAACTTTTACTTGGCCTTGCGAAATAATAAAAATATCTGTGTTTCCTTTTTATCGTCAGCTTGATAGTATACAAATTTTAAAATCATACAATGTTTTAAATTCGACTAGTCAATTAAAAAAGTGGTCATCTATTGATTAATAAAATGGGTATAAGCTGATGAGGAAGATAAGCTGTTCTTCAAGATTCCAGAGCTTTATAAAAACAGGGTAGCTTATCTAGGAACATGAATTAAAAAATTGTATTACATTTAGAAAGACTAATAGAAACCTTACGCATTAAATCGATATAAACATACCCTATTTGGTAGTCGTTCATATCTGTTTTGAAGCATCAAGAACTGCTTATTTGTCAAGAATGACTACTAAGAATATTAGTTTCACGTAGATTATCAGCTAGGATCATAAATATTCTTGATTCTTTTAAGTTTTACAGCCGTACTACAATCTCTTCTATATCCATATATTCAATAAAGAAACTTTCACAGATCTACGCATGCTTCTTTGCTTCCATTTTTAAAACAACTACGGTAAACTTAAGAACGTTGCATAAGACTCACATGAAACAACATTTCTACCTGGCATCTGCGATTTAGCCATATGTTAGTTATTCCTTTCACTAGAGCTTATATTTTACACTTTTAGAGTCTTTTCAAGCAAAGTACTTGTATACAATGAATATAGTGTGAGTTTAGACTGTTAAATCATAAAAAGAATGTAAGTTGGGAACATTAATGATTTGAGTGGCTATTTCCCATCGACAAAAATTGGTCTAGGTTTGGACAGTGAAAAAAAAAGAAAAAAAAAACAAACAAGATGCCCTACTGGGCAGAAGTATTCCTGCGGATGACTGTAAGACTTTCTGGAGCCTTTTCAGAAAGAAATGAGTGTTAGTTCACGCTTTAAAACCATATGCATAATGCGGAATGATGTTTGCAGTATTTTACATTTTACCTTTTAGCTACGATAACTATTAAACTTTGTTGTTTCATATAAAACTTCAGTCTTGCATCAATTTAATGAGTTTTTTAAAAGGATTTCCATTCGAAGTTGCACTCCCTAAAGCATCATCAAGAAGCAATTAACTAATTAAAAGATTATCGCGTTAAGAATAATCTGTGCTTTAAAAGGTGAATGTTTGTTCACGGTTTAAAACAATATTCATAATGTGGTATGATGTTCTTTGTGTTTTACAGTTTATCTTGTAGCTGTGAAAGAAGTAATATTTGTTATTTCATATAAACTGCACTGTTTTGCATCATTTAGAGATTTTTTAAAAAAGTTTTTTGTTCATAGTTATATTCCCTAAAGTATCTTCAAAAAGTAAGTAAGTAATGAAAACTTTGTCGCATTAAGTTTTGAAGGGAAAATCTGTGGCGTAAATAGTAATAACTTCTAATTCATTTAATTACATTCCCGAGAGCATCATAAAAGTTAAGGTACTTTGAAAAATTTTGCCGGAGATCAAGCTTAAAAAGGAACACCGTCAGTTTAAAAATCCATTAGAGAACACTCTTCCGTGGACGTTTCAAAGTACTACTTTTAAAACTATACAGTATGAAAATCTTGATGTTGTTTGTACCTGAACTTCATAACAAAAAGTTTTACTTGGCCTTATGAAATAATAAAGATATCTGTGTTTCCTTTTTATCGTCAGCTTGATAGTATACAAATTTTAGAATCATACAATATTTTAAATTCGACTAGTCAATTAAAAAAGTGGTCATCTATTGATTAATAAAATGGGTAAAAGCTGATTAGGAAGATGAGCTGTGCTTCAAGATTCCAGAGCTTTATAAAAACAGGGTAGCTTATCTAGGAACATGAATTAAAAAATTGTATTACATTTAGAAAGACTAATAGAAACCTTACGCATTAAATCGATATAAACATACCCTATTGGTAGTCGTTCATATCTGTTTTGAAGCATCAAGAACTGCTTATTTGTCAAGAATGACTACTAAGAATATTAGTTTCACGTAGATTATCAGCTTGGATCATAAATGTTCTTGATTCTTTTAAGTTTTACAGCTGTACTACAACCTCTTCTATATCCATATATTCAATAAAGAAACTTTCACAGATCTACGCATGCTTCTTCGCTTCCATTTTTAAAACAACTACGGAAAACTTAAGAACGTTGCATAAGACTCACATGAAGCAACATTTCTACCTGGCATCTGCGATTTAGCCATATGTTAGTTATTCCTTTCACTAGAGCTTATATTTTACACTTTTAGAGTCTTTTCAAGCAAAGTACTTGTATACAATGAATATAGTGTGAGTTTAGACTGTTAAATCATAAAAAGAATGTAAGTTGGGAACATTAATGATTTGAGTGGCTATTTCCCATCGACAAAAATTGGTCTAGGTTTGGACAGTGAAAAAAAAAAAAAAAAACAAGATGCCCTACCGGGCAGAAGTATTCCTGCGGATGACTGTAAGACTTTCTGGAGCCTTTTCAGAAAGAAATGAGTGTTAGTTCACGCTTTAAAACCATATGCATAATGCCGAATGATGTTTGCAGTATTTTACATTTTACCTTTTAGCTACGATAACTATTAAACTTTGTTGTTTCATATAAAACTTCAGTCTTGCATCAATTTATAGATTTTTTAAAAAAGATTTCCATTCGAAGTTGCACTCCCTAAAGCATATTCAAGAAGCAATTAACTAATTAAAAGATTATCGCGTTAAGAATAATCTGTGCTTTAAAAGGTGAATGTTTGTTCACGGTTTAAAACAATATGCATAATGTGGTATGATGTTCTTTGTGTTTTACAGTTTATCTTGTAGCTGTGAAAGAAGTAATATTTGTTATTTCATATAAACTGTACTGTTTTGCATCATTTAGAGATTTTTTCAAAAAGTTTTTTATTCATAGTTATATTCCCTAAAGCATCTTCAAAAAGTAATTAAGTAATGAAAACTTAGTCACATTAAGTTTTGAATGGAAAATCTGTGGCGTAAATAGTAATAACTTCGAATTCATTTAATTACATTCCCGAGAGCATCATAAAAGTTAAGAGACTTTGAAAAATTTTGCCGGAGATCAAGCTTAAAAAGGAACACCGTCAGTTTAAAAATCCATTAGAGAACACTCTTCCGTGGACGTTTCAAAATACTCCTTTTAAAACTATACAGTATGAAAATCTTTATGTTGTTTGTACTTGAACTTCATAATAAAAACTTTTACTTGGCCTTGCGAAATAATAAAAATATCTGTGTTTCCTTTTTATCGTCAGCTTGATAGTATACAAATTTTAGAATCATACAATATTTCAAATTCGACTAGTCAATTGAAATAGTGGTCATTAAATGATAAATAAAATAGGTAGAAGTTGATGAGGAAAATGAGCTGTGCTTCATGATTCCAGAGCTTTATAAAAACAGGGTAGCTTATCTAGGAACATGAATTAAAAAATTGTATTATATTTAGAAATACTAATAGAAACCTTACGCATTAAATCGATATAAACATACCCTATTGGTAGTCGTTCATATCTGTTTTGAAGCATCAAGAACTGCTTATTTATCAAGAATGACTACTAAGAATATTAGTTTCACGTAGATTATCAGTTTGGATCATAAATGTTCTTGATTCTTTTAAGTTTTACAGCCGTACTACATCCTCTTCTATATCCATATATTCAACAAAGAAACTTTCACAGATCTACGCGTGCTTCTTCGCTTCCATTTTTAAAACAACTACGGAAAACGTAAGAACGTTGCATAAGACTCACATGAAACAGCATTTCTACCTTGGCATCTGCGATTTAGCCATATGTTAATTATTCCTTTCACTAGAGCTGATATTTTACACTTTTAGCGTCTTTTCAAGCAAAGTACTTGTATACAATGAATATAGTGTGAGTTTAGACTGTTAAATCATAAAAAGAATGTAAGTTGGGAACATTAATGATTTGAGTGGCTATTTCCCATCGACAAAAATTGGTCTAGGTTTGGACAGTGAAAAAAAAAAAAAAAAAACAAAAAAAACACGAACGGTTTCAAAGTATTCCTTGCTTACGCAGGAATACAAAAACACGAACGGTTTCAAAGTATTCCTTGCTTACGCAGGAATACAACCAGATGCCCTACCGGGCAGAAGGATTTCTGCAAGCTTTGCTGCTGAAAATGCCACAAAAATGCAACACTAGCACACTAGTCCTGCAAAACTAAGACAGTCACATCATTCAGCTCGAGAAGCATCAGCATTAAATAAACAAAAATATTGATGCGACTGACAATGTTCGTCAAGAAAGTCAGCCTACCATAACATAAAAAAGGGGCTTTTCTTTATGCTATCGCGGAGATCATTTATGAAGATCTGTTTTTTTTGTACGAATAAGCTGAATGATTGTTACTGGATATTTGCCACCCACGTACTCCAAAAAAGTGCATCGACACAATACGAAACTTTAATTTAACCACATTAAATATAACGAATCCTATAAAAAGATTGTGTATATTGGCGGTAACCAACATATCGTTTGGGCAGCACAAACTAATATATAAAGTTTCTATATTGATCTCCTCAGAATGAAAAATATAAATATCACAATAATAATTACTTAGAAATTAAAGCTCGTATCTAATCTAAAAGTTAAAAAAAATACAACATACGTAGGGAGAAAAGAGATAAGCTGATATAGCCAGAATACATCCAAAAATTGCTACTAATATAGTATAAATAGCTGTATAAAGTGCATATGTTGGTGATGTTGGGGAGGAGCTGAAAGGAAGCTAAGCTGAGCTTTAAAAATCCAAAAGCTTCTAAAAATTGACTTCAAACATGCATACACATACAAAATACACGAAGGTCTTTCATATTTAAAAAGGCTTGGAGCAAAAATAAAACAAGAAATACCTTTTCTTCCACACACCATGTATGGGCACTGTTTTCATATTTTAAACTTCAAGTAAACTTCTTTCAAAAAACAGAATAACCACAGTGTAATTTAATTTTGTGAACATGATAACTTCCCAACACTAATGCAATTCTTTATATAAAATTATAAGCTGTATTAACTTCTTTTAAAGCCATATTTCCATCAAAGAAACGTTTAGCAAACTACGCACGTTCTTTCGCTGCCATTTTTAAAACGTTTTGTGGACGATCACATGGCATGGCGAAAATCAGCCAATAAACTATCGCTATTTAAGTGGAGGTGGCTAAATTAGCACCCTTTCGTAGAAATCGGGCATTATGCACCAATGACAATTAAGACGGCTTTTTTATGAACCAATGAAATTTAAGAAACAAAAATGCGTAGGTTTGGACAGTAAGATGAAAAAACAGAAAAACACGGACGATCGTAAAGTATTTCTTGCTTACGCAGAAATCCAAAAAAACACGAACGGTTTCAAAGTATTCCTTGCTTACGCAGGAATACAACAAGATGCCCTACCGGGCAGAAGTATTCCTGCGGATGACTGTAAGACTTTCTGGAGCCTTTTCTGATAGAAATGAGTGTTAGTTCACGCTTTAAAACCATATGCATAATGCGGAATGATGTTTACAGTATTTAACATTTTACCTTTTAGCTACGATAACTATTAAATTTTGTTGTTTCATATAAAACTTCAGTCTTGCATCAATTTAGAGATTTTTTTAAAAAGATTTCCATTCGAAGTTGCACTCCCTAAAGCATCTTCAAAAAGCAATTAACTAATTAAAAGATTATCGCGTTAACAATAATTTGTGCTTTAAAAGGTGAATGTTTGTTCACGGTTTAAAACAATATGCATAATGTGGTATGATGTTCTTTGTGTTTTACAGTTTATCTTGTAGCTGTGAAAGAAGTAATATTTGTTATTTCGTGACTCGTAAGTGATGTAGTAATGTGAACCAACCAGGTTGAAATAAAAACAAGGAATAAAAACAAAACAAAACGACAAGTTTCTTCGACACATCCTTGTTTATTATCTTTTTTTTTTATACTTGTATTTCCTCACGGCTAAGTGCCAATGAGTATGATTCTGAAATTGTATACAATTTCTATTTACATATATATAATATTTTATTTTTATTTTATAATATTTTTCGTATTTTTTTATATAATTTTGTCCATTTTCTATTTTTTAATGTTTTTTCACATTTTCTTTCGTTCTTCTCTTTTTCTTCGTCTTTGTAACGCGAAAGTTTTGGCCGGTTTTTTTAGGGTGATCCGCCAACACCGCACCATGTCCGTTCGTTCGGGGGTATGTGGTATGGCCGGTTTTTTTAGGGTGATCCGCCAACACCGCACCGTGTCCATTCCTTTGTCCGTTTCGTTCGATTTATTAGGGCCGGTTTTTTTAGGGTGATCCGCCAACACTGCACCGGGTCCATTTCGTTATTTATTTCGGTCAGGTTCATTCCGTTTTAGGTATGGCCGGTTTTTTTAGGGTGATCCGCCAACACCGCACCGGGTCCATTTCGTTGTTCATTCGTTCCATTCTTTTCCGTTTTTATGTAAGGCCGTTTTTTTAGGGTGATCCGCCAACACCGCACCGTGTCCAAAGGAGTATTTTCGTTTCGGTCGTAAGGATGGTAGTTTTTGACCGTGAGCCCCAACACCGTTCATCTTTACCGCCCCACGAATTGGATTTTTTCCATGCGACACGGTTTTTTTTAGGGAGATCCGGTAACTCCGCTCCGTTGTTCTTGTCTTCTTCGTCTGGGTCTTTGCTGCACGGTTTTTTTAGGGAGACCCGGCAACTCCGCATCATGTCCATAGTGTCAACCAATTCGTTTGATTTATTCTCTTCAATTCTTATATAAATAATGGCTTTTTGAATAAATATATTAAGTATAATAAATATAATAAATAAATAAATAATTTCTATAAAATACAATAAACTATTGGAAAATTTTATTACATAAGTTTTTAAAAACAAGGAGAGAGTTGTCCACTATTCCGTCTAGCAAATTTTTCCTTTGTTTGAGGATGCAGGTAAGGTAAAAATCCGAAAGAAGGTTAATTTGTTTGTTGGCACTGTTTCGCAGAAGAATAATTTCAGGGAGAACAGAGCCTACGCCATCAGAAAGAAAACGACAAAAATAAAACAAAAAAGGAAGATTTTGTGGACAATAAAAAAGAAGGTGCAGGGTGTTCTCCGTGTTTTGTTCACATCTAATACACAATGAGTTGTTTTTAATTTTCCAAAGAAGAAGTTTTTCATTTGTCGGATAAGAATTGTTCATGCACCTCCAGCGAGCATTGAATGCTTTGCTAGAGGTTTTGTGTATATTGCGAAAAATATTTTTCCAGCTCAGAGTCCTCCCGAGTAGTTTCTCAATATCTTTTTGTAAGGTACTTTTCTCCTGTTCGTCCTCTGTCATTTGTAAATAAGCTTTTTTTGTAATTACTATGTAACTCAATGTTTTGGTTTTTTATATAGACAAGAGGAGAGTGTTTTTCATATGAGATATCAAAGTTGTTGTTTATTTTTCCTTCCAGATGAAAGGAATATAAGTCTTAATTTTGGTAAACTCCCCGGGAGGAATCTGAGTTTCAGACAAAAGATAGAATAATTCTTCGGATATAAAGCCACGATCTGCTATTTTTGATATATCTGATATTGTGTTTATGACCCCCTTTGCCCCTTTCGGCTGCTTCAGAGGTATTTTTAGATTTCCATCAGGTTTTACTATAAATTTGTTACCATATATCGGTTCATGCATAATTTGTTTGATGTCTGATGGAAATGGTCTTTTGTCTTTAGAGAAGCAGTGCCAGGCTCTTTGGAGTTCTTTATAGAACAGAGGAACTTTATTTTCAAAGGAGAAGAGGGTCATAAACACATATTTCCCCAACTGCTTATCATTAAAATAATCAAGAATTTTATTTGCTAATTTTTTATAGTCAGATGTTTGTTGGGAAAAGAGTCTCGCGATCCAAGATATCCTGAAAGAGTAAATCATTTCATTTATATAATTTTATTTATTAATATAATTTTATTTATATTATAATTTATATCCCAGGCCGCCATTTTCAACTGAGCGTAGTGCTGAGGATTTTGAGATCATTTTTGTACCCCCTAAAAGGAAATTGAAGATGTGTTTTTGGATTAATTTCACATGTTTGGCAGAGGTTGCAACAGTTTGTGCAACATACCAGATCTGTGAGAGTAGAATATTGTTTATTATCATCTTTTTTCCTCTTAGGGTTAAATTATGTTTTGAAAAACTATAGACAAATTTTCTTAGTTTTTGGTGGATTTTTTCCCAGTTTTCCTCAACACACGCTCCTTTGTTGTTGAAAAGGATGCCTAGGAGTCTGACCGGGAGACTCTGTTCCCTAACTTTGAAGACAATGGTTTTTTCACGGTTTATTCCTCCACTGGAGGCCTCACAGAATTTTGTCATAAGGTTTTGGATGTGTGAGACAGAGTTTTGAAAAGTAATAAAATTAGTATCATCCGCGAATTGGGAAAGTTTAATTTCTTTATCTCCGATGGAGTATCCTTTAATATTTTTATTTGCAATGGTTGCATAAGCCATTAAGATTGAATAAACCGTGAAAAGGGGCATTGATAGTGGACATCCTTGTCTCACTCCTCGTGTTACCTTAAAGTTTTCCGACAGGAAGCCGTTTACCTTGACTTTATAGATATGCCGTGTATAATGTTTCGTGGTAATCCTATTTTTTCAAGCGTTTTTAAAAGAAGTTTCCAGTCAACAGAGTCAAAAGCTTTTATCATATCATAGGATAATATAATCAAATCTTTTTGTTCTTTATTTGCAAGGAAAATCAAGTCTCTTAGAAGCGAAGTGTTCTCTGAGATCGATCTACCAGGCACACTGGCTGTCTGAGAGGAGGGAACCACCTCTCCTAAGATCCCTATAAGTCTGTTTGCTATTGTTTTTGCAAATATTTTATAATCATTATTTATTAGAGATATAGGGCGCCAATTATTGCTATTTTCTGTATCCCCTTTTTTGGGTATACAAGAGATAATGGCTTCTTTTTGTGTTGGAGAGAGTATTCCCTGTCTCAGACAGTGTTTTTAAACATACATTAAATCAGGGCCAAGTAAGTTCCAGAAGTGTTTATAGAAGTTAATGGATATGCCATCGGTGCCTGGTGATTTATTATTTTCCATCCCACGGAGGGCAGTATTGAGTTCATCCAGAGACCACTCCACCTCTAGATTGTTGATTGATTCCTTGCAGATTTTTTTTGATATTTTTTGTAAACATTCCTCTTGAAATTGTTCATTTGTCTCTGCCGACTGGAAAAGATTTTGATAGAAGGTTATAAAAACTTTCATTATATCATTGGTGTTTGTTTTTTATCACCATTTTCGTCTTTTATTGAAGTCATGATAACCGGCTTCCTTGAGGGTTTAAGTTTATCAAAGAAATTATCTTGTAATTCTATATCTACAGTTTCCTTTTGCCGTGTCTCATTTGCTAATTTTAATTTTAGTTCGCAGAACCTTGCGGTGTCTACTTGTCCCTTTTTTGTAAGGTTATTCATTCGTCTTTGTAAAGATTTAATATATTTGTTCTTTTTGCGATGTGAGACACGGCAAAAGGAAGAGGTAAAAGACTTGATTTTTTCTTTGCCCTTCTCCCACCAATTTATAGGGTCATTTTCTTTTTGAGGGTCTAGGCGCCACTGTTCCCAAATGTTTGTGTAAACACGATCTATTCTGTTTTGATTGCCTTTTGGAGAAATATGTGTATATTCATTTTTATCGGGATTTTGTTTTCTCCAAATGTCTTCTACTTCCTGTTTATTTATCAATCTGAGCAAGGAATCAGAGGAATTACATCTAAAATAATTAGTTGAATCTTTGGATTCTAGGACCATGTTAAAGTCTCCAGCTATAATGTGAAGTGTGTTTCCGTTCGGTTTGGGAAGAGTTGCATCTATTTTCTTAAAGAATTCTTGTCTGTTTTGTTGTTTTTTATGTCCCGAAGGGGCATAAAGGTTTGTTATTCGTATTTTTTGTTTTTGGCTGGAGAAGAGCAAAGATAAAAAATTTTCGTAATAAATAATTTGAGGGCTGTCGACAGGCTCCCTGCAGAGAATTATAGTACCACCAGTGTTATTGTGCCCTGGGGTGTAATAAATACTACCATTCCAGAGTCTATTGATGGTTTGTTGGTGGTTGTGGTCTATGTGGGTTTCTTGTAAGATTGCGAAATCTGCCTTATTTGATTTGATTAGGTCTATAGTATCTCTGCAACGAGAGCCTGTCAATAGACCTCCAACATTCCCAGAGATAATTACATACATTATAAATAAATATAGTATATACATAGCCATCATTATATAAATAAAAGTTAAGAATTTATCTATGGGGGTTTCGTCCTTGTTCCGCCCTTATCTTCCTGACAGATTGGGCAATGGCCTGTTCTTTTGGTGTTTGTTTTCTGGAAAGTTTTTCAGAGTATTTCCCGGTGTTGTTGGGAGGACATGTAGGCCTTATGCCGGCCAGGGACTCTGAAGAGGAGGAGAAAGAGTGCGTTTTTGTTGTTTTCACTGGGGATCTAGACTTGGGTCTTTCCCTACGCTCCAGACGGGGGTCTTTTAACGTAGTTCTTCCACAACGAATTTTATTTTCAAATTCTGTTTTTGCCCTTTCAACAGCCCTTAATTCCTGCTCAATCTTTCGGAGTCTTATCTCCTCGGCAGTAAGCTGGGTAGAGGCGAGTAAACCCGTCTTAGCCTTCTCAATAGGCGTTCGCTCTAGAGAGACAGCGGGTTCTCTTTCCTCCACACCGCCTACTGCCTCAACAATTTCTCCTTCTTCCATCGGTTCATTTTCGTTCTCTTCAGCTGGGGTTTCTGTAGTAGTTTGTTGTGCGTCTGGGGTAGGGGCAGTCCCTTCATTACCCGGATCCTCCGGTGGTGGTTGTTGGTTCTCGCTCTCTTCAGAGCCCCCCGCCTCACGGCAGACACAGGATTTCCTAGGCTCGTCGCAGTTTTTGCATTTAATTACTTTCCCTTTAAAGAAGAGGGGATAGTGGATACCATCCACCCTAACTCTAAAGGGAACTTCAGTCACTGTTTTTTTTAAGAAACCCCGCAGCTGCCGCTTTCCGTTTAGGACATAAGGCCTATCTCTGTATGTACAGTGTATAATGTTCTTAATGTCCATGAATTCCTCTAGTGCCTCTTTTATTTCGCTGTCGTCTACCAAATGGTCACATAAGATGGTAATTAAGAAATTGTTTTGGTACCTACGCATAAATTGGCATGTCCTCCACAAAACGAGGCGGTGTTTGTATTTATTTTAAGGAGCACATACCACTAGTTCGCAGGTCTGACCTAACAACCCTATCTGAGTGTGTAATGTGTGCACTTAGATTTGGTTCCAAGACGCTTTACCTTACTGTTCTATACCGTTCTCCTAGTCAATCTGCAGATGAGTTTTCTACTTTTATGGACAAATTTCAAGACACTATTGTTAACATCAATAGTTGCTCGCCTGATTGTTCTCTCTATTTGGGTGATTTTAACGTCAGAAATGCGAACTGGTGGAATGGTGATACAACAACAGCGCAAGGACTTGCAATGTCAGACCTAACCCTGCAAAATGGTCTATCCCAGATTATTGATGAGCCCACCCATTTACTGCCAAATTCTGCATCATGTATTGATCTTATTTTTACATCGGCTAACGGATATACTTTAAATTCAGGGGTTTACCCGTCATTATATCCAAGATGTCATCACCAAGTGATATTTGCGACTTTTAATTTCCAAATCCCATTCCCTCCGGCGTACCAGAGGCGAATATGGGATTATGCAAAAGCTGATACAACTGCTATTCGTAATGCCATCAATGCCATTGAGTGGAACAACATATTTCTGAATCTTGGCGTTAGTGAGCGGGTTGAGTTCCTATCGGATTGTATCCGCATTATTTTCAGTAATTACGTTCCCAACAAAATTGTAACCATCAGAGACAAAGATGCACCTTGGATGACACCCGAGATTAAAGGCATGATTCTTGAGAAAGCCAAGATATATCGACGATATGTTAAACATAGACGCAAAGTCTCTGACTTCGAGCAGCTGCGAGAAATCAAATTTCGTTGTAAAGTTGCAATTAAACAGGTAAAAGACATTTACTACGCAAACCTTGCTAAATCCCTGAATGACCCTAACATTGGCTCGAAGAAATACTGGTCTATCTTAAATCGATTCTTAAACAAACGCAAAACATCCCAAATTCCCCCCATCCACCATGAAAACAAGGTCATAACTGATCCACTTGAAAAGGCAAATATTTTCAACGATTTTTATGCTGATCAATGCACCCCAGTTCAAACTGATAGTAACTTACCTGCCCCATATTTTCTGACAGATCATCGACTGGAAGACATTATATTCGAACCGGATAAGGTGCTTAACATCATCAGGTCTCTTGACGTGAACAAATCCCATGGCTGGGATCAGATATCTGCCCGAATGGTCAAAATGTGTGATAAATCTTTAGTAAAGCCACTCATTGACATATTTCAGTTATCTCATGATAGTGGTATTTATCCTAGCCATTGGAAAAGGGGTAATCTTACTCCTTGTCACAAAAAGGGAGACAAATCATTGGTGAAAAACTATAGACCAGTATCTTTGCTGCCTGTCTTAGGTAAAATCTTTGAAAAATGCATATATGACGAGATTTATAGTTACTTTGAGCAGCACAAGCTTTTCTCCTCAAGTCAATCTGGCTTTCGCAAGAATGATTCCTGTATATCTCAGTTACTTTCAATAACGCATAATATCTTTCAAGGCTTTAACCTCAACCCACCGCTAGACACTCGAGGGGTTTTCCTTGATATCTCAAAAGCTTTCGATAGGGTTTGGCATGAAGGACTTGTTTTTAAATTGGAAATTTATGGTGTTACTGGCAAACTTTTGAAATTGTTGACGGACTTCCTGTCTATTAGGTTTCAAAGGGTTGTCCTTAATGGCAAAGAATCTGAATGGCAGCAAATCATAGCAGGTGTACCCCAAGGCTCGATTCTCGGACCATTGCTTTTCCTAATATACATAAATGACCTCCCCGAAAATATGGAATCGACAGTCGATATTTTTGCTGATGACACTTCACTATTTTCTTTGGTACTAAATGCTGCTGTCTCAGCTAGGGAACTAAATGCTGATCTTAGTCGAGTGAGTGAGTGGGCTCGTCAGTGGAAAATGTCTTTTAATCCGGATCCATCTAAACAAGCCGTTGAGGTCTTATTTTCGAAAAGGATAAGTGTTGCCACAACTTATGATATTTATTTCAACGGTGTACCTGTTGCTTGCGAAGATGTTCAAAAACATCTTGGCCTTTACTTAGACAAAGCTAAACTTTCGTCATCATCTGAATGAGAAGATATCTAAAGTCAATCGCGACATAGGAATGTTAAAGCGACTGCGAGGTAATCTGCCAAGAGACACTCTTTTGACAATATATAAATCTTAGGCCACATCTTGATTACGGTGATGTGATTTACGACAATCCTGGAAATGACTCGTTTACCCGGCGTCTTGAATCCATTCAATATCAAGCTGCTCTAGCCATTTCTGGATGTTTCCGTGGAACTTCAAGTGAGAAACTATACAATGAACTTGGACTCGAGTCATTGTCAGACCGAAGGTACTGTAGACGAATGTGCATGTTTTACAAAATTGTAAATGGCACAGCCCCTCAATACTTACAAGACATATTACCAAGGACTTTTTCCCAAAGGTACCCTCTAAGGGCTACCAACGCAATACCCCCAATGTTTGGTCGAGTTGAATCTTTCAGAAATTCTTTTTTTCCTTATTGTATAAGTGAATGGAACAAGCTTGACGCTGGGCTAACGGGTCTTCCAAATTTGTTAATGTTCAAAAGGGAGATTTTGAAAGGTCGTAAACCTATGCCCAACTCGATCTATAGGCTAGATGACATACCTGGAGTGACCTTGATTAAACGACTAAGAGTAGGCTTTAGTCACTTAAAAGCACATAAATTCAGGCACAACTTCATCGATACGCTTGACCCTTTCTGTACGTGCCGTACTAATTCGGAGGAATCTACTGAGCACTACCTGCTTCACTGCCCAAATTATTCAAACTTACGTATTGTTTTATTTAATGACCTCCATGATGCGAACGTTCCTTTTATGCCTCTTTGTAAAAACGCTCTTGTCCGACTGCTTTTGTATGGAAATCCAATGTTTAAGGATGCAACCAATCGTCAAATTCTTAGATCGATTGCTAAGTTTATCAAAGGGACTGAGCGCTTCAGTCTGTCTGTTTTTATCGATACACCATTTTAGAGTCTGTTTCCATGCTATACGTTGTGTGTGTGTGTTTTTTTTATTCTGTCTTAGCTTTTTGTTTCAAGGCTGAATACCTGGCGATCTCACCTTCTGGTGCTTCGAAGGTGTTCAGTCTTACGTCCCGTTTTGTAACTTGATGTTTTGTAACTTCTTTCTCATTAAAAAAAAAAAAAAAAAAAAAAGATGTGGTAGGGGAACCCTTGGTAGCCATGGTGACAAAGTTTTGTCAATAATACCTCCCGGGGGAAAAATCCAACCCCGGGGGATTTGGGAGAAACGAGAAAACCTTACTTATAGAGGCTGCGGAACAAGGTGCGTATACTTATACTTAGAAAAAAGGGGAAGGACCCGAAAAAAAGCCCGGGATTAGACGACCGTCAATGCGTCGGCCGACGACGCAAGGAAAAAAAAAAGGAGAGCAGAACCCCGAAAATACTCACCGAGAGTGCTTGTTGCACTCCCAAACTTCTGAGACTTCTTCTCCTCTTTGGTGCAACCACAAGCGATACTTGATCTGTTTGCACGGCTTTATGGACTTACGTGTTAGTAGAATTTTTAAGAAAATTCAACCAACAAAGCCATTAGGCCGATAATAAGCTCGTGGCCGAGGAGGGCAATAGCGATATACAAAATGAAAACATGCTCGAGGAGAGCGATAGCACATTTTCATTAACCGTACACATTTGTTTAGTTCCTATTGAATCAATCGGATTCCTTAAGTCAGTCACGATGTTGTCAAGAGAAGACATTGCGATTATTGTTTCTTTAATTCCATATTCGCACACTTGGAAGCGCTAAAATTCAGGGGTGCATGAAATAATGCAATTGCTGTAAAAGCTTTATTCACAGATCTGAGGTGCGTAAGCAAAAGATAACGATAACAATCCGTATTAATTGTGAAAGGGATACCTTGAAAATAGATGAATTTTGAAATCTTTGACAGGAATACGCGGGCGTAAAATAAGAGAGATAAAGCAGCTTTAAATTCATGCATTGTGCTAACAGAGAACTCGTTTGTGCGTGAAACCAAACCACGTCAAAGGAACGCTTCAATCAAGGATGGTCATCTTATGGACCCACATGAACCCAACATGTTAGTAATGTTGTTTGGTTTCTTTACACTAGGGTGTGTGTTAATTTAAGTACCGTAAATGACCGATTTAGCGCCCAGGACTCAATTAAACGCCCCATCCGATTAAACACCCAGGTTTAGAGGAAATATTTGTAATCAGGCCCAAATTCCGATTAAGCTCCCAGATCCAAAATTTAAACTGGGCGCTTATTCAGCAAAAACATAAAATAATGAGAAAAACATGGTTTTGTGTTGAACATATATTTCAGCATCATGAAGAAAACTCAATAACGCGGGAATGAAGTATTTTCATTTCAAAGTGACAGTATTTATCGAGCTTTTTTGAAGTTGCTTGAGCAGGACACAGTGAAAAGACAAGCGCCCAGGGCGCTTAATCGTTGATTTACAGTCGCTATTGCCTTCCTCGGCCACGAACACTATTTTTTTTTACTTTACTTTAGTTTTTCTTTAGTTTTTCTTTACTTTTTTACTTTTTTAAAATTTTTTTTGTTAATTTAAAACGTAAGAATAGTAGTAAAAAAGTAACAAAAAAGTAGCTGGTGGAACAAAAAATTATAAACAGTAACGAAAAAAAAGTAGAAATAAAATAATAAAAAAGTAGGGAAAAAAAGTAAGAAAAAAAGTAATGAAGAAATGTGAATTTGCAAAAAAAGAAAAGAACAACACTGAAGAAAATAGTAAAAAGAAAGAAAAAGGAAAATAAACAAATTTAATGTAAGAAAAACAAAAGAAATCGATAAAAATTGCTATTGCTCTAATCGGCCCAAAAATATGGTGTCTTGTTGATCAAATTTAAGTTTTTAATGTGAATTATTTTTCTTCCGTACGGTTTTTGAAGCAAATGAATATAATTTTCTGTATTACTGTGATATTTTGCATGTTTTCAGTCATATTTCTTTTGGCATTGGAAGAAAGCTTTAATTCAAATTTTCATGTATGTCCACATATACAATTTATGAAAATAATAAGATCTAAAATTTATGAAATCATACATACATTACTTTTACATTAATCATGTGACTTTGAGTTGCTTTTAATGAGGCTTTGATGGAAAAATCGAGATCTCAACAAATCGAGGAAGCCAGCTTTGTGGGTTGATTTTCCTCATGTGATTACCCCTAACTAGATTAAAATATAGAAGGAAGACACCCCTCTTCTTGTAGATTCATGGCATTATTCCAACTAAAGTCCATATTTGATTGAGAAGTAGAGTATCATTTTGTAGCTTTCAAAGTGTGTCATTTTGAAATAGTGAATATAGTTTTTGTGAATAAATTGTTTCTGCGATGTACAGAAATTTGTCTCATCGTTTGAAAATACACCTGATGATATTTTTGTAACTGATGTGTAATATGAATTTGATCCATTACTTAAACACATTTGTAAACATTGGAATTATCTCTAGTAGTGAGAAGTGCGCTAGTAAGGTTGCTTATTGGCCCTGATTAAGCTCTATAACTTTTATAATACAGATAAAATTCATTCAATGGGTTTTATTTCACAAATCGTGCACTCTTGTTCTTTTGCAAATGAATAGTTTTTTCACTACTGTGAAGATCGATACGGATTGTCACCGAAATCGTTTCCTCCCCACAGCACTTTCCAAAATGATGCCCGTTTTATAAAAATCAACAGTGCACTACGCAAGACACCAATTATTCCTTTAAACTGGAACTGTTCCAGTATATCTTTGTGAACAGAAACGAATGAATGACTTTTCTGTGAAGCGCACAATGGTATAAATTTGTAGTTCAAATTAAAAGGAACAAGTATTCGTTATCATTATATACCTATATTATAGGTAACATTTTAAAATATCAAAGGGATGTAAATAAGATGGATTAAAGGTGACATAACAGAGACTGGGGTTTGTAGGATATGTCACTGTATTGTATTGATTGAATTAGTATGTTGGTTATATTGATTAACTTATTGATATTTTGGATATTATTTGGTTATTCTTGGTTTACTTGGACACCATGTTTTCTTTTGTTTATTTTAGAAAACCACATTCTTTAACTAATAAAAGATAATAGTATAAAAAACGACATCTTGTTTATGTGGTTTTCTTTACTTCATTGAACTGAAATTATTGAGATTATGATCATTGCATGTCTGATCACTGGGTGTGGTTACAGTGCACCTGATGTTGATGCTTCCGTTGCTGCTGCTTTGTTAGCAAATCACAACAACGTTCATGTGAATGCTACACCAGCTGCCATAAAACAAAAGATTCAGCGTCCAGCGATCACGAAGGGATCCACTGAGGAAGGTTGGAATTCATTCACTGCAAGATGGGGAAGGTTCAAGTAGGTGACTTGCTGCTACTGAGATTTTCCAGCAGTTATTCAGCTGCTGTGATGAAGCACTTGGCGATGATTTGTTACGCCACAATAATGACATTTTGCGATCAACTGAAAATGAACTTTTGGATACTATCAACAAACTCGCTGTGACCCCGGTCGCTGTAAGCGTCAGGAGATCAGACCTTCTTGCACTTCGTCAGGCTGATGGCGAAAACATAAGATCCTTCCATGCCCGAATAAAAGGTAAAGCTGCCACTTGTTCCTACTCCATTGCTTGCTCTAGTACCACCTGTACTCAGATGGTTGAGTTCACTGACATTATAATCAAGGATGTTCGTATTTCGGGACTGTCTGATGAGGAAATTAAAATGGAAGTATTCGGCTGGCATGACCGTAAGACCGTCGATCAGACTGTTCAGTTTATTGAAGCCAAGGAGATGTGCCTCGATTAACTCGAACATCCACCGTGTCTGCAATCTCCAGCTACAAAAAGAACGTCAAATCAGCCAAAAGCTCCCCATTGCCACCCGAAGCCAACACACGACCATGTAAGGAATGCTCCACGAAGATAGAGAAATCGATTTGGAGTAGACGACAGAAGTGGATGGTCGAAAGGAACTATTTTTCCACATGCTGGAGCAAACAGATGAGGAACAGGCAACACAAAGAAGTTGGCCCTGTTGAAGAAAATGGTCCACAAAACGCCGGCATTACCATCAGAAGCATCTCCTCGCAACCATTAAGCCACCTCATCTTCAGCTCAGACAGCAGATGGGAAAATGCTAAATCCCGTCACCCAACCCTATCGTTGACTGCTAGCATTGAAGAACAAGATTACCTGACTTTCGAGCGTCACCCTCCATCCGTTAATCCATTCACTTTATCCGTTGTTGCAGACACAGGCGCACAGTCTTGCCTATGGGGGCTAGATAACTTTTTTCGATCGGGCTTTACAGCAGCAGACCTCATACCTGTTACACACTCACTGTATGCTGCAAACAAGGTGGAGATACCAGTATCTGGGGCCATACTACTTCGTCTGTCTGGTGTAAACCCTACCGGTCAAACTCACTCTGCGGCTATAATGACCTACATTAGCCCATCATCCAAAAACTTCTACCTATCAGAGCTGGCTCTTATTCAACTCAACGTGATACCGAAGACCTTCCCGCAGTTGGGTGGCGCTCTTCAGCAATTTGCTATAGATGGAGTTGTGCCATGTGACTGTCCGAAGAGAACGAAAGCCCCACCGCGCCCCGAAAATCTCTCATTTGAATGTGTTCCGGAAAATAATGGAAAGATGCGTGAATGGCTCATCGACTACTTCTCCGCGTCGACTTTCAGCCAATGCGCTCATCGAGAACTACCAGGGATGACTGGCCCTGAGGTATCACTTCATGTCAATGATGATGCAGTACCTTATACCGTCCACACCCCTGCCCCAGTCCCGCTACACTGGCAGGATGCCGTAAAGAGACTATTGGACAATGACGTTGCCATGGGGGTGCTGGAGAAGGTGCCAATCAGTAAACCATCTCGATGGTGTCATAGAATGGTGAGCACGTCCAACGCTGATGGCTTCCCGCGTCGGACGGTTGATCTTTCGCCACTAAATGCATTTTGTCTGAGAGAAACACATCATGTCCAACCTCCATTCAAACAAACAAAGAAGGTACCATCTAATAGCTGGAAGTCGGTCACAGACGCATGGAATGGTTTCCACTCCGTTCCAATTCGCTCCCAGGATAGTCATTACACTACATTCATTACACCGTGGGGGCGATACCGATATCGAGTCGCACCCCAAGGGTTTCTCGCAAGTGGAGACGCTTACTCCCTCCAATTGACGAAATCATCACTGATATTGAGAGGAAGGCCAAGTGTGTTGAGATACACTTATGTGGGATGAAGACCTTACCGAACATTGGTGGAGGATAATCGATTTTCTGTCCCTCCTCGGAAACAACGGTGTAATCCTGAACAGAGACAAATTTCAATTTGCTGCACGAACTGTTAATTTTGCCGGATTCCAGATCTCAGAGAATTCAATCAAACCTGCTCAGAGATTTGTTGATGCTGTCTTACAGTTCCCAATACCTACCAAACTAACCGATGTGCGATCGTGGTTCGGGTTAATTAACCAAGTATCCCATTACGACAAATTATCTGATATCATGAAGCCATTCAAACGTTTACTAAGCCGAAAAACCAAATTCGAGTGGACGCCAGATTTTGATATTGCATTCCAAAAGTCCATGGATCACGTGGTCAACTTAATTGTTAAAGGAGTGGAGATCTTCGATCCTCAAAGATATACTTGCCTGCGACCCAATTGATCAAAAACAGGGAATGGCTTCTTCCTTTCCCAGAAGCATTGCAACTGTCCTCAATTATCACTTGACTGCTGTGATGGGGGATGGAGAATAACACTCGCTGGATCTCGATTCTTGCGCCCAGCTGAGACAAGATATGCACCAGTAGAAGGTGAGGCTCTGGCCATTGCCCGGTCATTGGAGCAAACTAAATACTTCACACAGGGATGTGACCGTTTGATTGTTGTTACGCACCATAAACCCCTTCTCAAGCTGTTCGGTGACTGGACACTTGAGGAAATCGCCAATCCCTGACTGTTTCACCTCAAACAGAGAACCTTGCTGTGGCGCTTTATGATCCTCCATGATCCGGGTAAAGCCAACTTCTTCTCAGACCCAACTTCTCGGAAACCTGCTTGAGCTGACCACGGATGCCAGCCGTCAGATGACACCATGGAAACCGAAATCCTTCAAATCTCAGCAAACAATCTAAACGACTTCCGAGCGATCACATGGGAAGTCGTGAAATGTGCAACAGACAGTGATCGTGACTGCCAAGATCTGATCCATTACATCAAAACGACGTTCCCATCTTCCCTAGCCCTCATGTTTGAGAACGTCTCATCATTTTGGAAGCCGCGGGAACAGCTACATACCGTCGATGGAGTCATAATGATGGGTAATCGCATAATCATACCGAAACTTCTTCGTTCCGAAGTGTTGCAATCTCTCCATGCTGCACATCAGGGTGTTACCACAATGAAAGATCGTGGAAGATGTTTAGTTTATTGGCCCGGTATCTCGAAGAACATCGAGCTGACACGAGAGGGATGCTTCCAATTCAACAGGTGTGCACCCTCCCAACCCAAGCTGCCACCATTCGAGCCACATATTCCGACAACACCATTTGAAGCTGTTTGCTCCGATTACTTCTTCTACAAGACACATCACTACTTAATCTATGCTGATCGATTATCAGGCTGGACAGAACAGAAGCAAATTCGACCTGGTGGTTATAACTCTGGCGCTCAAGGACTCTTAACAGCTCTTCGTCAACAATTCGCAACATTTGGCGTACCAGTTGAGTTAACCAGTGACAGTGGTCCAGAGTTTGCCATGCAGAAACCAAGGCTTTCCTTAGCAAGTGGGGAAACGGAGGAACTGAACTTGCAGTCAAGGCTGTCAAACGACTACTGATGGACAACGTGGATTCTCAAGGACGCCTTGACACTGACAGAATGGTCCGCGCTTTGTTGATCAAACGCAATACACCCGATCCTGGATGCCTCCTCTCACCCTCTGAAGTACTATTCGGCCATAAGCTTTGTGACACCCTCCCATACATCAAGAAGGACTATGACATATTCCACAATGAACAAATATCTGCCCAATGGAGAGAAGCATGTTAACTGAAGGAGGAATCGCTTCGATTTCTCTATGCTAAGACTTTGGAGAAGCTTGGCGAACACACCCGACAACTGCCCCCGTTCACAGTTGGCGATCAGGTGTTAATTCAGGATCAATCAGGATTGTACGGGAATCGATGGGATCGTAGCGGTGTCGTAGTAGAAGTCCTGGACTATGACCAGTACCAAGTGAAGATCGCGGGAACCGGGAGAGTCAAGCTTCGAAACCGTCGCCTGAGAAAATACCAGCCGCATTTGATCCATGGAACAACGAAGGATCCAACCAACTGCTGCATCCCGCCTTCGATAAAAACCACATCTGACGTAACTTCTCGTTCATCAGATACTGCTGGCTTACAACCTCCACCTCCTGTTAATGCAGCTCATCCGACTGCCCAATCTACTGATGATGCTCAACCTCAGAAGTTGGACATTCCCCGAACACCAGAAGAAGGAGGAACGTTGTTGGCACCATCAGAGGGGCTTAATGTCACTCCTACACCTGTGGCTTCTTGCTTTCCGTCTTCTTCTACTGCAACTGATGATGAGAAGCAGCAACCTTGGCGATCGACCCGGTTGAACTTTGCTAAGAAACAATATGAACCTTCCAAATGAGTGACATGTTTTGGACAATATCGATTAAAATGACTTTTATTCTGGTGAGGAGATGTAGGATATGTCACTGTATTGTATTGATTGACTTAGTATGTTGGTTATATTGATTGACTTATTGATATGTTGGATATTATTTGGTTATTCTTGGTTTACTTGGACACCATGTTTTCTTTTGTTTATTTTAGAAAACCACATTCTTTAACTAATAAAAGATAATAGTATAAAGAACGACATCTTGTTTAGGATTAAGACTAAGTATATATGAAGTAGGTTAATTTAAAAAACCTTTCCACAGTTTTTCTAAACAAGTCTTAGTTCTGACGAAATAAAAGATTTACGAAAACACTTTTTAAAATAGCCTTTTTTTGACTTTCTCCCTTCATCGTAGAGTGTGATGAATACCCAGCGGGCACAAAGACGTCGAAAAGACGTCATAGAGACGTCTTTCTAAGACGTCCCTGAGACGTCGCTCAATGGTCGCGAAGTAGGATCCTCAGAAGACGTCCAAATCACATCTTCACTGAGACGTCTCGACGACAGGATATCGCAACGACGTCAATCTCTGGCCGTAACAACATCGTAGAGACATCAGATTAGCAACTTCTTTTTTCTGGGATCATAGGCCATCTATGTTGGGATCATCAAAACAACAAAATATACAAATTCAATAGATGTCTCCTTTTTAATTCTTTTTAAAAGTTTACACCGCCACAATTTACAGTTCAACATATACTAGCTAATTTGTCATCAAGTTATAAAATTTTGAATCACATGTATTTTCACATTTAAAACTCCCTTCGGCTAGCCTTTTTGAAATTTCGCCAACCTCATTATCGATCAGGAGATCTTTGAGCATCAACGGAAGTTTCTTTATGTCATCTACAGTGCTTTTCTGATGCTGGAATGCTGAAACTAAGTTCAACAAGAATGTATAAATATGTAAAAATATACCCACCGAATGGATTCAGAAAACAGAAACTCACCGTTAATTTCATCGAACAGGATCGTATCTTTACAAGGTGCTTTTCGATTTACACTTTGCCAGTTTACCTTTGAGAAAACGCCATGTTTAATTAATTCTTCTATATTCAATGACTCCTTCAAAGAGCTCTGGAACTAATAGTGTTCCCAATAGGATCCTTAAAGCTTGTATGTCCTGAAATCTCTTCTCCAATTGCTCAAATTATGAGTCTTTCTTTCTCCACTAGTGCTTTTCCCTCTACTCTTAGGCTATCAAAAATCATACCGGTTTTCAAAAAAGGCTCTCCTCTTGAACCTTCGAATTACCGACCCATCTCTCTTCTATCAAATATCAAAAAGACGTTTGAATAACTTATGTACTCCCGTCTCATCTCTTTCCTTGAAACTAATAACATCATCTATTCTCGTCAATTTGGGTTTCGAAAGTCCCACTCAACCACTCATGCTCTTGTTAGCCTAGTTGAGCGTATCAGGCAACATTTAGACAGTGGTCAAGTTGCAGTTGGTATCTTTGTCGATTTGCAAAAAGCGTTTGATACTGTTGATCACAAAATATTATGCCGTAAACTTAACAATTATGGTATTCGCGGTGTCACAAAGATTCGGTTGTAGAGCCTCTGTTATTCTTGATTTATATTAATGACCTGCACTTAGCTCTTGAATTTTCAGAAGTAACTCATTTCGCTGATGACGCTTATCTTTTTTAATTTGGATACTGTTTGGATTCTCTTAGTCGAAGTCTTAATTTTCATTTCTCACTTTTGAATGACTGGCTCAATGCCAATAAATTTGCACTAAATTCTGCAAAGACGGAATACATTTTATTCAGAAACAGATTTAAGACTTTCGTTGACAACCTTGACTTCTATTTGGGTGGGAACAAACTGAATCCTAGTTCTAGTCTTAAATACCTAGGTGTTCATCTTAATGAGCATCTAACTTGGAGCCTTCACATTTCCGAGCTTGCCAAAAAGCTTAGAATAACAAGAGGTGCATTATCTAAAATCCGGCATTATATACTTCAACCTATTTTAATGAATATTTATCATGCACTTTTTGGCTCACACTTGTGGTATGCTTGTCAACTCTGGGGGCTGTATCCAAGCAAAATTTCTCGCAGGATACTCATACTCCAAAAGTGAGTCATTAGGCTTATCTCTTTTTCGACTCTTCGTTTTGCAACTTCTTCTTTGTTTTCAAATCTCAAAATATTAAATATTTTTGATCTTGTTAAATTGCTGAATATTCTTTTCATTCACCAGTATTTGAACTTTAAACTTCTTTCTGACCTTTATAATACTTTCAGATTCAGAAAGTTCAATCATCCTTATCCCACTCGTGGTCAAAATTTGGGTTTACTAGAGCTTCCAAAAATGAGGACTACTTAGTATGGTTCCTGCTTCCTCAGTTATCAGGCAATTAAAGTCTGGAATCTTTTCCAGCAACGGTACCCAAATGTTTTACTTCCCGAAATGACTGTGTCGGATCTGAAATCGTTAGTGACCTCCTTTCTTTCAGATCAATACTAATGCTCCTTGATTTTCTACTCTAAAGCGGATAAATGTTGTGCCCTTTTTTTTATTTATTTTATTTCATTTTATTATCCTTATGTTTGTCATTATTATTATAGTTATGTTCCATATTAGGTGGACCTCACCTCCGTTTAGTTTTGACTATTGTGAGGGTCTCCTAGCCATAGTGTATTTTTTGTATAAAAATATCTACTGTTTACTGGCAAAATAAATATATAAATGAAATGCGCAAGTTCCTTGGATTGAGGTGTGATTCTTTCGGAAAATTACAAAATATCTTGTTAGGTTAAAGTTACCGGATGGTTCGTAACTGTAACTTATCGGACAAAACTTAGTCGGACAAAAGTGACTAAATTTCTTGAAAGTGACTAAAATTTTGTCCGACTAATAATTTTGTCCGACTAAAATTTTGTCCGACTAATTATTATGTCCGACTAAATATTTGGTCCAAATCATTTTTTTCAGAATTCTTCTTCTTATCAGTTTAATTACAAAATTTTAAATATTTATAATTTCTTTATGATTTTTCTTTTTGCTCACCAACGAATACAATATTTTTACATGACTTAGTCATAAATAAACAATTTCTAAAGTGGTAAAGTGTTTTGATAAATAATATCAACGCCCGTTTTCATGATGTTCATTGTTTATTCTTTACGCTCTGAAGGGATTCTCGACCCCTTTGTAAACAGATTAGATGATTTTAACAGGAAAAGAGAAAAGCACTCGTAATAACAGAAACTTCCAATGAAAGTTATAGCGAGGTAGTTCAAAAGAAAACGAAGAAGACAGACATAATAGAAGGAACGCCTGAAGCCAATCGAGGATCTGATCAGGAATATGACATATGAAATATGAAATTGAAAAATAAAATTATACTCCAACCTAATTTAATTACGATCTTTTTCCGACGGCAAAATTGTGCCGTCCACGATGATTTTGTTAGACATATGTTTTTCACATTGGCAAAACTGTTTTTATTAAATATGCCTTTCCCCTCGTTTTCCTATACATATCTAGATTTTAGAGTAATCAGCGCACTTCCGCACGCTTTTCGATAATCCTTATCGAAAATTAAGTAAGTTTTGAATTTTTAGAAAAGGACCAAAATTTTAGTCGGACAATATTATTAGTCGGACAAAAATGACTAAAATATTTGGAGGTGACTAAAATTTTGTCCGACTAATATTTCCGTCCGACTAAAATTTTGTCCGACTAAGTTTTGTCCGATAAGGTATGTGATGTATTAGAAATAAGTGCGAAATTTGTATCTGTAACTCGAAAAATGTTACTGATAGGCGAAGAGGAAATACAAAGAAACGCAAACACGGCTTCTTACCTCTCAGATTTTATAACTAGAAGTGCAATTCTGTTGGTTATCACGGCAAGGAAAATTAAAGAACATACCAACAGGTTAAAGTCGTATATCACAAGCCGTGCATTATTTTTAGTATGAAAAGTGTGGCCAGGAATTTTGAAATTAGTCTTGAAACACCCTAGATCTGCATTCAAGTCAAGTCGTCCAGCAGAACGTGATGTCTAAATCTGCAACAATGACCAAACGTTGTTGCTATGCTAAATATCTTTGTGACAGCACAGCTTTACGCCCATCAGGAAAGAAGGAAACTGTAGCTAATTCGAGTCATGGCAATCCTATTAAATTTTATCATCAGGAAGGTGTAACAACACTTGAAATTACATTGCCTGTATGATTTTATAAAATGCTTAAAAATATTGGAAACAATATCCAGATAATTCCATCAGCTTAACGCTTGCGTCACTGAATTTGTTGAAAGCATTGAGGTCACCTGGTAGAAGCAAGTGGCCTAGTTGTTGTACGAAAGGTGGGCACCACAGGCGGTTTCCTGGTGCGCCTAGGTGCATCATATTTAGATAAGGAATCGACATTTGCATTTTTGTGACTACTAAAACAAATCCTAGAGAGATTCTCTTCGCCTATAAGCTATATACATAGATAGTAAGGTCGCTGTCTTCTTGTTGAACACAAGAGTGGGCACTAGAGACGGTTTTTTGGAGGTGCGTTAGCTTCATGTTTAGAGATGGAATAGGCAGATGCATTTTCCATAGTAATGAAAGAAAAGAAAGTGGTTTTTTTTATCGGTAATAACCATAGTATCTTGGGTCAATATGCATACGATGTTTATAATGATGATGGGTGGTACTGTGGTTCCATTATCTAACACTTCTTGCTAATTTAATTATCAAATTGTTTACTATAGAAGGTTAAGAACTTTGATTCTTTTTAAACTTTAGTTACTTTTTGTCGAGGTAACCATTCAGTAGGCTTTGATAAATGCACTATACGTGCCGTGGCCACCACCGTGTACAGATCAGGCCACTATGCCATTAGGCCACTACACGCTTTTTTTTTATAAGAACCAGTAAAATCTGACCTGAGGCTGGCTGTTCTTATTTTTTGAGCCTTTTTCAGCCTGAATTGTTCTTATTTTGTTCTAAGCTTTAAGAACAAAGTTTCAGATTTCAGCCTCATTTTGTTCTTATATTATAGAACTTCCAGTAAAAAAAAAAATAAATGTTTTTAGAAAAAAACAAGTGTTGTTCTTGCTGAGTTACATTAATTTGTATTGCAGCGTCTCAGTGAAATAAATTTATATTAAAAATGGTAGCCACTAAACGAATATGTAAGCAAGTTTTTGCCGTTAGTCGCGCCGTTATTAATTAATTTCGCACATCGTATTGTAGGTGAGAAAAGACGTGATCACAAGTGAAAACAATTATATATATATAATTTTAAACTGTTTATCATTGAAAGAGTTAAAATTGAAAGAGAATCATTGTTCTTATTTTATAAGAAAATTCAGGCTCAGGCTGTTCTTAATTTTTGAAACATTGATTTGAGCCTCAGGTTGTTCTTATTTTGTTCTTATTTTTTGGCCAAATCTGAGGCTCGTGTTCTTATAAAATTGTTCTTATAAAAAAAAAAGCGTGTATCGTATTACATAATACAACCACACTAACTCTCGCAGTGTGGTTGCCGTGTAAATATGACCACCTTCGTACAGTTTATCCGATTCACCCCGGTTTTGAAAATCATAAGCATGGTAAACAATATGGTGGCAGTAGTAGTGCCAGAACGAAGATAACGAAAGAAAGTTTAATAATGTGTTTACTGACTCTACCTAAAAAATAAAGTTTAATTTGCGAAAAGAAAATAGTGTCCACTTTTTAATTGACCTTTAATAATTTAATTACCTATTTCCTTATTTTTTCCTTACTTTTTTGCAAGTCACTTTTTTCTCAACATTTTATTCTCTTATGATGATCATTATGGTGATGATTGAGAGAAAATTCAATAGTTTTTCTATGGAAACATCAACTAAAAGTGTAGAATTGCTATGGATTATTGATCACATATTTAGCACTAAAATGAAAAGGGACTAGATATACTTGATAAAGATATGTAAATACCGTAAAACGGGGTGACTTTGATCAATTTTGCCACTATTTTAAAAGTAACTTCCGAAATACTAAACTATTACTTCTGAAACTTTGGAATCATTACATTACATATTTCTTCTATTTCAGTGCAAAATTTCACATTAACTAAGCTTGTAATTCCACAGAAATAACCTGATCTTTCCAAGAAAACGACAATATCGATTATGGGGTGACTTGGATCAGCTTATGATGAGAAGCGCCAAATTACTTATAATTATATTTGACAATGTTTTTAAAGCGCCATTATTACAATATCAACAGACCACTATTTGTCATCCGCGGTGGTAAGTGTTCGACCGTAAAAGATCGGCGAATGTTAGAAAAACAAGATTATCTACGAAGTTCACCATGTGTGAGCCTCGTTAATACGAAACGAAATTAACATTGAAATTTCATTGTATATATATCTCAAACAAAATTTTTGAAATCTATCATCATGGGGAAAGAGCACGCTTATTAAAATTTCTTCGCTAAGTCATTAAATCTCCCATGACATACGACGACTTTTCACGAAGTTCTTGTGAACATTATAGCAATATAAAACATTCGGTTTTTACATGTTTTTATAAACACGATATTATCGATAAAGGAATAAGGAAAAGAAAAACAGAATATATATAGCGGTGAAGAAGTTTTTTTCAGACATATTATAATTTTCTTTACATTCGGCCTCTATACTTACTTGATTTACTTGATATTGTTTTTGTGAATCCTCACACATCCAACTCGTCGAGTCCAATGCAGTTCTTCATATCTGGAAGGCTGTTTGAGTCAGCTTGCCTGAACTGGACATATCCAGGAATAAGAGGGTGATCAGGCACAGTACGCAGATATTTATCAAGTTTTGTTAAGACGTTCTTAGCACAATTGGTACAATTCCTTAGTTCCCTAGGAAGCCCATATACTTCACATATGTACCAAAAATGTCCAGGCTAAGCTCTTGAATACGACCTAGAGCGTTGACCAATGTGAGCGGTGAAAATTTTGATGTTTTTCGTCGTTATCTTCGGAAGAAATAGATTCTTTCGCTTGAAGAGGATTCTGATGATATTTTACAATAGGAATCTAAATGATGAAAATGTGAAAAACGCACTTTAATTTCAGAGTTTTAAACAGTTTATTTTTACTGATCGAAGTCATTCTGCTGATCGAAGTCACCCCGCTTTACGGTATTGAAAATTCGTTCAAAAAATGTGTTTTACTTTGTTCACTTTATGTATATATACACACATCCCAGGACAAGCTTGTTTCACCGTATCACGGCTCATCACATTCGTGTTGGATTTGAACCTGGAACCTTTCCACTCCAAGTTAAATGTTATATATACCCATATACACCAACTGGGCTGCTACAACCAACTGGGTTACAGTTTGGTCGTGCTTTGCATGTCACCAGAGTACTCGATGCCCCTGAGGACAGACGTTGCATATAGCACAAATAGTGAACATGTTCTTAGCGCTAAGATATAAAATCGTCAACAGACGTGAAATGTGTTGTGGCAACCTCCGCCTTGTTTGTGTCTTATTCACCCACCTCTTTACTTTATATACCTACAGTTTCGGCACCTAAATTCTTTCTCACTACATTTATATGTATATATGTGACGGTTTATGGGAAAAGGATAACAAGCGAAAAAGCGATTTGAATCGCTTAATCGATTAAGCGATTATTTGAAGCTAAAAAGCGATTCTTTAAAATCGATTTTTAGCTTCAAATAATCGCTTTTCCGATTCACATGAATCGCTTTTCCGATTCTAATGAATCGCTTTTCCGATTCTAATGAATCGCTTTTCCGATTCTAATGAATCGCTTTTCCGATTCTAATGAATCGCTTTTTAGATTCTAATGAATCGCTTTTCCGATTCCAATGAATCGCTTTTCCGATTCTAATGAATCGCTTTTTTGATTCTAATGAATCGCTTTTTTGATTCTATATCACTCACTCAAGTGTTGATTAAAATTCTGATAAACATTTTCCCCCAAGGAATAAACCAAAATATCAATCGAACAACTCAAAAAAGAATTGTAAGGGACGGTTTCTATTGGTAGTAACTTTAAAACAAACTTTTTTTTCTTTTTTATTAAACTGAATAAGAACCATGTTCTGTTATGTGAACAGCGGTGGAACAACTTAAACATAAAATAGAATTATAGCAGACGGTTTCTATTTGTAGCAACTTGAGAACAAACTGTTGTTTATTTTATGTCCTAGTGAATAAGAACCAGGTAACCAGTTCATTATTTAACACGAACGCGTGCTACCTGTAATTATACATCCGTCACATTGAGTTTTCAAAATAATGCTGAAGTCGCGATAACAACAACATCTTTTGAGAGTGTAGACATCTTTATCAATAAAAAAACTTTTTATTTTTATTTGGCAAAATAGCAATTAGATATAATACTCCCAGTTATGTTCCAACCTCGAAAACTGGCGCATGGGAATATGAAAAATATAAACATACATAGACGTTGAACGAAACGAAACGTAGGAAGTAGGTGAATCCTACTTTTCATATTCTAACAAAATACCGTCACTTTATTTTATTTATATCGTTTGTTATCAAAATCCCTTGGACGGTCACGCATATGAAACATGGAATCTACTATGTAAACGAACAATCTTATTATGGCGATAGCAACGATTTTTAGTTTTTATTTACATTTCCTTTTCGAAAAAGATTTTTTTTCTCTCTCTTGGCGCACATTTGTCTTTAAAATATATTTTGCAGCTCATGCAAGTATATTTCTTTTGTTATAAATTCTGGTTATTAATTAAGCTACGTTTACATTAGCGAAAGATCCAATCACGTTCTTTCCCCAGTATTCGCCCGTTTCTCTCTGCGTTAAATTTTCCAAAAGTGGAAAACAGCCTTTAGTCTAAAAATAAAAATCTATTTCCAGATGGATGGTGTTTTTGTATCTATTGATATTATTGCGCCAGTTTTATAATGCCGTTTTTCACCATTTGGTTCTTGTTTATAATTTGAGGTTTAATGCTTCTATTTTATTATGATACATAGAGAATCTACGATGATGGAAATCTTATTAACTTATTGACTTTATTCTTATAATTAACATCACTTCTGACTTACAAATCGATTTTTTGAAATCGCTTTTCCGATTCAAGTGAATCGCTTTTCCGATTCAACCTAATCGCTTTTCTGATTCAAGTGAATCGCTTTTCCGATTCAAGTGAATCGCTTTTCCGATTCAAGTGAATCGATTTCGAAATCGCTTTTCCGATTATTTTGAATCGATTTTTTGCAGCTAAAAATCGATTTTAAAGAATCGATTTTTCGCTTGTTATCCTTTTCCCATAAACCGTCACATATAAGAACTAAAAAGCCATCTTGATTATGTAGTGTAAGATATATAAAAACGAAGAAGCTACATATTGTTGAACGTGACACGTTTCGGTAAAAACCTTTTTCAAACGTGTCACATTTTACCGAAACGCGTCACGTTCAACAATATGTAGCTTCTTTGTTTATATATATAGGTATATATATGTATTTTTGCTTTTGTATGAAAATAGTGTTTGTTAAAGTTCTTTTTAGTAATCATAAATCATCTGGTTCTAGTATTCCTATCAAATTATTAAAACTTTTAGCTTCTCATGACATCATTAAAGCTATTTTGGAGCTAATATATGTGACAGTTTATGGGAAAAGGATAACAATCGAAAAAGCGATTCTTTAAAATCGATTTTTAGCTGCAAAAAATCGATTCAAAATAATCGGAAAAGCGATTTCGAAATCGATTCACTTGAATCGGAAAAGCGATTCACTAGAATCGGAAAAGCGATTCATTAGAATCGAAAAAGCGATTCACTTGAATCGGAAAAGCGATTCACTTGAATCGGAAAAGCGATTCACTTGAATCGGAAAAGCGATTCACTTAAATCGGAAAAGCGATTTCAAAAAATCGATTTGTAAGTCAGAAGTGATGTTAATTATAAGAATAAAGTTAATAAGTTAATAAGATTTTCATCATCGTAGATTCTCTATGTATCATAATAAAATAGAAGTATTAAACCTCAAATTATAAACAAGAACCAAATGGTGAAAAACGGCATTATAAAACTGGCGCAATAATACATAATAGATACAAAAACACCATCCATCTGGAAATAGATTTTTATTTTTAAGGCTGTTTTTGGAAAATTTAATGCGGAAAGAAATGGACGAATACTACAGAAAGCCGTGATAGGATCTTTCGCTAATGTAAACGTAGCTTAATTAATAACCAGAATTTATAACAAAAGAAATATACTTGCATGAGCTGCAAATAGACAGATGTGCGCCAAGAGAGAAAAAAAATCTTTTCGAAAAGAAAATGTAAATAAAAACTAAAAATCGTTGCTATCGCCATAATAAGATTATTTGTTTACATAGTAGATTCCATTTTTCATATATGTGACCGTCCAAGGGATTGTGATAACAAACGATATAAATAAAATAAAGTAACGGTATTTTGTTTAGAATATGAAAAGTAGGATTCACCTACTACTACGTTTCGTTTCGTTCAACGTCTATGTATGTATGTTTATATTTTTCATATTCCCATGCGCCAGTTTTCGAAGTTGGAACATAACCGGGAGTATTATATCTAATTGCTATTTTGCCAAATAAAAATAAAAAGTTTTTTTATTGATAAAGATGTCTACACACTCAAAAGATGTTGTTGTTATCGCGACTTCAGCATTAATTTGAAAACTCAATGTGACGGATGTATAATTACAGGTAGCACGCGCTCGTGTTTAATAATGACTGAGTACCTGGTTCTTATTCACTAAGAGATAAAATAAACAACAGTTTGTTCTCAAGTTGCTACAAATAGAAACCGTCTGCTATAATTCTTTTTTTTGTTTAAGTTGTTCCACCCGTTCACATAACAGAACATGGTTCACATTCAGTTTAAGAAAAAAGAAAAAAAAGTTTGTTTTAAAGTTATTACCAATAGAAACCGTCCCTTACAATTCTTTTTTGAGTTGTTCGATCGATATTTTGGTTTATTCCTTGGGGGAAATGTTTATCAGAATTTTAATCAACACTTGTGAGTGAGTGATATAGAATCAAAAAAGCGATTCATTAGAATCGGAAAAGCGATTCATTGGAATCGGAAAAGCGATTCATTAGAATCTAAAAAGCGATTCATTAGAATCTAAAAAGCGATTCATGTGAATCGGAAAAGCGATTCATGTGAATCGGAGAAGCGATTCATGTGAATCGGAAAAGCGATTATTTGAAGCTAAAAATCGATTTTAAAGAATCGCTTTTTAGCTTCAAATAATCGCTTAATCGATTAAGCGATTCAAATCGCTTTTTCGATTGTTATCCTTTTCCCATAAACCGTCACATATACAATAATTCATCTTTCTTGACAATACGTCTTAAAAATCTTTAAAGTCGTTCCAGTCTTCAAGAACGAATGTTTCACTGATGTTTCCAACTGGCATCCTGTATCCGTTCCTGTCTAACTTCTATATATACAAACTAATTGAAAAATTGATCTCTCTGCACTTAACTAATTTCCTGGACAAACACTTAATCTTTGAATGTCAGTATTTTCTGTGCCAGACATTGTACTGAAGATGCCCTTACAAACGTAATAGAAAACATTTGAAAAATTCTCAATTTTGGTAAATTTACATGTGGGTTATTTATTGATTTCCAGAAGGCCTTTGATGTTGTGGACCATGAAATTTTAATTTCAAAATTATATATAACAATTGGAGTTAGAGGTATTGTTCATATCTATCGTTTACAGGTTAAAGACAATTTGTTTTATGATATCTAGGGCCACATTTTAAAAATTTTATGTGAGTTCCCCAAGGGTCAATTGTTGGGCCGTGTTACCCTACCTACATAGTGATTCCTATCTGTTTGATCCTATCTGTTTGATAGCCTAACCCTAACAAAATTGATAGCCTTAGAAGACTTAGAAAACTGTTCTTCTGTTCTGTATTTTGTGTATAGGGAAGAATGAAATAGTAAAAAATAGTTTCATTCTAAAAACTAGATAGCAGTTATGACCACTGTTCATGTATTTGCTGGTTCTCCCAAGATCAAGAATAGTATAAACAATGCAGGTAAAGGATGGTATTTTTAATGGTGTTTGGAATGAAGAAAATTGCAGAGAATCTTGAAAAATAAAATCATGCAAGGCAAATAAATCTCTTTTACATATATAAATTAAATTCTTTATTCTAACTTTGATAGCTTCAGGCTTGAATGTAATGTGTATTTGGAATGAATACATATTTTCTACTCTACAATGTTGTATATGTCTGGCAGTAATATTCAGGCCTGATTTTTGTTTATGTATAGGTCTTAAAGTAACTTTAAGCTTGACTTTGTACTATAATATTATATTTTCATTTAAACTTTTTTTTTGTTTTAGCAGGACAGTTTTCCTCGTGTGATGCACCTCATTTTGTTTGGAAAACATACACATATTTTCAGAGTCAATTACTTCATGATTGTCAGCAGATATTTGATGGAGATTTGAGTGAGGTCAATCTGGAATATAAATTAGATCGCAGTCAGCTATCTGACCTTCGTCCAAGTAATAGTAATTCGGCTAAAGACATGTTAGATGTTGTCTCAGTATGGTCATGTGCAGAAGACCATACAAAGACTTCATCAGTTCCTTTAAATCAGCATATTACTTGTTCACATTTCGATGAAAATGACTCAAGGGGAAAGTTTGTTGCCGAAGGCCATAAAAACATGGGAAACACTGATCTTTCAGCCTGTGAGTACCTATCAACGGATAAAGCATTTACTGCCAATGAAGGTGCTGTCATAAACCATCCTTTGTATTCAAACATTAAAACCATTGCAGAAGCTGTTCAGCTCAAATGCTCATTTGATTTTCTGGGTGTTGTTCTACAAATCAACACTGGTAAAACAGTTCAGATAAAAAAAGGATACAATGCCAGAGGATTAGTAAATCTCTCATCAATACTCGTCGGCGACCATACTTACTCATACTTTCGTGTCACGTTATGGAACCGTTGTGCAAAATGGATTGACAGCTACTCCACTGGTGACATTATATTATTAACTAACCTATCTATTAGAATGTTTCGCAATCAACCAGTTGGTCAAAGCAGTGTGCACTCACAAACATATAATTTCCAGAGAGCTTTCCAACCTTATCCTCTCGCATGTAAGTAAATCAAATAATTTAATCCAACAAATTCTAAATGATATTGATGCAACTATTTACCAGAACAATGCTTTTATGTGTTGTTACTAAAATTATGAAAATGACTCTTAGGTCATGTACATAAAACAAAGGTAAAATATGCACAGCAAACATGATTATGCAGCTCTTCTAGGTGAACTCAGGGCAGTAATGAAACTATTATGGGAATTTGTTAATCAAAGTGTTGAAACTGAAATCATTCATTAATGCATCCAATGCTGATTATCTGATCTAATGTTGTTAGGGTCAGGTGTTGTTGACATCGAAAAATTACAAGCTACAGTTGAATGGGCGAGAAAAGATCATTACTATTTGTATGTTGAAAATGCAACTCACAGATACTCATCAGGAATTGTAGATACTTTTTGTAACTTGTCTGTTGAACACACAAATAATATACTGGCTAAAGTTGTGTGTTGTGTTGGAAATTCTTTTTCATTTAAGAGTAAATCTCTGATGAAATTGATTCAAGCTTCTATTGGTGAGTAAAATTTTGGATTTTAGTTAGATTAGTACTCTCTAGAAAGATGTGATGACATCATTAATGTTGACAGAAATGAAGTTCCTTGATAACAACTGAAAAAACAAAATTTGCAAGAAAATCTACTTTTACAAGAAAGTAAATGTTCACTTAATTTACTTAAAGGAGAACGAACGTCAGAAAAATTTTTTTCGTAATATTCGTTGATATGACATCAGTATAGCCTATTCAATATAAAAATGATTTTTATTTTTCTATTTTTTTATTCTAAGGGGTCAAATTCCTTGTTTTTATATAAGTGAAAGTGAAACTAATTAGCACGGTTTATTTTGAAAACATGCTGCATAATGACGTCAATGTTGCGGCACAGCAGAACGAGAGCAGATGGCAACGTAGGAAGAGCAAGAAGCAGTGCGTAGTGAAGAGTGTTTGGATGACGATGAAAATTTTGAATATAGCTCTGATGAAGAAGGTGATTGCCAATACGTTGAAAGTTATTCATGTGAACCGGAGTATTCGAACGAAAGAGCTGCATTACGATTAGAACAACTTTATGACTCGTGTGAACCACGCTTAAGAATGTTTTTTTCAAGAACTATAAACTTATAACATGGACCTCGTGTTTTAATAAACTAAATCTCAACGGTTGAAACTAAATTCAGAATTTTTCCGAAAGCTGCGAAAAAAGTGCTAAATGTTAATAAACAAACTTACTGTTCTTGAATTTGAATTTCCTCGTCACATAGATAAACATGAATATGAAAAAATGCTTAAGAAAAAATCAACTAAAATCAAACAGCGTTGACAATAACACATAGAACTTATGTGATATTCTTCGCCAGAAACTGTAATTAGCTTTTCGAATTCATGAATAATCAGATACCATGCAAAGAGACAAATGAGTTGGTTAATACACCTCCATGGTTAACATCACTGATAACATTGCATTGCATAACATTCAGAATGATTTCACGCACATCCGCAACACTGACGTCATATCACGGAAAGTTATTGAAAAGTTGTTTAGGGCTAATTTGGGACCAAGTTGAATGAATTTTGCAAAAAAAAACTTTGGAGGCTGTTACTGATGTTAAAGACTGAGAGTTAAGATGAAAAAAATATCTAACGTTCGTTCTCCTTTAAGCTTTGATAAGTGTGTACTAGAACGAAAATTAATTTTTCTTTATCATTTTTGTTATATACATTCCACTACAAAATTTCCAATCAACCTTAAAAGCTTTGATCAAACCATGCATACAATCCGAATTTTCTGAAGCAGTGGTTCTATATTTATAGCTTTAAAAGCTAATTATTAAAAGGTTTTTAATAATTTTTTTTGCTACAACTTTATAATCATTGTAAATGTTATTGATAATGTGACTTTTTTTCCATAGAGCTTCAAGACAAACATAATGAATCCTTAGCTTTGCATCTGTGCAGTGGACATGCTGGTTGGATCACTAAATTTCAGAATTCAATCAATCAATTTGTGCAACTGACTTATGTAGTTTATAAATGTGATCCACACACGGAACGTTACATTTTGCATACGACCCCAAAATCAACATTTCAATTCATAGTAGATTCGCATGTGACTTCATCGATACTGAAATTCAGATGTGATATACAATCAGTTTGTTTCAAAGATGATAGCAGCTTAGTTTTTGTCATTCGTGATGCTGTAAAATTTGAAGATCTTGAACATCTTATCTACATAGGCTGTTCCTGTTGTTTTTCTGTTCTTTCCGAATCTTCCTGTGATGCTTATGAAAGCTGTGCCGTATGTGGAAATGGTGATTTTCATATATGTGTTCAGACATTCACCCTTATCGTTCGAAAATGTAATGATAATTTTGAAGAGTGCAATGTTCTGGTAAATCCTAGAATTGCGGTCAAAATATTTCCAAGTCTAGGTTCAGTAAATTTCCGCATGTTGAATGATCATCCTGAGAAAATCATTGACATCATTTCAAAAACATTCCATTCCATGTTCACTTCATACCATGAGATTTCGTTGAAAGAGATTAATGGCAATAAGTTTGAAGAATTCTCATTGGTCAAAGAAAAGTCATTTTTGCTGATGGACATAGTACCTGTGAGTGAAGTTAGGTCTGATATGAACATCAAGTGATCGAGAAATATATTTCACTGCCCTGTATTAATTATATATATATTTTGTATATTTTAACCCTCTGTGTTAATTAATGTTTATTTGGATACTTAATATTGGTCCAACCATCAAACACTGATTACGTTATTCAAAGAAGGATCACCGTGAATTTTTGTTATTTCATCAATGATTCCTTTAGTTTTAAAATAAAAAACTGCACATGTTGAAGTCTTCACACTCTTTGAAATGCAATCTCAAGATGTGTTGGATCAAATCACTTTCGGACTGGTTGGTACACTTAGTAAGCTGTTTTCTCTTAGTTCATTTTCATGTACATTATGCATCTTATAGCTCTGTTTTTTGAATGGAGATTGAATGGAGATGGAAAGTGGATACTCAGTGAAGTAGTGTAATGATGAGATTGGAGAAACTGCTTTGATTAGTATTCTCATCTCAATAATCACAGAGCTTCTAATATTTTGAGCTAAAAACAAATGTTAGTTGTATTGTTTTTGTTCTTCAGAGGAGAATCCACATATTGACGATGTTCAAGTGATTGATTGTGGTACTGTTTCTCGAGAGTTTCTTGAGTCCTGGGAAGAGGTTGGTTACTGTGCAGTATTCTGTTATGTTTTTCCTTGAATTTCGAAAGGACATTGATTTTTATGGTAAAATGTTTGATATGAAACAAAAATAATCAACCATATAAGGGAGCTTCTTATCTCAAGTTTGAATGTAGTATTATATTAGCCACTTTTAATTTTGACACACAAGAGAAACTAAGTTCATTGTTGATACTTTTAACATAATTTACTTTATTGCAATGTGTATGTGAATGATGACACCATTGATTTAAATGTTTCTTGTGATCAAAGTAAGTTCTTCCAGGAAAACAGTATATTTGAAAACATAAAAAAGAAAACGAGTAACAAGTTATCCTAATGTTATGTGGGATTTTTCTAGACAACAGCTTGTTGCCTACTTCCTGATGACTTGAAGGCTTTCTATGCGACAATGAATGGTTTGCTGATACGATGGAGCGTTAAAGTAGCCGGTTGGTTTTTTCTTCCAATCTGTAATTCAGAAACAGTTTAATAGGTCATTTAAGATAACCTTTATAGGGTTGAATTTCTTGAACCTTGGCTTTCAATTTATCATTAGAATGTTGTAGTTTAAATGATTTATTAAGATTGAATCAGATTGAACACCATGAGCTGGTAGCTCAGTTGGTAGAGCGATAGGACTAGAATTCCTAGGTCGTGTGTTCAAATCCCGCCTGTTTCGGAGTTTTCCTTCGAACTGGGTCTGTGTAACTAATACAACGAGCTGCTACCTTCCTTTCATACCATGAAGGAGTGAAACCTTGTCTCATTTATTAAGTGTTGACTTGTTTGTTGTTCAGCATCAAGTTTACTTGCAACTGTTATAGGTGCAACTTTAGCGAACACTCAACTACTGATATTGTAATCCAGTTGGCCTTGATTCAAGAAAATCAGACTTTGTAGAATTAATGCCCTCCTTGTGTTATAACTGCCGCAGCTGAACTATGATTGCATAGAAACACCAAAGGTCTTAATCAGCAGTTCAATTAAAACTAGTTTCATAATGTTTCCAATTTGTATTTAAAATCTAGGTAAAACAAAGTCAGTGGGTAATTTAGAGGTGAACCCTTTGGAATCCTTAACAAGCATATCTCAAAATGGTTTGGCGTTGTCACCATGCGATCTGACATTAAGTGATATAGATTGTGAACCAAATGAACGTACTAGTGATGGTATGTATATGGTTGTTTAGATTCCTTTGAGTTCAGTTCGGCACTCGGCATTTGCGTCAGCAAACTAAAATTTCAGGTCGCCATCACTTTGCCAACCTTCTGATCTACCCATTTCAGCGTGCTGACCTTTTTTGTCAGCCTTACTTTTTGTATCTAAAACACACAAACCACTTTTCAGGGCGATTATTTGAAAATAACCTGCCACACAAACTTGTGTGTATGATATGTCTACTTTCATTCACTCGCAGAGATTATGTTTTTATCAATTAGTGAACTAAACTAGTAAAATTTTTCTCAAAGCACCATAGATCATCACAGAAAAAATACAAGCTAACATCTTGTTGCCTTAACCACTTTATTGTATTTCATGTTAGGTTACCTGAAGCCTCACTTTGATGATAAAATTTTTGAGTTGAGTACTGAAGAAGGTTATGGAAAAGTATGTTTAGTTTACAGAAAAGGTATCAGTATTATAAAGTGAATTCATAAAGCATTTGGCAAAGAAAAGCACTTGAATCCTGACTGCAGAGAAAAAATAATGCAAGTTTGAACTTGTAGAAAGAATAATACGATGCAGATCTAGATTGCAATTCTGTCACTATTTTTTATGGTGTCTTTTCATTCAATATTTAATCTGGCGTTTGCATTTTCATTCATTAGGAATAATATTTTTTTCATACAAGTGAAGACGAAGGGTGTGTAACATGCACTGATGTGGTGTGTGCTTCAGTTCTGTTGGTGAACTCAACCTTGTAATATTTTGGTGGAAACAATTATATAAGGGTAGTGATCAGCATTCAAGTTCACTATTAGCGAGTCTAAAAATGAATTTGTTCGCAAGTACCCTAATAATAATTTGCCTTCTCTTATCATATAAAGCAACATGATTTCGTTATTTTTACTTTCAGCACAACTTGAACAGTCTCCGCAGATCTGGTTTTTAGACAGGGCACTACAATGGTTTTTTCTTGCTGACAACTTCCGTCAGTACTTCCGGATGTTGATTATTCATTTGGGTATACCTGGGTGGCAGTATATGTTTAGCCATTCCGGATTGAGTCCCGAATCCAAAGTAAGTAAACTTTTATGCTTGCAATTGGAGTTGAGATAAGATTTTTGATATTAATGTGATTGTTGAAGTCCCTTATACAGAAGATTGCAATGCAGCCTTAAAATTTAACAGCCACCACCAATCAGTTCGTTATGATCCTTGTCCATGTTGATCTCTCTTTGCAATATTAAAGGGGAACTAAACTCAAAAAAATCAAAATTGATTTTATTGCACCATTTAGAAGAATTATCTTTGCTTATTGATTGAAATAAAAGATTCTTTTCGCGAGATGCATAAAGAAATGGAAAGAATGTTTTGCTCTTTTTCAGAACTGCCATATTTATGTTCTTTTCATTATTCTTAGCAATGGTTCAGTTTGCTGCTTCCACAAGTCATGACTAACAATGAAAGAACATCACACCAACCCATCAGTAACGATGTGGACTCACAATACAATAAAGTAGATTTCGACTTTTTAAGTAAAAGCCATGTAGTAGAGAAACGAAAAGCCGATGCACACAAGCAAATGAAAAATAATCCGAGTAAAACTAGGACTGTTCGTGGGAATGCAAATAAAACTTCTGCCAGGAATTGATGTATATAACACAAAGTGATGTTCCTGCCTCACATCTCCACTATACATGAATTTAAATGCGATTTTCTCAAGAATCTGGAGATTTCAAGTTCAAATTATATAGAATAAAATAAAAGGGAGACCTGACTTAAGCTAACTCTTGAAAAAGTTATTTATATATTTATTATAAGATATACATAGTGTATATGGAATATTATGTTGTTATTTTATATAAGTTATTAAAACTAGTGTTTTAGAACATTATAATGGTGCAGAAAACCCAATTTAACATTATTGTTACACTTTTCACAATAACCTTTGGAACATCGTGTCAGTATGAATGAGTAGGCCACATAGCTGATCAGTGATATCCATGTTCTCAAGTTATTTTCTCAAGTTATTTGGTTTTCAATTCTGACGGTTTCCTACATGCTTCTAGAGTCCATCTTAGTATTTATTAGTAGATTGTTGTACTTGTTGAACGTTGTACATAGTACTTTGTCAGCTAGATCTTTTTGTTTGGTTTTTTTTTATCATTATACAGGAATGATTCAGTATTTATTCTAAGAACTGAACTGTTTTTTTTATCCTTATCTTTCAGCTTCAATAACAATCTATAAACAAGTTTATGTGTTTGTTTATGTTTTTATGTTACATTTCGCTTTGTTTTTCTCAGGTTCCTAAAATATACTTTCAGGTATCCTCACCACTCAGTGGGTGAAATCTTAAAAAAAAAACTGCGATGAAGAGTATTTTCATTGAAATAGTGTGTGTGTCTATAGAAATGCGCTCTTTCACAGTGATTTTTCAACAAATTTGCCCACTGGCCAGAGGTCTGTAAATGTATTTGTATTCTGTGCAAGTTGTCAGTTCCTTTCTTTACAAAATGGAACTGGGACCCCAACATTTTGCTTTTTACAAGGAAAGTTATTTTCTACAGTATATAAACTCCATTTCAAAGAAGAAAACAATTTTCCAGTACTCATAAACTGTACTTACTTTGAACTGAATTTTTAAAACTTTATATACAAGTCCTTTGATGATTTTTTTTATATTTCAATGCTAGATAAAAGAAACAATAATGACTCGATGGGCACGAGGTAAAGCGGTCTCAGAGCATGAAGCCACACCCTGGAATGAATTAAAACATACTCAAAGTGAGTCTTTTTTTCGTTGATCCATTATTATCAGTCAGCAAAGGTGACTAATGGAATAGAGACAGCAATGTGAGGTTTCGAAAAATTGATTTTTATAGAACAATCATAGAATGTGATGCTCGCTATTTTGATTAATTATTTTAGAATATAAGAAAAATAAGAAGAACATCAAAGATCCCAAACTGGCTATGGTTGGTATTTTATTCCCATTTTGTGTTTCTGTTCTATTTACTGGAGTTGACCCCCGCCCCCGCCCCCTGCTCTATAACCCATGTAAGCCATGAAATAGGAAAAATCACACTATACTGATGCACACTGTCTCTTCCATTGCTCTTTTAGAATAAAGATGCGAAGGCTATCCCAGTGTGGCTACAAAAGCGAAGAGAGGCCAGAAGGAACCGAAGAAAAAAGGCAAAGGTGTTACGATATATTATTTCGAAAAATTCCTTTTATAGCACTTCATCGGTTTTAATTTTTTTGAAACGTGTCTTTAAAACGCCCCTATCATGGCTTAGAGAATTTCATTTTTTCTGGGAAAAGGCTTTACGATGTTTAAAGGTATGAATCGTAGAAAACTGCTATTGGCAATGTTTGATGTCTTACTGTGAATCATTCCGAGGTTCTGAATCCAGTTCGGGTAAAATCGGAATCAGGCTTCTCTCGTTTGGAAAATCAGGATAGGAATAAAATTTTGGGCAAAAGAAAATCAGTCATGACCAATTCCTTTCTACCATTCCGTGATGCTAGTTTTGTGAAGATTTGATACTTTTTAACTGTGGTCAATCTTACTTAGTTCACTGTCTTGTAAAATATGATCTTATAGCCGTGCTTTTATTGTCGTGAGGGTGGCCATCAACTTTCTGACTGTCCAAAACGACTCCAAGAAGAAGAAAATGTCGGCATATGCTTTAAATGTGGAGCTGCTGAACACAGTGTGCATCAGTGTAAGGTGAACACGAAAAATGGTTAGTATAGTTGTTTTGTTTCTCTACAATGTAGCAGTTTCTTTGCTCAGCAAGCTCCAGTCATGTCAAGTTCATGGTCAAAAGTCTCTTATTTTAGTTTGAAAGAACGAGGCATTGAGCTCTCGCTCAACCTAGACAGAAACAATAGAGTTGCGATCACAGAAACCAAACTATAGTCCTTTTTTATTGTTTTCTCCATCGCTTGCATATGTCATGATCGGTCTATTAATCGATGATGTCCTTGATCTTATCTTCGTAATTAATTGTTTATTTTGATGACGTCATTCAACTAATGCTGGCGTTAGTATCATCTGGTCTAGAGTAGGGTTCATGCATTTCTAAAGAAATAAACACACCATTTCAATAAAAATGCTCTTCGTCGCAGTGACTTTTGCTCTTTGTAACAGTGACTTTTGTGACTTTTGGCGATTTTGCCACCTGAGTCTCAGTTTTACTTTTTATTAAGCCTGGTTCAGACCTGGCGATTACGTCGATTACGTCGATTAAAATAAATTAATCGTCACAATCGCCAGGTGCGAACACCCTCAAGTATTTCATTAGTAATTAGTAATCAATCAGTAATTTTTGATATTTCATCGTCGTAATCGTCGGTCGTTTAAGACGATTTTGACGATAACAAAATTATTCACACTAGACGATTATGACGAATACACTGAATTTTGATCGTCGTAATCGCTAGGTCTAAACCAGACTTAATGAAAAACCCGATGACGTCACTCTGTTATAGTCGTCGCTATTTTATAAAATCGCCGACTAGTTTCGGTTATCTATCGAAAATTCAAACCTAATTTTGTATATCTTCCAAGTGAAATCTGTCCTGTAAAAGCTTTGTAACGTAGCTTGTTTTCAACCTTTCAATTGAAGAGTGCTTTCTGTAAAAACTAATGGTGGTAAACATTCCTTCTATTCAGGAGAATACCCATACGCCAAATGCTTCATCTGCAAAGAAGACGGTCATTTATCCAGCGCATGCCCAGACAACCCTCGTGGTTTGTACCCGGATGGTATGTTTCACTGTGGCGTTATTTTTATAAAATTCACGACCAAACAATACTCTTCATCACATTTTGTTTCTATCATATGTGAATGCAATTTTACATCGGTTGTGTCGTGTGTACACAGCTTTATCTCTGATATGTCTTGTGAGAATGCAGGTTATTTCTGTTGTGTCGTGTGGATGGAGCTTTATCTCTGGTGTTTATGCTAGTGCAAATACACCTTGTCATAATAGCCTTTATTCAACGCTGAAGTAATACTATTTATCACCCATTAGGGGGCGGTTGCAAGTTCTGTGGCTCGGTTGAACATTATAGAAAAGATTGTCCCGAACGACAGTGTAATCAAAGAAACGGTAATTTTCTTATTCAGCTATTATTCTGAGATTCCCGATGTTGTATGTCGTTTGTTACTGATTTCTCTTGTTTGCTCTTGGCAGAAACTCTCTCTTGTGCAAAGGATTGATATCTGTGAATGTGTCTGTCTAATGAATTTTCTTATAAGTTTTTCGTATGAAATTCCCATATTTTCGCTTGAAGGAATGAGACATAAACATTTTTCTCAATCCTAGGTCAAAATAATGAAAATTTTACGTGAACTCGGAAATTATACGTGTTATGGATTATACGTGTTGGCGCAACTTTCCCGCCCTCACCCTCCTTGTCATCTAACTACGCCTCTGATAATACATGAGACATAAATTTTGTTTTCATTGGAGACTGCTCTTTGAATCGGTGTAATTTTTATCGTTTTTCTCGTGTGATTGTTGCCATAGAGACGTCAAACAAAAAGCGAAAGTACAAAGTTCGTGATGCAAGTCAAAGTGTTGACGCCGTCGATTTTTCTGATGAGAATTCAGATGATGACGAAGAAGAAGAAGAAGAGCTAAAAAGACGAAAAACGAAGGGTAACAAACTGGTTAAATTTTGAAATATGTGATTGATGTGAAGTTTTATTTCTATGAGGGTGATTCACTCCCTTACACCGGACGCTGCCTGGAATTCGAATGGCTGCTTCTCTTGAATCAGAGCGATAATTTCTTCATTGAAAAACTTGAAAAAGTTCTGCCGAAAATAAAAGATAAAAAGGCTGTGAATTTTGTTTTGGAAAATCTAATCTTGCCTGTCTACTGTTATATGCATGTGACCATTGGTCTTGACATGGCTAAAGTTTAGCACTTTGGTCGTATTCATGTATTCAGATTGTGCCTCTCTTCTGGTCCTTATTTTCCTAAGTAAGTCGGAAAATAAGATGATCAATGTGCGTGAGTTTCCATAGCAACGTAGGGTATGTTACTATTGGCTGCATTTTGATGTGAAGCTTTTCTGAACAGTTTCGGGCTTAGCCTCATTTATTCAAACATATTTGTAAGTGGTTTCACCGTTTAAATGTCACATCAACATACCCTTTCATACAGTGCTGTGACATACAATGGTTGAGTATCATAAAATCACAAAGCAAATGGTCTCTGAAAATTAATTTTTTATTGAGTTCGTCTATGTAACAATTTCACGAAAATTATAATATTTTTGTTTGTAATGTTCTATAAGGAAGAATCAAATCCAGGATGACCGTTCAAAAATTAGCAATATATACATATATACATATTTACAAAATTTCTGTTCTTCCATGGGTCCTGTGTTAAAAACTTTAAGCCAAGATGCTTAAAGGATCTTGGCTTGCGACAAGATTTAATCCTTGTTCAAATATATTTCCAATCCCACAAAATCATAGTAAGACACGGAAAAAAGGAGTTGTGGTTCCTGATGTATTCTGTTTTCGATAAATTACTAGAATGTTAAACCAATTTAGAACGTTTTCTATCAAGTAGCGGTAAATTAGAAAACTGAATGCCAAAGAAGATTTTCACTGCTTTGCTACGACTTACGCGTCTTGTTAGCAAACCCTATCAAATAATTAATCTTGATGACGTCATCTTTTTCTGTAACCACTTCTGTTCTTCACCTCTTCTGCACTCTTTGTCGGCAAACGACTCTCCAGCGACAGTCCATACTGATGCCGAAATAAATCCACAAATTCTATAGGAGTCTTAAGAGACAGCTTGCAGCTCGTACTTGCTTGTTCGTTGGTTGACGAAATTTTCTCGATGAGAACTCGCCCATGTTTCGTTGTGGTTTTCTTTAACGAGCATTCTGATTTAAATTTCTCGTTCATTTCTCGGAAATGTTTTAAATCGCTCCAAAATTTATCACCATAATGATCGACTTTTCGCCATAACGTTTCATTGAAATATTTATATAAAAAATAATCGGCTCTGTTCCAGAACTTGATTTTCCCTTGGTCATATTTACCTAACAATGGTTTCTTGTTAACTCGTTTGTTTTGTTTTAAGTATAATATGTCTTCGAATGACCAGCACAACTCATTTTTTAGGAGAATTAAACTTTCATCAAAATAATCTGCAATCATGACTAAGTTAAACTCGTTGTCTAGTTTTTCAAATACTTTCTTCAGTTGCAATTTGGAAAACCTTCCTTTATTATTTGCGCCTCCTACCAGCGAGGTGCCCAAATCATCAGTTTTGTCTCTGACCGTTACGCCCAAATCATATAGCATATTGTTTTGAATGAGAACAGACTTTTCTCTGTCGAGTAAGGCGCTGTTTAGTTGCAAGTATTTCCTTGGAGCTTCGAGAAATTCACGAATCGGATGCGACGAGTTAGTTAGTCCTAACACGCGATCAAATTCGAAATAGTAAAAAGAGCTTTGGAACTGCATGACAGGATTACGTAATATTGTGATATATTTGGAATCGCTTGGAACGGTTTTGTCCATTTCTGTTCGATTATACCTGAAAGTAAAGATGAGCCACGTGGCATTGAATAAACCAATAATAGGTAAGTAAGTGACTGGGAGTTTTTAGTCCTTGGGTTTCCATCCGTAACGGTTGGCACTTCCACCCGCCGACTTGCAACTAAAGCTTGGTTTCCAATAAAATTATTTTTGTTGCACAACGGTTGTGCAACCATTTTTCAGAACTTTTGCACACAGGCTGAATGTTGAGCAACAAAATACACCTGTTGCAGAGATAGAAAAAAATCTGCATCGGAGTGAAGCATTGACATAGGACATGACTGGGACTCGAACAACGGGTCACAGCGATCGCACTCTCAAAGGTACTAACAACTACACCATCGCTGCAGGTATAACATAATAATAACAAAATAATAATAAATAAAAGAAGCTTACACTGCGTGATTAACGATCATGTGGAATGCTCTTTCTCCTACTTCTTCTGCCATAAAAACATCTGAGGAGGAGTATGATGAAGGCCAAGAGAAGCGATACATCCCCTTTGGTGGCAAAGCAACCTTGAGCCCATTCTTATAAGCGAATCTGTTGAAGATGTTGTTCAGGGTGCTACTCCCTGTCTTATGTGTTTTCAAAAACACAACATGCTTCCTTGCTGAGCATCTGAAGGAACATAAAAAATGCTGAATTAATATATACCTAGTGAGCAAATACGTTGAAAACATCTCTACGAAGGAGTGCGCTTCTATAGGTATCAACACTATTGCAAAACAAATGTTTTTCGTCGCAGTAGCTTTTTGACGATTTTGCCCGCTCTGGGTAGTAACAAAACTGACAGTCCACTGTCTACAATTTCCGTTAATGAAAATCGCAACTTCGTCCCCAGGGCTTCTTGCCATTTCGATATACGGATGGCGGCAATGAAAAAGCAAGAGACGAGGGACGAGGTTGCGAAAGACCATATGTTCCATAGGGAAAAACGAGGTTTTGATAACAAGGAAAACCTTCGGACACCAAAACGTTTCGTTCTGATGAAACGCAAGACCCAGTGGGCAAAGTCGTCAAAAGTCACTACGATGAAGTTCATTTTTATTGAAATAATGTGTATGCTACGATAGAAATGCACTCCTTAGCAGTACATTTTCAAGAAATTTGCAAACTAGAGAAACTTTATCACGTCTGCTAACTTCCTTTGACTTTACTGCTCACACTACACTTCTCTTTGCTTCACTGACCTACTTCTTGATCTTTCCTTCCTAAGCAATGCCTGTTTGATATGCAAAGGTTTAGCTAAATTATTTCCGTTACAAATGCTAAAAGCTTGAAAGTCGGTGTAATATTCTATCGATATATATTGTATGCATTGTCCTCTTGCTCAATATGTGCAGTAAAAAATATTTGTTTTGTTAAGTTTTCGTCGACATAACTTTACTTTGAATTGAGCATGTTTCGTGTATCTATGACCAGTATCTCGCTGATGGACTGGCGAATCCCACTTAAAGGGTTTTTTTTTTCTAATATGAACCCAGTGGAATTTTTTACCCCTTTACGTTTCTCAAGAGAGGCGAAATTTTGATAAATAAACTGTATAAAGCAACCTCGTTCCCAGAGCTTCTTGCCTTTTAGATATACGGACGACAACGTCGTATATCAAAAAGGAAAGAAGCCCTGGGAACAAGGTTGCGTAGGAAGGTTTCGGCGATTTCTCCGTGGTTTTTCCTTCCACAGGAACACCATCAGAAACTGGCAAAAAACGTTATCAAACAATAAATAAGGCGTACCTTTGCAGTGGCGCATGCAGGGCGGTGGTGTCGTTGTGGTGCTTGTTGATGGATATTGTTAATTCCCATACTGTCTCTTTTGAACACCAGAATCCAATGCTTAAAATAAGTTTTTACAGTTAAATTTTTATTTATTTTTTTTTATATATATATTACAGCAACCTTGTTTAAAAAAGAGTAAGTTTATCTGACAACTCGTTGCCATCACATAAATACGGTCAAACGCTTTTTAAAATCGTCTGAAAGAGCGAGGAAAACCCTGAGCTTTACCCTAACTAACCCAAATATTAAGGTTTACACTGTTGAAGTATGGTGGTAACTACACTAATCAAACTCATATTGAAAAACCTTTCTATTTATTTTACGCCTCCCATCCTCCCACCTTTACTTCCAAAACCAGTTACGTCATCGTGCTCCCATATATGGTAATAAATTAGGGCCACAATAATTCTAAATATTCATGTGTTTTTCGCGAGCCATAATAACTGTCCCACGTAATATAGGTTAATTAATTTTAACCTGATTTTAATTGCTAAGTTGTTGTTTTATTAATTAGACAGGAGGGGAATGTATACGTTTACAAAAGGTTATTGATTAAAAGGATGTCCTCTATCCCAGTGGGCAAAATGGTTAAAAAGTCACTGGGAAGAAGAGCGCTTTTACGGAAATAGTGTGTATATTTCAATAGAAATGCACTCCGTCGCAGTGATTTTTCAACAAATTTGCCCTCTGGGATATTACGACTTCGAGACTTATTCAGCTTAATTTAAAGAATCTGACATTGCTATTTTGCAATTCAAAAGCAAAGTGTCGGGAATGGTTCTTACTGACGCCAGCAATAATTCAAACAATATCTGTCGGTTGGTGGTGAAGTTCGATAATTGCCCCGCAGCGAGCATTAGCGAGCGAGGAGGCATAGTAGTTTCACGAGATAGGCGAAAGTCAGTTTTCGATTTTGTTCTTCATCCTCACCTCATCATCATCTTCCAACTTTTCGTGTTGCGGTTACACGATGTTATATAATTATTAAGTGATTTTCCTTTTTTCCCGTTTCAAAGCATGGTACTGTAGGTGGAAGACAGAATGTTTTTTCGTGTCTTTTTATCTGTATCTTATCTGTGTGTACAAATTGGAAAGCTTGAGCGCGGGGGCACTTTTAGCTAAAGCTACATGCTAGTTTGTAGAATAGCGAAAAACTTCATTTACCTAGTCGGCAAATTTGTTGAAAAATCACTGAGAAGGAGTGCATTTCTATTGAAATATGCACGCTATTTCAATGAAAATGCTCTTCATCGCAGTGAGTTTTTGCCGATTTTGCCGACTGGGTACTTGATAAGCCAGTAGTAAAGTATAGAAACATACCTTCGCTGGGAATCGGAACAACCCAATCGTGAAATATCCCATGCTGAAAAAAAAGGGTAATTTTTCGAAGAAAATAGACCAATACCCCTTGAAATACGTTTGTTCTTAACATTTCATAGAGATACGCTGGTTATGAGAGATTCACATGGAAACGTTAGCCTTTATAGTCCTCATAAACCCCTTAAAAATTAAAAAATGATCTCTTTTGATTCTAAAAAAATGAAAAGGCTTTAGGACGAAAACTTCAAAACATGAACGCGTCAAATGATGGACGTCAATAGTCAAACTTACTATAACAAATCAGCGCGGAAATGCTAGTAACCAAAACAGCAAGACGACAAAAATACATAAAATTTGCTTGTGAGGGGGAACAGCAACAACACATTTCCAAGAGCACGTTCACTAAATGAACAAACCCAGGTGAGATTATAAGTTTACCAATCAATATTATAATTGCATATGTATGTCAACAAATAAATCGAAGTCGTCAGGCAGTACCATTTGTTTACCATTAACTTAATAAGAAACGACTTCAAAAAAGTTACATAATTACAAACGTATTCAATCATTATGTAAAAATTACTATTTTCGAATTCTTTTCAATCCGTTGTTTTCCGTTAAATTAATTGTTGTTGGCATGTTTTTATATTTTCATATCTTCATGGATTCTTGCTTGTTTTTGACATATGGTCACCAATGATCATAAATACAATCTGATTGTTATTGGCGTCAAATAGCGCCCTCAAATAGCGCCCTCAAAAAGCACACAGTTTGAACTATTATTATGGAGATTCGTAAAATCGACGAGCTTGTTACACGAAAAGAATCAAAAACTGTTTAAAAACTGTTCAACTAAAAAAGTTACTTCAGAGATTTAAAGCCTTTTGTTGTATCAAAAGAAACATCGTTACTTTGCACGCTTTTTTAAAGTGTTGATGTGAAGTTTCTAATGATTTTGTAGGGAAAAATTCACGTGGAACAACTCTTCTATGTTGTATATAATTCCCTACAAATCTATAGAAAAATAGTTTCGTGTAAACGAAGCATGTTTTTTGCGAATCCCGCTACCATTACAAATTACTAAAACCCAATCCCAATCAAATTTTAGGACGCGCCTTCCTTCGCTTCCGGCGAAAACATTTTCTTCTGTGATCGAAGATTTCAGGGAGTTGGTGGTCTTACAAAAATATCAAAAGTCACTGCAACAAAGAGCATTTTTATTGAAATAAGGGCTGTTCATATGAAGGCGGGCTTCCCGGTTGACCAGGCTGGCTCTTTTATCCCATGTCCATATGATAATTTTCATCCCGCTCAACCGGGCTAAAATTTATTTACATCACGTGACCTCACATTCTATGTGCAGGAATTTGATGAAATCCCAGCCCGTCTCGCCGAGATGGAGTGTTCATATGTACAATTTTCATCTCGCGTAGTCAAGATCTTGGCAAAGCGGGCTGGCTCGCTTGTCATATGAACCCATTTTATTTTTCCATGCGTTTCTTAAAAATAGCGAGATCTCACCTAATCGAGCCAGCCCGGTCATTCGGAACAGAGCGCCTCCATACATAGAAATACGAAAAGAGTGATTTTTAAACGAATTTGCCCGGTGGTGAGCATTTCTGCCAGTCTTTTAAAACTCCCCTCCTGTCAATATACAACATTGGCTTATCCAAATAAACAAAATATTTTGGACACGAAAATATAATTCTTTTTTTCCAATTCAATCAAAAACGGTTGAAAACCACAAAATAACTTCATAAATTTTACTAACAACGTGCCACTATTTTAACAAGAAAGATGAAACGAACTAATCTCATAATTGTTGCATATGACGTCAAAGAGGTAGATCGATGTTTCACAAATCAGGATATTTACCGCAAAACTGTAGTAATTTAACATCCTTGTTACCCCCACATCCTAATGAAAATCATAAAACAATCTTGATATGATCAATGATTCTTACTTAGGGCAAGTGTTACTTCTAAAACGCGTTTTTCATCTTAAAAATAACCCGAAAATACGTTTTAAAAAAGTCGAGTAAATATGGTTATCAGTTTGAACCAAGAAATACAATGTCATAAACCTCCAGTAGATTCGATCTTACGATGCATCACTGGTTATAAGGATTTCTACAGCGTTGAAAGCGATCGTTTTCTTATTTGGGCCTGCTAATTTTCAATGATTTTGTCTTTTAGTGGCCTTTCGGTAGCGCGTAGTTTAAGCTTCTTTTTATTGGTTTTCCTTTTAAAAGAAAAGGAAAACCAAAAAAAAGGAAGTTTTTTCTTTATCCAATGTTCGCAAGTAAACATTTGAGATGATATTCTTCACGAAGAATAATTTTTAGGTTTTCTTTACTTTGCCTGCGATAAACTTGTGTGGTTGATTTTCGTAGTGCTGATCTTGGTTCAACGCCATTCTTTGTTGATGTGTACATGCATAAGGTGCACGTAACTTAAATTTAGGAAATTTAAATTTTCCTAAAAGTTAGGAAATTCCCTCAAAATAATAACCTAGAGTTGTCTTCATAGCTAATAGAACATTATTTCATTCATACCATGCGATTGAAATCGTCTTTTCACCTCGACACTTGTCTCAAAGCATTCAAGATTGTTGGTCGAAGCACCCAGTTTACTGTGTCCGATCTAGAGGCATCATACTGATGGTATTATTTTACACATGCGGAGAGATGCCATAGCCAACCTCGAACCTAGGGTCTCTTTTAATATGTATGGATAGAGAAAGAGACCCTGGGTTCGAGGTTCTGCCAAAGCAAAATAAAAACGAAATTACTGTTAACTACATTCGTCAGTTGATGTGATCCTGAAATTTATCAATATAGTGTGGAAAGACGTTTTCACAGCAGAAGAATTTTTAAAGCGATAACCAATACCACAACACACTTACACGTATGAAAAATAAAAACAATTTTGTTATAAAGGGAAGAAGTCAGTTCGAAATTTGAAACTGCGTTATTTAGCGTGAGATAAGAACAAGTAAAAAATACTAAAACCCTTGGAAGAGCTTCTTAATCTTTAATTTCTGTTTTTATCCTGTCTCTGGTAGATATTTTTACATACCGTAATGCTTCGATTAAACGCCCTCTTCTTTTAAACGCCCCCTTGAATAGACGCCCAAGACCCCCCTTTTCAGGAGATTTTTAAGACGCGTATAAGATAGTATACATAGGGTGGCAGGCCTGTCCTCTGGCGATATTCTTCCAAGAGCCTTTCTTCAAAGTCACTCAGGAACAGATTTGCGTAGTTGGGAGCCATCGGAGTTGATATACGGGTGGCGATCGAAAAGGCAAGAGACCCTGGGTTCGAGGTTGGAAACCTGGCGTATTTATTAATTGAGAATTTTTGAACTCGCGAAAATTAATCTTGCAAAAATTAATCCGATTAAAGTAACCTTTTGAGAAAATTTACTAGTGTTGCTTATAAACATGTTGCTTATAAAAAAAACACCGTGTATTATCTTTCACCCCCCTCCACCACCACCACGACGGCCATGATGTAAAAATCACAAAGCAGCAGTACACACGATCGATATGAACGACACGACGGCCCGCTGAGGGAGCTCATTCAGTTGGAGCAGGTTTTCCATAATTACAATACCCATTCATGTCGGCACGCTCTCCACACCGCAGATAAACAAGAGTATTAACTGTAAACTTATACAAATATAACTTTGCTGTAATCATGATAGGTGATACTGAAAATGTGTTTGAACTCATTCGAAATATGCCCTCAACTGTCTGCATATTGCTGGTTATTCCCATCGTATTATTAACGGCTCCGTCAGTTTGTGGGACACATGATTTCCCTGTTTTTCGAATGCAGCAGTACGACTTAAACAGCGTGAAATATGGTAAATATATGTTTATTATCCACGAGGATAAACTTGAATTAAAGTTGAGAGAAATGTTCCAAGAACGTTAATATGCCTTATCTGAAAAATTTAAAAATGTGAATGTGAGTTCCCCCTTCACACAGCTAAACTGTTTGTTTGTTTGTTTACATACAATCAAGCACTACCACTAACTGAGTTAAACAGAAACAAATGGAGATTTGTGCTGGAGAAATAGCCAAAAAGTTACCTCAGAAATGTTTCTGTGGTTAGCTTGTTAAATAAGTTTCTATTTCTCCCGGTGTCACAGTTTTCAGTTAATTATACGTCTGCGGTGCTTTTTGATATTTTTGTGCAGTGCCTTTGTGGCTGAGATGCAGTCAGGGAAAAAAACTTTACTTTAACATGAAGGGTCAGGGAAAATATACACACATTTCAGGTCAATAGTCATGGAGAAACAACAAAGTTATAGCAAAAGTCAGGAAATTTTTTATCCAAATCTCTGTAACAACCCTGAGCAAACAGATTGACAAAACTTAACAAATCACTTTATTAACAACTCAGAAAATTAATATGCAGAAAATTAACAGAGTATGTCGAAAATGTTTATTTCTAGAGCATAATTAACACGGTTTTCCAAAGAAATTTTTTTCGTTGCAAGAGCGTGGAGAGTGATGTACAACTATGATTAATTAATACAAAGAAATGTTTTGTTCTTATTATAATACCTTTTTAGAACTCTTTTTCTTGTTAATAATTTTAATTTTTTCTAGACTTTTTGCGAAAAATTAACATTCATGAAGTTAACACAGTCAGAAAATAATTGTATTACTTTACGCAGATATGAAATTAGCATGGCATAAAATTAACATGGTCGGGGGCAAACCACATGTTGATTTGATGAGTCGTTAATTTCTTGTAATAAGGTATATACAAAGTCTGTTTTCATTTTTAATTTAGGTTCTCGTAGTGCTGCCATCAACCTAGAAGCAAGAAGTTTATCCTCCAAAAACTTAATTCGGAGATGTGCTGTTGTAAGAGCTGCTGAAGTTTCATTAGACACTCTGCAAACTGCGGTGAACAATGGCCTGAGTGCATTACTCATTCTATTGCCTGCTGATTTAGATGCAATACCTCCAGAGAGTCTTCAGGTTCATCGATCAACTTTTATTGATTTTTTGTTTATGTTTCAAAAACAGGGAATTTAAAATGTATATATGTAAAATCTCTTTTATAACATAAAAACATTTAATAAGCAAGAGTAGTTCACTTGATAAAAGACCTTGTATAATACTGAAATGCTATGGCGATGATTAATATATAGTGCTTAATGCTTGAAATGAAAACAATCTATATATTACACTTTGAAGACTAGTTCTGAATATGTATGTTGATGATTGATATAATGATGATCAAATGTGCTCAATCAACTTAAGTTTAGGCCATAATCAGGTATCAGCCTGATGATGAATTGTCACAGCATTAGCATTCCTGCTAGAGGCCCACATCGTTTAGATGATTAATGATTAATTTTATTCTAACAATTATTCTAAAAAAGTAACTTTGTGATTGTTTACTTTGCAGTATTATAAGCAGCTTGAGGAGGATTTACTGGTAGCAGATCTTCCTATACCTGTATACTTTGCTCATGAGAATAATAAATTGAGGACATTGTACGAGGAAATATCCTCTGCGATTACTGGAGATGCTCCTTCTGCCCTGAAAGGTTTGCTTTAATTCTCTGCATATTTTTTCTTATTCAACTTTCTCAGTATGAAATCTATTTGCTTTCATATTCTGTTCTGTTTTTGTTTATGTGTGATTGCCAAATTGAGTGTTTTACCCAAAGGGGCTGACCTAAACCTTGAATAGACTCTATACATAAAGTTAGTTGATCTAAAGTTTTATACTGAAGCTTTTGTTAATTGAGAATTTATCAATGAGTAGTTTTATTCCTTAATAGAATTATCTTGGTTTGTAAATGCATTTATGTATCTCCTGGAAATTATATATAGTTAATTGAATTGATTTATTTTGCTGCGAGAACATAACAAACAACATGATTGGATCAAGGATTCTTTTTACATTTTTTCAGAAACAATCACATACCGTAAGGGGAAATGTTTCCCATTTCTTCCCTTAGGTATTAAAATGTGTTTTGTAATGTATATAATGTATTATCTTATAAAACAATGTGTTCTCTGGATTCAAAAATAATTTGTCTACTAATAAAATTGATCCTTGTGTATGCATTCATAGATATGTAACAAAAACTCTTTGAAGCTATTTTTGCTCAGTAACCGAATGATTCAATGCCTTTATGGCCAAAATTGCTGGTCAGCCCCTTCAAAAAAAAAAGAAGTTTAACAAAGAATTTCTTCTTTTCATTAGCAATGGGTGCAGTAGCTTCTGCAAACTCGTTTCATTTGGTAACAGACCGTGGAGAGTCTAAACCAATGAATGATTTTCCCATTATAAGTTTGCAGGTGGGTTCTTTTATGGACAGATTTCAAATGTTATTGTGGTTTGACAATTTAAAAGTTTGGCGAATTTGAATAAGAGAAGTATTTACACAATCCCCGCATTAAGAATATGAAGTTAAAATGTTCAATCTCAAATGAATATTTTAATTTATTTACTTCACATTTCCAGGGAAAATTAACTGGGCAAGGCTTAGAGGATCAGCTACCAACAATTGCCTTGGTTACCCACTATGACACCTTTGGCATGGTTCCTGTAAGTCCGTGAATTTAATTCCGATTCAATTATCATGCAATTTAAGATGTATCGGAAGTAAATTTGTTTGTTAGATTATGAAATTAGGTAACGGTTTCCAGCAAAACTGTGGTTTTGTTATACTTTTTTTTACTGTTTTCATTAGAAACTCAGTATGGGTCTAGATTCGACTGGAAGTGGTGTTATTGCACTGTTGGAGCTGATTAGAATGTTCAGCAAGTAGGTGTCTTTCTGACAAATACCTCATCTACTGTATGACGAAACATCATTGAGCGAAATGTTTTTGTTCGTAGGTTGTATGAAAAGTCTTCCACTCAACCGAAGTATCTTTTCATTATATATACTTATATTATGTATTTGTTTGACCATCAACTATTTTCAACTATAAACAATGTTGTTGTTATTTTGTTGCTGTTTCTTTGAGTTTCTGCTTTAAAATTGCTTCCTTAACCTCTTGCGTAGATTTAATTTTTTGTTTCTGCTAGCTGGGGGTGGTAAATTGAATTATCAAGGAACGAAAAAATGGATAGAAGATAATGTGGAATCTTCTGGTATCACTGTTGCAATCAGTTGTTTTAGTCATTACGTATTAAATGTAGGATTGTCAACTTAGAGAATGTAGATCCATTCTATACAATGATAAAAAAACCCTCTTGAATACCCTCTTTAATGTTTTTCCCTTACCAATTATTTTCTTTTTTGTGTGCCAACTTTCCTTACTGACTTGAATCTGTTGATTGTTTCAGAGATAAGCCTTTTGGCTGAGGCTGACTATGTTCTTTGTATTGATGCAATTGGCTCTGGCAGCAACCTAAACTTACATGTCTCGAAACCACCCAAAGAAGGAACCCAAGCATATGCAATAGTGAATGTATGTGCTAAAATGTTTTAGATTTATACCCATTTATTGTTTATTTTGAAAAGACATTTTTGTCAAATTGATGAACATCTTTTTTATTTAAACCCATCAACCGAGGCTAATGTACACCAAGAAGTGTTCAGGAGTTTCATTATTGTAATTCTTATTTGTTTTATTGTTATAGGAATTGAAAGAGGTAAAGAATGGTGGCTCATTTATGGACTATGAGAATTGAACTAGATTCTTAATTTTTATTTTTATTGAATGTGAATGGAAAATTTGAAAATTTGTTTTCTTTTAAACTCTCTACTATGGTAGGTGATGAACCAAATTTATCCAGATTCCAAATTCAATGTTGTTCACAAAAAAGTCAACTTAGCCGACGATATTTTGGCATGGGAACATGAAAGGTTCTCTTTGAGACGTTTGCCTGCTGGAACACTTTCACATCGAGATAGTCAATCAAAAACACAAGGTTCAATTTTTGATAGGAAGTAAGTCGATTTTCGTGCTTGTACGTTTACGTACATGTTACATTTTAAAAATCAATTTAAAATGTAACATTTGATTTGTACAATGTTCTTCATAGGAGGGTCTGCTTAGTAGGCAAAATTGTTAAAAAGTCACTACGACGAAGAGCATTTTCATTGAAATTGTGTGTATATTTCTATAGAAATGCACTCCTTCGCAGAAATTTTTTAAAGAAATGTGCTTAGTAAAAAACTAAACTCAGCCAATAGTATGGCTTTACTCCCGAAGACAACCTGGAATCATTGACATCTGTAGCTGGTGTTATTTGATATTGTAAAGCCTTTTCCCGAATTTATGTTTGGGATTCTCATCGGGACAAAGTCCATACGAGCGTCCCTTCTTGAACAAAAATTTCTGCACTCCCGATTTGAATCCGTTTTGCGAATGACTAAAACGTATCACTGAGTAATTAAAGTGAAACGACGTAGCGCATCAAAACGAGGACAAATAAACATAAGCTGAGCTGGATTGTTTTACAGAATGTTTGATGTCATCTTTAGAATTAATACTGACTCTCTTGTTCGAAATATCAAGATCTTATCTGAAGGACTAGCCAGACATATATTTAACTTGTCGGGAAAGGTGAGATTCTTTTCTCTTTGTGTTTCTTTGTTATTGAGTAAGGAAAGGATAGAAGTTATTACTAATCTTGTTTTTTAGGGCTATTCAGGCAAGACGGAGATATTTACTGGAGATTTAGTAAGAAACGAGTTGCTATCAATCTTCAATGAATTAGTCTCGTATGCTTGTTACTAAAGTTTTCCTTGATGATTATTATAGGCTCCTGATGTAAACCACGTGAACTCGTGGGTGGATCATTTCTCTAAAGAACCGCGCAGCCAACAACTAATCACTAAAGATCATAAGCTCATCAGTGGTCTGGAAGAGGTTTGTAGATATACATACCGTATTCTCTCTAATTAGCGCCCCACTCTCGCTTTTTACAGTGACTTAACATTAACTCAGAAATTAATAAGCGCCCGGACGGTAATAAGAACTTTGAACAAAAAGCGAAAATTCTGTAATAGAAACGGAAGACTATATTTTCGTGATGTCGAAATGTAAGTAATAAGTACAAAATCTTATTTCTTTGCCATGAAAAATACAGTTGTTTTTATTCTTTTATGATAAGAAAAAAAAAGAACAGAAAATTGAGATAATGGAATAACGTGTTAAAATTTGTTGCACAATTGTTCTGCTGATCATGAAGTGGAATCGTGATCAGCACTTTCCTGATTGTGCTATATCAAAACAAAAGCGATTCTCCACTACACAGTGAGTAGCCGTTAAGCATAGTGTTATTAGTGTAACCAGCTATGTTATTACTCCTCACACAGTACCAATCTCGTCCCAAGTAACTCATGTGTTTCCGATGATAAAGGATTGTACTTAGTGGGCATGAGTATCAGGGAATGTCAGGGATTTTATTAACTACGCTTGAAATAACGCCAATCTTCTAGTTAAATATTTTGTGCATTGCTTTGACTTGATTAAACACGCCATAATGGATTCCCTCATAGTTTTCCGTCAAAAGTAATCGAGGTATTTTGAAACTTCAGCTTTTCTGAGTCAAATGCAACAGTGATCATTAACGCTCTATTTTAGATTATGAGTTCTTATTTGAAGGAGGTCCGACGAATAACGACAAGAGCTGATAAGAAGTGAGTTGTTTACACGACTTCATAATATTACCAGTTTTCGTGTAAAGTTTTTATTTACTTCTTGTGAGGTGATTCTTCAATTTCATCTGTGCAATCTTACTTGGTGTGTATACTCTGCAGCTTTTTATGAAGTAAACATTTTTTTGAGGTGATTAAGTTTTCCTAATCGTTTGGTTCACCTTTTTTTGTTTAGAGATCCGGAGTTTCTGTTATACGATGTTTTTGATGCAAAAATGAGCGTTTATAGGTAACTATTTTGTTGAGTTGAGTTGAAACAGTGTGTATGCGTTTGATCTGAATGCTGTGTGGATTTCAACTGTTGGCTTACTCCAAATGATATTTGTCTGTTTTAATCTTTTCTAGTGTAAAACCAGCCTTATTTGATCTTTTTTTGGCATGTGGTATTGCATCTTATTTAGGGGTTGTCTACTTAACCATACATGTAAGTACGTACGTCAACTGTGTAATGGAGGAATCGTCTATCTGCCCTTCTTAACAAATTTTTCTGGTTTTTTTGTTCTTCTTTAGAACTTCAATTATTTCACTGATATGCTCCCGAAGCCAGCCATGAACGGAAAGGCTCACTAAACATGTCTTGTCATTTGCAGTTTCGAGTTATTTCGAGTTAATCTTCCGACTGAGTGCCTTGTATACGTCTGTTTTCATATTGTTAGCTGTAATAGAATTTGTCTCAAATGATTACAAGAGGTCCTCTCAGTTTAAAATCGTCACTGCGATGAAGCGCATTGTTATTGAAGTAGTGTGTATATTTCTATAGAAATGCACTCCTTCGCAGTGGTTTTTCAACAAATTCGCCCACTGGGTTTGGTCAAGTATTGAACCATTATTTCGGGTGTAATTACGTCGGGTCTCTACAGTTGTGGGTTGCGGGACAAAAGGCTTTAAGAATCTTTACTAAACTCTATAAAAAGGAAGGGTAAAGTTCTATGTCAAAATTAGGGCTACCGCCTGAAAAAGTTCTGTTTGCACCAATAGGAAACTTTTGTCAACTTAGAGCAGAGTATTTCCAATAACAACAGAAATGAAATATGTGTTGTTGCTGCCCTGTGTAGGCAGCACAGAGGCTGCGGCAAAGTGCGCCCTCCTTCGTTGTGTTTTATTTGTTACATAGTTAATCGTTACGTTTTTACTAGTCCGTGCGTGTATTTAGTTCGTCCCTTGCGTATTATATTGCGTAGTTCACGTTTCTTTGTTATATTGTACTTATCCGTTATTTCATTATAGTAGTTAATTTCTCATGTCATTTGTATTGTTTCTTTTCTTTCGTCATCTGTATATATGTAGTGCGTTTGCAATGTTTTTGTCGTATGTTTAAACGTGTGGTAGTTGTAGTGGTGGTTTACTCAAAGTGATTTAGTAAGTATTTGTCTGTTATTCTGTCTTGCTTGTTTTTATTTATGTAGTCCTTATTTCTGAGTTTGAACTTTACATTTATTTTGCTCGTCAGTCATTTTTAGTTGAGTTTTTCTAGTTTCGTCTTTTTGTATTTTTGTAGTTTTTTGTATTAATTTTTGTATTTTGTGTTTCGTTATAGCCTAAGTTCAGTGAGAACTTTGAGTCATAAAACTATTGGACCTGTGTGTTCTGTCTGTTCGGATCGGGCCCCAATATCGTAAATCACTCTATGTACCGCAACTGCCTAGACACATTTAGTTAGTTAAGTATGTCGTATACAGATATGGCGAGAAAGACGACTGAGAGAGGAAGATTATATCAGTTAGATCTTCATCAGTCGAACCGCCGCAAAATCGAACAGAAGATTCGAAAAAGGTTAAAAGAAATTGAAAAGTCGATCAGTTCAGAGAACAAAGATATCGCTCGTGAACAGATGGAAGCAATCGACTCACTTTTTCAAGAGTTTTTGCAAATTCATGCAAAGTGTGTGATGTTAATAAACGAAGGTGAAGAGATTGAGCTGTTTGGATCCGAGGAGTTTGCGGAGCGATTAGAAAAGGATATTTTCCATCTGAAGAGACGTTATCACGGATGGGTTCAGAGTCCACAAGAGACAACACAAAGGCTAGAAGGTCAAGGGCAAGTTATTCAAGAAACAAGGGAACCTGAATTGTTGAGGCAAAAAGAAAACAATTTATTCAAGAATTACCGAAGTTCCAGTTCTCACAGGAAAAGCTGCTATTCCAAAAGAAGTTCCAGTTCAGGACATAGCTCAGCGATTAGAGAAGCAGCAATCAAGGAGAAGACCAAGCTTGCTGAACTCAAGCTAGAGGCAGCTTACCTCAAGCGCCAAGAAGAAGCACTCCAGAGAACAAGAATGTTAGAAAAGGAACTCGAAATCGCAAAAGCTGAGGCGAGATTGCAAATTTACGAAGATGAAAGCTCACAAAAATCACACCTACCTCCTGTGCCATTTCAAAGCAAGAAAGATTTCGTAGAAGAGTATCTGACAAAGCAAGTAGTAGCACCTCGAGCAGACTTAAGTTCAGAGGCAAGTAATAGTAGCAAAAATCAGAGATCATTGAAGAACAGTTCAGAAGATTTAATTAGTCTTAAATCATCTCTACCGGCCAAAAAAAACCAGTCTTAACCAAGACAATACTGGGGAGCTTCATATGTCAAGCAACCAAGTTACGTCACTTATTCAGACGTTGCAGCTGCCAGATATCGATCTTGATGTATTCACTGGTGATCCAATTGAGTTTTGGTTTTTTATAACCACATTTGTTGAGGCAGTTGAGAGTAAGACAACCGATGAAAGAAGTCGTTTGACCAGATTATTGAAGTATTTGTCTGGTGAACCTAAAGAATTAGTTCAAGGATGTGTGCATCTGCCATCTTCAAAGTGTTATACCGAGGCGAAACACTTATTACTGGAACAATACGGTGACAAGTACAGAATCATTAACGAGTACAAGAAGCAGTTAAAAGCTTGGCAGAAACTGAAGGCAAACGATAGTGCAAGCATGAGGAAGTTCTACACTTTTGTTATGAAGTTTAAGACGACGATGTTAAACTACAGCAGCTACGATAATCCAGACATCATCCAGCTTCTTCATTCAAAACTTCCCACATACATTCAAGACAGATGGAACAGAAAAGCAATGAAAGTACGAGAAGGAGGTAAACGTGACCCCAATTTGACAGACTTCCTAAAGCTGATGAAAGAAGAACTGTATCTGATGACAGATCCTCTTTTCTCTCGTGAAGCGACGGAATCCTCCAATCCAAAAGACAAGATGGTACCAAAGAAACTAGCAGCTAAATCCTATCAAACAAATACAAGAATAGAGTGTCCCTGTTGCTCATTGAGACATGATTTAGATGAGTGTGTGAAGTTTTTGCAGAATAGTGTTGAAGAAAGGAGACGATGGTTGTTTAAGAAACACCTGTGCTTTTCGTGCTATTCACCAACTTCGACCGATCATCTTGCTAAAAACTGTCCCAGCAGACGTAAGTGCAAAATCTGCAGCAAAGAGCATCCTACAGGCCTGCATGGCTATGTGAAGAAGGAATTTGAAAAGAAAGATAGAAATATACCTACGTCAGTAACTAGTAACAGAACCAGCATCGACGCCAGTATTGTAAGTCTCTGTGTAGTACCTGTTATTTTGAAGTATAGATCGAAGCAAGTACGTACTCATGCACTCCTAGACAATGGAAGTCAGACATCCTTTATACGAAATGACATTGTTTCAAGTTTGAATGTCCCATCTATGCCAACGTCTTTACGAATCAAGACTTTGACAGGAGATCACACTAGTCGTTGCAGTCGGGTATATGGTCTAACTATATCTAACGTCACGAATAACAATAGTATCGAAATACCGCTGTGTTATACTCAAGATTTCATACCCATCGATCAAGAAGAAGTTCCTACACCAAGAAAGATATCCCGCTGGAAACACCTGACAAAACTAAAGAAGTATTTGCCTCAAGATGATAAAACGGTAGAGATCGGTATACTGATTGGAGGAAACTGCCCTGCTGCTCTGGAACCAATTTCAGTGATACCAAGCACCTCAAATGGTCCGTATGCTTTTCAAACGAAACTTGGTTGGTGCATAATGGGACCAATTAATAGTAATTCCTCGAATAGTGCAACCTGCAACAGAATCGCTGTGAAAGATGTGACAAGTGGCAAGATTGCATCTCACTACTTCTCCGTGCCCGATAAAGTATTCGATCAATCAATTACCCAAAATCTCCTACGTATGTATCAGCATGACTTCAATGAAGCAGGTGATTCTACACTTACGAAAACCATTTCACAAGAAGATATGAAGTTTATTCAGATTATGAATGAAAACATTGTGAAGTTAGGAGATCATTACCAGCTACCTTTACCATTCAGAGATCCTCAAGTATCGTTTCATAACAATAGAGTGCAGGCATATCAAAGAGCGGAATGGCTAAGAAAAAAGCTGTTGCGAAACCCGAAAATGTACACAGATTACTGCGAGACCATGAATTTGTTATTGTCTAAAGGATACGCCATAGAAATAGATGATCAGCAATTGGATGCCCCACCTGGAGAGGTCTGGTATCTTCCACACTTTGGCGTTTATCACCCAAGTAAACCCGAAAAAATCCGTGTTGTTCTCGATTGTTCAGCAACTTACAAAGGCATGTCATTAAATAGCGAGTTATTGCAAGGTCCTGATCTGATGAACAAGTTGGTTGGTGTGTTGTTTAGATTTCGCATGGATCAAA